>CM031244.1:585507691-586107691 GCA_018340775.1 Taxus wallichiana var. yunnanensis
CAAATCATGGAAGAAGACAATCCTTTACCAGGTTGGAAACTTCCTAAGCTCCCTTATAATGAAGTATATCAGAAATCTAAAGCTTTTCATTTGATAGCTAGTACTTCAATTAGATCAAGAGAATCATGTATCCAGGTTAAAACCTCTGAGAAATATGAGTATGATATTCCTTTGATTTCCCTAGTGATATAACATATCTTAAGAAACAAAATGTCTATAAATTTGTGCATATTGGTTGTGTTCAGATAGGAATTACCCCTCTTTTTAGACAAGGTTTAAATGCATCTGTTTTGTGTTGTCTTCTTGACTCACGTCATGAAATTTTAAAGGATTTCCAGTTAGCCGCTCTCCAAACCAGTCTTAGTAATGGACCCATCCACTTCAATGTTTTCCCTAACTATCCCGTGTCCATTCAGATGAAAACCTCTTGGATAAAGTTTTAAAACTTCACCTCCAAACTACGGGCTTAAACATGAAACCAAGATCATCTCCATTAGCTATATTCTACTCGAATCATTTTTAGATTAACCAACACAACACATCCTACAATCAAACATGGCCCCTCCAAAGGAAGCAATATAATCATGCATGCTAGCCTTGATGCCATTTGTAAGATTGAACCCGAGATTATTTCTTGGGATAAAATAAGAGTTCTAGAGAATGGACTATCTCTACCAAATGTGTTTCTGATGCTACTTCTTCTGTCCAAATTGTTTCCAAAGTAAGTGAATCAAAAGGAAAGGCTACTATTTCTTTCATAAGGTTTGGGTCAGTTAAACCCCGTTTATCAACATCCTCCTCTATTTAGTCTCAGTCCTTATGTGTCGAAAACCCAAAAATCGGGAGGAAGATCTTCCCCAATGTAACCATCCTTCTCTTGTACATGATCCAGATACTGATTGTCTCTGGTGTGATCAATGTCAAGCTCTTGTCCAGCAAAAATATATTCCTAAAAATGGTCCCCATATAAACATGAATAGTTGTTCTTTGTCTAGTCCTTATCGGACCCTTGCCTATGCCAAATCTTTACTAACAAAGCTCGATTTATATGGATAACAAGGAAGCTTCCACTTCAAACGTTGAGTCCAAGATTTTCCTCCTGTCAAAGAATTTTAAGTCTACACAAAAGATAGACAACAACGTCGCCAATATTGGTACAAGTGACAATTAGACTCCAAAATAGAACAATCTGAAGCTTCCCACATGTTGAATTGGAATAACAAAGCTACTAAGGCTATAGATAATAGAATCAATTCTAGCCATGAGAAACTCAAAAGGATGTTAGATACTCTAAAAGCTATTGAGCTACATCAAAAGGGTGACATGCAAGTTGCTATTCTTATATTAAATAAGAAGGTTGATCATATATCTACCTTTGTCCGAATATGGGTACAACCTTAAAAAGTTCTGATCAAGTCGTTGCAATAGTCTTCAAGCTAATATCCAACAATCTGTACATGTTGCTTTTGAAGGATAAAAAAAAAGGTTATAAACATTATTCAAATTGTTAATGATAGGGTTAATAATATTTGTTTCTCTGTATCTGAATTCGAACAAAACTTCCCAGCTTTAACAATTGCTGTCAACAATCTAAGTACCTCACAATCTGATAAAAGCAATATCTCTTCAAGTTCTCAGATCTCTAATCTAGACTGGTCTAAAGCACTCACTTCGGCACAATGGTTTGATGGTTATGAATTGATGTTGAACATATCTCTCGTAAGAAGAATGCCCTTACCGATTTTGCTAGCAGAAAATAATACTCGAATGAGTCAGGAAGCTATAGAATGGTTATCAGATAGAGAAACCATTGATAATGTTCATAACTATCCTACAACGGTTATCTCTGAAACATTTTCTGATCCTGATAGTCCACTTCCATATCACAGATGAGGTGATCCTTTGAGTTCCTACACTCTCAATTGGCCATACTGGTGGTCACGTGATACTGAACTAGAAGGATATCCAATAGAATGTACCAAGTTTGATCAAATGATCTCGAAAACCAAATACATTATGGAAAATCTATTTTGATTTGGAATGGCCTGAGAGTCATCCATTAGAATTTAACCTCTGGGATTCACCAGGATTTCCAAAATACCTCAAATTATTTCTTGAAGCTTATATGCCATCTAAGATATCTGATGATCCACAATTACAGATGTCTCCCACTACTGCAAGAAATATTTTGATCTAAACAAAAAAGACATGGAGCGTCAAAATCAAATATTTCACTATTCACTCCTCTTCTATTCAGCCAGCTCATCCCCAAGGACAATTATGGGTAAATATGTATAAACAACATCATCTCGGTTTTACTACCCCAATCTCCTTCTCAAAGGATCGAATTCATCCAAAGAAACCTCTTTCCAGTTCATCAAATCCAACAACAACTCGGTAGATGTCATGTTGATCATAGTAATAGAAGAATTGTCTATTCATCTTCATTTGAAGGCGATTCATCTTCATCGGCTATGGACCCGAAGATCTTTTCCGTGTGTAAGAAAAGTTGTGAAGGAAGAGCCTTGGACGTGTGTAAAGTATCAACCTTTACCGTAAGGTGATTGTGATGAGTTCACCACTCTGATCCGGCCGTAGAAGTATAAAGATAGTGGGCATGTCTCATTTTCTCCTCTCTCTGGTCTTGTCATTAAAAATGATGGAACAACCGTAAGGACACTTTCAAAAGAAATATTCCACACTAGCAGAAAAGCACTCTAGACTGCTATAATGCTTTCCATTATGATGCTTTAAAGGACCATTCTCTTTCATGTATTGGCTGATAATGCTATGACATGATTGGAATCTTTTCACCGTCATTAATACTCGCCTTTTACCGATCTTTCGGAGTTTTCTTTAGGTTTGATCCGGTATACCCATGGAAAAGCCTCTTTCTTCTCTATAAATAGAGATGAAGGATTCAGTCACTACCATCGGGTTTTCATCGGGTATATGCATAGGTTTAAGAAGTTCTAAGTTTTCTTTGAGTATAAGTTCTAGTTTGCTTTGGGTATGTCTTCCTCCAATATTAAGACAACAACTTAAATATTGTATCTTTGTGTAAGAATACTATAATAATGGAGTTTTCTCTTATTGTAATATACGTTTTGTTTTGATCCATTGATTCATCTCTTTTATCTTTATTGACTCTGGACACTAGCGCCAACCAAGACGCTAACGCCAGGCGCCATCGTCCCCTTTGGATGCCCCCAACCTCTTTATATCTTACTCACCTCTTTTATATTTTTTGCATCTTGTTTTCTTACGGGTCAAAATTTTAGTTGTCAATTAAGAAATTCAAACAAGGGAATCATATAAATACAAAGCTATGTGACCATAATAAAGGACCAATCTCTAAGCATATACTATCACCACCCAAGGTTGCATTCAAAGGAATTCTAAGAGCATTAAAGCATCCATCTAACACTCACTCAATGGACAAGGGATTGCATTTTCTACATACACGTATTGGAGGGGAAGTTCATTTTTCCATCCACACATCTACTTACATTGGTGCATCTAGCTATCGCTCGCTAAAAGTGCATCTTAGACAAAATCTTCCCGGGGCATGATTTCTACACACACTGACAAGAACTACATGGAGTTTGAGATGTAGTGTAGTGCTTGTTCGTAATTTCACTTTGTCGTCAGTGATCGCTGGGGTCTGTTTGACTCCCCATTTGCATAATTATTTTTTAGGATTTGATGTAGTTTATGGTTTTAAAGGATATCATTTATTTTTAAGGTCACGGTGAATTCTCGCAATCATCTAACGACATACATGCGATCAATAACGAAGGTTAGTGACCATCCTTCAACACAATAAAAATCAATTTTTGAGATCTTACGTAGTCATAAGCGCCTACCGGTGGTCTCTCAAGCCTAGGTCAAATCCGTGCTTTAGGTCAAATCGTGCTTTAGGTCAAATGACCTAACCGATTATGCCACATGCATGCATCTCGAATCTGAAGTAGATAATGCAATACGGGTAGATAAATATAACGTTCCTACCTTCTTACCTCTTGCCACAACAAAAGCACCCACTTATTTATCATATGTGACTCTACAATATCTTAGGGTTTTAAAACATCTATATTTGTTAAATCATTTGGTGAACCTATCGCTCTAACCAAACCTTGCTTCTAGGTTTTTGTCATCTTTTTATCATGGCTCAATATTATGGACCATTTACTAAAACCCACCTTCAAGAGCTCAATGATCATCTTGTTGAATTATTCGTTACTCATGAGCAACCCACCAATCTTGCTTTGAGCTTAATTATAACACCCCTATGGTCTTATTAGTCTTGCTTTGATCATGTGTTTGGTTTGACATACATTTAAATGTAATTGTATCCTACTTGGTTTTCCTTCTTTGGGACTATGGTTGTAGATTACAAGCACTGAGAGGGGGTGAATCAATGAAGATTAAAACCTTTACACTCTTGATTCAATTTTATATTCTTTACTAATATATATATGAAAAACATCTAATAAATCAAGTATTTATCAAACACAAACAATGAACACCGAGATTTACCATGGGAAACCCTTTCGGGAGAAAAACCCACCAAAACCATTGCTTATATTACACAAAGCAAGGACTCATAAGAATATAACACATCTTACAAGATTTGTTTAGTGAGACACCAATCCCATAAGGAGCACCAACCCCTACACCTATGTTGATATTACACACAACAAAGGACTCAAGTGAATATTACACATCACAAGAGATTTTTTCTGCAGGCACCCACCTACAAGGAAGCTACAACTCCTTGAATGTGCTAAGCTACAACTTAGACTTCTTTACATATACATTTTGATCATGTAGTTACAACAATTGCTAATACAATGAATTATGATCACTTTCCTGGCTCGATCTGTGTTCTTCCTCTGTCACTCTCTTTTGCTCATTCAAACTACCACCTTTATGCTCTGCTTATCTGATCATGTTCTTCATTATTTTCTTAATCTCACCCTTTCTCTCTGCTTCACCATTGTATCTCTTCTTATCTTGATTGCATCATATTTTATTCTCTCTACCTCTGTCTCTCTCTTGAATCTAGTGCCTTAGTTTTCTCTCATGAGTAAAACAACTACAAATCACTTTTAGTGTTTTTTTTTTATAATGTTGACCAAAAATGCTTGCTTCAAGATTTGCATTATGTACTCTTCCTTATCTGTCACTTGTGAATCCAGATCATTAAATGTTCCCAATGAGTCCAAATTTTATTCTTTCTTTGTTCGACTTCATTCCTCCTTCTTCCATGCATCTGACAAACCAATTAAATAGCCATCTTCCAAAAATAGAAAACTTGCATTGTTTAGAATTTACATCGTGAAATTAAAATGACGACCCATATTCTTTGCATTATTTTAATTCACCTTGAAATTAGGAATCTCCATCGAGATTATAACAAAATTTCCTCATGGTCAATCATGCATTAAATGTTGGTAGCTGGAATAGAGAATTTCATTGGTTTGTGTAAAGTTCCAGTTGTATTTGTAGTTGCAAATCTTTGTCAATCAAATCTCCTTGAAATATGAATGCAAATGTTCACTCTTTCAATTTGAACTCTAACTAATTGTCCTTGATCCACTCTAGTTCACTTTGATTATTTTCGACTTCCTTTGGCATCTTTGATCTTTTCTTTCATGTTGTGGCTTCTCCTTTTGTCCTTTGGATTTTCCCTTCTTTATGTGGATTTTTAGTTATCCATGGCAACATCTGTATGCATTGTGTGATTTTTCAACTTCTCGCGGCTTCCTCCTTGTTTGTTAATTTCGCGAATTCCTCCTTTTCGCTACCTTCCACAATTTTTATCCTTTTCTAGTTCTTTGCAAATTTCCTTTTGTCTACGGAAAACTTCTATTCTTAGCGGCTTTTCTGCTTATCCACGGTTTTGCATCTTTTCCCTTTATATGTGACATTCTCCAAATCTTCATATCCGTGGCTTTACCTTATGACCTTCTTCACTTTGCGGCACTCTGGCCTTCAACGGACTTTCTTCGGAGCTTTCCTTTAGTCTCGTGGTTCCTTCCTTGAGCTTCTTTACTCCACGGCTCTCTATGTACTTGGTGGCTTACACCTTATATCCGTGGCTTGCTCAAATGTTGTCTAAGTCCTTTAGGGCTTATCCTTGATCATATCAAAGCCTCTATGGGTTGACACTACCAATCAACCTTCATCTTTTCAACTTGCTCACTTTACCAAATGACTCCTTTTGCCATCAATGCAACTTGGATATCAACTCATCCATCTTGACATCAATGACAACATATATAATAATGAAAATATTCAACAATATCCCCCTTTGTCATTGATGGCAACACTCCAACCTTGTAGAAACCTGTATAACCTTATAACCTTTTGATGGCAAAATGATTGCATACCTGAATTCACCTTTCTCTGTTCTTCTATATCCACGGATTGGTTTTTGGTTTCTTTATCTCTCCCCTTTGACAACAATGACAAAGGGCCATATATGCTGCATATAACTGAATATAATTGTAAGCTAGTTTCTTCATGTGCTTACCTCAAGAAGCTCCCCTAGGCTTATGCTTCTTATTCATCTGATCTGGTGTTTCCCTTGCAATGCTCCCTCGAGCTGATGCATACTTTGATAAATTTGAGCTAATAAATTATCTCCCCTTACTTTGGCATTTTTTAGGAGATGATATTTCTTTAGAATGCTCCCTTGTATTTTCTACATGCCCTCTAGTTGTTTGGTGGGATTAGGAATGACCCCTAATTCATTCCTTAAGTGCTCAAATGTTGCCTTTGGTAACAACTTAGTCATTATATCTGCAATTTCTTCTTTAGTGCTCACATTTTAGACTGATCTTCTGTCATTTACTTGTTCCCTCAAGAAATGATACCTTATTGGTATATGCTTGGTTTTGAGTGGAACATTGGGTTCTTGGAGACACTTAATTGCACTTGTACTATCACACAATAAGGGAATTGGATGTTCAGATTTTACCTTATAATCCTCCAATGTCTGCTTCATCCATAGAACTTGTGTGCAACACATTGTAGAAACTATATACTCTACTTCACATGTTGAGAGAGCCACTGATGATTGTTTCTTGCTCAGCCAAGATACCAAGTAATTTCCAACAAATAATTATCCTTCGCTTGTGCTCTTTCTATCATCAAAACTTCCTACCCAATCTGCATCTGTGTATGCCTTTATACTGAAGTCACGATTTTGGGGTACCATAGTCCATATTCAATTGTGCCCATGAGATATCTCAAGATCCTCTTTACCACCTTGAGGTGTGTCTCCCTTAGATATTCTTGAAATCTTCTAACCAATCCTACCACCTGCATGATGTCTGGTCTTGATGTTGTAGAGTAAAGTAGACTGCCAATCATGGACCTGTACAATGTTTTGTCTACCTTTGGTGAATCATCATCTTTTGCTCAGCTTGCATCCAACTTCCATTGGTGTACCAATTGGTCTACATTCTTCCATTCTAAACCTTTTCAACATTTCCTTGATATACTTGCTTTGTGAGATGAACATACCTTTGTTTGATTGATTGATCTGTAGTCCCAAAAAGAAAGACAAATCTCCCAACATTGACATCTCAAATTCTTCTTTCATCATGTCTACAAACTCATATGTCATCTTGTCATGATCTCCACCAAAAATGATGTCATCCACATATACTATTACAATGAACAAATGTTCTCCTTCTTATTTTATGTATAGATTACTGTTTGTCCACGACTCCTTTTTTGAAACCTTTCTCAATGAGGTATGAGTCTAATCTGTTGTACCAAGCTCTAGGAGCTTGCTTTAATCCATACAAATATTTCTTCAACCTGCACACATAATATTTATCTTCAGTTAGTGAGAATCCATCAAGTTGTTCAATGTATACCTCTTCATTCAAGAAACCATTTAGGAAGGTTGATTTCATGTCCATCTGGAACACTTGATCTTCTTGTATGCCGTGTAAGCCAGAAATAACCTTATTGCCTCCATTCTTGCAACTAGTGCAAATGTCTCATCAAATTCAATCCCTTCCATTTGCGTGTATCCTTTGCATACTAGTATGGCCTTGTTGTGCGTAACTTCTCCTTTCTCATTCATCTTATTCCTGAAGACCCACTTGGTTCCAATCACATTCTTGTCTTGCGGCTTGGGTACTAGTTCCCATGTCTCATTCTTTTCGATCTGATCTAATTATTCATTCATGATGTCTACCCAATGTTGATCTTTGCTTGCTTCAACAATATTCTTGGGTTCTATCATGGATAAGAGTGCTATATCTTCATGACTGCTTGCTCTCGAGTCTCCTTCTTGTTAGGATGCCACCATCCTTGTTTCCAATGATCTGATTTACAGGATGATCCTTCTTGACTTTCCTAGAGGGTGCCTTAGGATTATGGTCTTTTCTTCTTCTTCTTCTTCTTCTTCTTCTTCACGTAGACTGTCAAATTCTTCATCATCTTCTTGTTCTTCATTTCCACCAAGTATGTTGAGTGTTGGTTTTTCCATATTGTGCCTCATCCACCTTCACATTAGTGCTTTCCACTATATTTTGCAACCGCTTGTTGTAGCATTTGTAGGCCACGCTAACCACTAAGTATCCAAGGAATATACCTTCATCACTCCTTGAGTCAAATTTTCCTAAGTTTTCTTCATCCCTTTTGATGTAGCATTTGCTTCCAAACACTCTGATGTGCTTCAAATTTGTAGGCCTCTTCTTCCATAGTTCATAGGGGTCTTATCACTGTTTACTCTCAGTTGAGCTCTATTCAAAAGATAGACCACGGTATATATTGCTTCACTCCAATACCTGTCTAGGAGTTTGGATTCATTTAACATGGTCCTTGCCATCTCTTGCACTATTCTATTCTTCCTTTTAACAACTCCATTCTATTGAGGAGTCTACGTGGATGAGAATTGTCTCTTGATTCCATGTTCTTCATAGAACTCATCAAACTCATTTGACAGAATTCACTGCCTCTGTCTGATCTTAGGCATTTGATTTTCTTGTTCTTCTCATTTTCAACTAATGCCTTAAAATTATTAAATCTATCTAGGGCTTCAGACTTTTTTTAAACATGCTACCCAAGTCATTCTTATATAATCATCTATAAGCAACATAAAATATACTTCACCTGATATTCCTTCAGTTCTGGTAGGGCCACACAGGTCTGTATGAATCAATTCTAGTGGTCTTGTTGTAGAGTACTCCTTTGACTTGAATGACCTCCTTGTCTGTTTACCATGTAGACATGCCTTGCATAGTGTATCCACGAGTTTGATAATCTTAGGCATGTGTCTCACACACCCTTTAGCACTTAGTTTAACCAAATTCTCAAAGCTCATATGTCCAAGTCTTTTGTGCCACAACCAACTATAATCAACTTTACTAGTGAAACATTTCTCATTTTTATCTCATTCAGCATATACATGTTGTTCTTTATCTATTTTTCCTTTACAAATATTTTTCCTGTCTTGCCGTTGATAATATCACATCCTCGGTCATGGAATATGACATTGTATCCTCTTTTACACATTTGACTCACACTCAACAGGTTATGTTTTAATCCTTCAACATATAGAACATTTTCTGTAATAGTCTTTCCATTATCTAAACTTAATGTCCCTTTTCCAACTATGTTGGTAGAGTTGTTGTCACCAAATCTCACAAAGACTTGATGCATTATTTGACAAAGAAATAAATTTACTTTTATCACCTGTCATGTGACTAGAGCATCCACTATCCAAATACCAAATTTTATCCTCATTTTGTACATGGAATGCGGTTTGTACTACTGAGAACATTCTTTTCTCTTATTCACATATTTCTTCACATATATCCACTTTTTTTTTTAGGGCTCTTGTTTCCTTAATGGTGGATTATTTATTTTCTTGTGATAGGTGTACTTGAGTAGCATTAAAGTTTGAACTAGTGTAAGATGGGCCAAAATTTCTTCTATAGCCTCTAGAGTTATTTCTACACTTTGTGGCTTTATGTCCAAACTGATTACAAGAGAAACAATACCCATAAAAGGAATGTGTGTACCTCATTGCATAGGTGATCCTAGGAACAATGTTTCTTCTTCTCACAGATTTGTGGAAATATTTATTTGTAGCAGAGGAAGTACTTGGTGTAGCCGTAGACTTATTTTCTTCAATTTTTGTTGACTCTTTCTCCTTGCTTTCTCCCTTGAAACCAATTCCAGACTACCGGTTGTATCATGTTGGATACAAAGTATATCTGTTAGCATAATATAGCTCTTTTCTATCTTTTCATACATAATTAGTTTGTTGAACATTTGGTCCATCTCATATTTCAACTCCTCCAATTCTATGTTCAACTTTGAGCACTCCTCCTCTTTTGATTTGTAGGACTTAGAGATCTTCTCCACTGAGTTTCAAGTTCCTTTAGCTCATTAGCCTCATATTATTTTTATGTGCTTGTCTTTTCTCAAAGATGTGGATTTGTTCCTCATAATCCTTTAATGTGCATCTTAGTTTCTGATTTTTCTTTTTGCATAGTTGTAGTTCTTCAAGTGCACTTACCAACTCTGCTTCAAGATTTACCTCAACTTCCTCTTCATCAAAATCTTCATATTCAACTAAGTTCTTCCCTTTGGAGCTACTTTCTTCATCCACGTCCATAGCCATAAACAAACATTCTGATTGATCTTCATTATCTTAATTTTTGAGTTTTCTATGTTGCTCAACTCCGATTCACTAGATTCTTCTTTAGAGTAGAAGTTTCTTTTGTTCTTGAAGAATTTATTCTTGTTATCTTTCTTTTTATACTTAGTTTCTCTTCTATTATGTTTATGACTGTGCTCCTCATGTTCATATTGATTGTCTTTATTTTTGTTTGGGCATCTCTGCGAAAAATGACCTACCTGTCCGCAAGCAAAGCATTTAAATGGTATTTTTCCTTTGTACTTACTAGAGCCTCTTTTCAATTTCCTCATGAATAATGCCTCAATATTTTCTTCATCCAGCTCATCTGCGGAACTTGATTCTTCTTCATCTTCTTGACTGGACTTTATTTCTTTCTTGACCTTGAAAGCCACTTCTTTCTTGGTGGTCTTGGTTCCAACAATTCTCATCTCATATACAATAAGGGTGCTCTACAGCTCATCCATTGTAAGAGTCTTCATGTCCTTTGATTCCTCTATGGTGGAAATGTTTGCATCATACTTGCTAGCTAGGGATCTTAGAATATTTTGGACAATGAAAAATTATTCTATCTTTTCTCACAAGCCTCTGATCATGTTTATGACCTCATATGTTCTTTGCATATATGCCGTGATTCTCTCATCATCCTTCATTTTCAAATTTTCAAATTAATCTCTCGTAAGTTTGCAACATTTTTTGTTTTAAATTTCTTATCTCCTTCATAGATGATCCGTAGTTTGGTCCATATCTCCTTTGTTATTGTGTAGTGCATTACCTTTACGAATTTTGTCTCAGTCAAACCGCATAAAATAGCATTCATAGCTCTTGAGTTGCACTCATATTCTACCTTATCCACTGAAGAGGTGATCGGTGTGGGTGGAGCTGTATATCCTTTCTCAATGCATTCCTAGATGTCAAACCCAAGTGACATCAAATATGTTTTCATCCTTATTCTCAGAATGCATAATTTGTTCCTGTGAACAAAGGTGATCTGGATAGTGATAGACTACCTTGTGCCTGATTTGATGCCATGCTTGTGATAGGAGGATCTCCTCAAAGATGTTAAGCTTATGTAATGAGGACTCGCTCTGATACCAATTGTTGTAGATCACAAGCACTAAGAGGGGGTGAATTAATGTAGATTAAAACTTTTACACTCTTGATTCAATTTTATATTCTTTACCAATCTATATGTATGAGAAACATACAATCAATCAAGTATTCATCAAAAACATAAACATTGAACACAAATATTTACCATGGGAAACCCTTTCAGGAGAAAAACCCACCAAAACCATTGCTTATATTACACAAAGCAAAGACTCATAAGAATATAACACATCTTACAATATAGACACCAATCCCACAAGGAGCACCAACCCCTACACCTATGTTGATATTACACACAACAAAGGACTAAAGTGAATATTGTAATTTTAGAAGAGGACTGGAAGCCTCGTTATTTTATTAATATGCAGGAAAAAACATTACAAAGAATGGGCTGAAATATTTATAGATATTGCACAACCAAGTACAAACGAATAATTAAGTCTCACAGGTACAACCAGGAAATAATACAGACAAAAGTATTGTTAAAACAATATAACAATAATTACAACAACCTCACATATGTTTAATAAAAATAATATAGATGGTTATATAAACATAACCATATAAGAATTATATATTACTTACCAAATTACAATAGTAAATATAAAATTAACCACAAGTAACATATGTTTTATCTAACATTCCCCCTTAATTTTGTATTGCCTCAAGGGATGAGAAGAGGAACTCTCTCGAAAAACTCAAAATTTTCACATGCATGTGAAGTGTGAAGATATCTTGTTGTTGTTTAGCTGTTGGACAAAAATGAAGTGTATATTATGTTTAAAGACATGCTCATTGTAGACACCAAATTTGGGTCACACTTCCCCTTCACCCCACATGTATATTAATTTAATTACCTATAGTTAAATTAATTCCCATGCTCACAATATTCATTATTTAATTACCTTAATTGAACTAATTTCCACCTCACCTAGACACCTCACCCCACCACATCACCTAGACACCTCATCACAAACCTATTCTTAGCATGTTTCCTTTCAACTAGGACTCAATCTCCACTTACCATAACTAACTAAGACTTAGTCTAACCCTAACACTAAATGCCTATTCTTCCTCTAACTGCATGCACACTTACTTATGCGGAAAAATCCATTTTGGATCCGCAACAATGGGAAAAATGGCCAAAAGATAGCCAAGATTTGCTATTTTGGCAACCTAGGATATCTCGCCTTAATCAACACCGGTCAACCCGAAACCAACGCTGGTCACCCTAAACCATCGTCACTTACCATATATTCACTCGGGTAACATTGTTTGGAGGGTTGGAAAATAATTATTTGAGTTTTTCATAGAAGATAAATCTACTTGCAAGCACGCACTGCAGAGCACTCTTCGCACATCCACCATCCCGAACCAAGCAATCGATATGAAGGGTAACCATTCACGGTAATGTTCGAGAAGCATGGCCGCATCATTTATCACTAGTTCCACAGATCAACCATCATCTCCATCTAACCACTAGGTTTGCAAGTACAAGTAAGTACATTTTTATTTGTATTAGATCAGTTTCTTTATTTCTGTTTGGGATTTTTAGTCTCCTTTGCATCTTATCACCTCTCACCTTCCTACCAATCTTTCCAATCAACCACATACAACCTCCCATATCTCCATACCTGACTCCAAACATCTCTGAGTATTCCCAGAAATGTCATCAACCTCACCATTCTTTGTCTGCTCTTTGTGCAATCACAGAGAATCATCAAAACCAAAATTTATTAGGCCTCTATCAGCCTGACCCTACCGACGCCAGTTAACCTAAACCATCGTCAGTTTCCTATCAACAGATATCGGTCATACCAGACTAACATCGGTCTCTATACCTGGTAAATCTACCTATGAAAACAACCTCATAACATTCACCCAAATAATCCAAACCACTCAAAACTTGACCCTGACTTGTCCCAACCACCTTATTTACCTGTCTGAATTCTAGATCTAATCATAACCTAGCCTGTTAGATTAGATTTTCTTATTGTACTTGAATGAGACACCTAAATCATATCAAATACAGTAGGATATTATTGGTTTATGTTATTTCTTGCATTAAGTTGTGTTAAACAATGGATTGACAACCATCTAGGAAGTATCACACTTCTTGGATCTAGCATATGCTAGGTAGTCCACTGACATATATTGTTTAATATTCCTCTTGTGGTCTTGTTTTGTATTCACAGGTAGTTCCTCCTAGCAAAAATGAAGTTCTCACAATCAACACTAGATTAGAAAATCAAAACGCGCACACTCTACCTTCCACCTTCATTCACAATTATTCCTCCTTAACCCATCACCTTATTTGTTTCATCAAATCTATAAAGAAAATAGTGAAATTTTTTGGCACACCTAGTGGGACCCTCTCTTGGGTTCATTGCATTTTCTTCATATAGCGAAATTTTTTGTGTGTTTCTTTCTTTTTGAAAAATATCCATTTAATCTTCTCCCTGGTAATATTCTTTTCTTCTAATTGTCTAAATGACATTTGTCATTTGGTGCTTAAAATGAACCAATTCTTCCTTCTTGCATTTGCATAGTAGTGAAAGAGCACGTTATTGACCTATTCATCATTTGCTTCATTGAATATAATTGTCAATTTGGGTTATAAAATTTGTTGCATTTCATCCTTGTATGCTGCATTATTAGCTCACATTTAAAAATGAGGGCAACCTATATGCTAGAAGTCATGCCTAGCTAATGGTTGACACAATTGAACCGTAGAAAGCACTTTCTTCTCTCTCTCTTTGCCAAACTACACAAATTTGAAATTTACACATCTTCTTAAACAACATCCCACCCGGAAGAGATGTCAATGATCACATGATCAAAGGATTGACAGTGGGCACCCAGCTGGTTATCTCTGTCCAGTCATCCATCAGAGAAAGGACCACCCCGCCATAACATAACCTAAAACCTCACCTTTATATTTCCTTCTTCGTAGGATGCCTTCCCAACCAAAAACTCTGTTCTAAATTCACAAGTCAGTCTTAAATAGCATAAGCTAAAACAAACATAAAATTCACTTTTAGGATTGCATGTTTTCTTAGCTTTGTTCTTGACTTTACGTTTTGAGGTGTGAGGTTACGGTTCTTTAATTTTATTCTTCCTTGCACACTCCACCATCATAGTTGGAGTATTCTGACTTTCTCTGAGTGTGTCAGGGCCTCATCTTATCATTCTCAGATTTCTGGGTTTGATTCTTCATTTAATTTAATTCACAAAATCCATCTTTCTTCATTTCTTCTAATTTCATAAGAATCAAGTTGGTCCAAAGTGACCGTCATCGTTTATATCTCGACCATCTTCGGATTTACCTAACCGGTGTTAGCTTCTAGCTTTTTTTGGTTATTTTACCTAAAACAACCTTCATCACCTATTCTTTTCTATTTTTTGTCCTCAGGACACCATCATATCCCCAATATTTTGATATCTCTTGTCAGATATAGTTTCCCATTTCATATTCATCAATTTTGTTTCATCTGGAAACTGGTATTTTTCCATAGTGACCGGTATCGGTTATTGTAACCGTCATTGGGTTCCCTTCAACCGTCATCATCAACCCGATCATTATCGTCAGTCGGTTGTTGTGTTTGATTTTTAATCAAAACATTGACCAAATTTACCCCCTGGAATTCATCTTTCTCTACTTCATTGTTTCTATGTCATTTATAGAATACAGTCTTACCAAGTCAACACTAATTCACATGGTGTTGACTCATGCAACCAAACTAACGCTCTTGTATTTCACGCTAGCCTTTAGCCACTTCCACCTAGCCCATTACCACCTTCTATCCTATCACATATGGATCCAATTTAGTCTATCACCATTTCTATGGTGACGAAGAATTTGTAAGGCCCCTTGATCGTAATACCACGTCCCCTGTAATACTATCTTTCCAACTCATTCACACGGGAATCCTCGGGACAGTTAATAGATGACATGCCCATATCTATTTCTCCCGCCCTCCCCCACTCCCACATCAACTACCACTAGTTCGACGTTACCCTCATCCACTTTACCCCTTGTGGTTTCTCGGTTAGGTACCACACCCACTATGATCGCTACATATGCAATATCATTGCACCCATCATGTCGCCTATTCCTTCATCACCACCACCCGAGCATAGCCCCATCTACGCCTACTACCTCACATGTACCTATTGCATCATAACCAACCATGGTGTCTGTGACCCCTACCCCATTCTATAACCTTTTCCTCTCCATCCCAAAGTATTTTCCCCTAATTACTACCCAAGTCAATTCGACTACCGCACCTATATACACGTATTATCAATAAACCTTGATCTCGTCCATCTCTTATTCTCGGGTATATGCCACCTATGTCTATTCCCCATTTGCACCTCTCATATTAGACATCACCATATACTGGAATGCCGCCCACATCATATATTCAGCACCAACCCTCTTATACCGCAAGAGGCACCCATTCATCACAACCCACTAATGACCTCATTAAGATGATGATCGAAAAGATGCAGAAATTGGAAGCATCAATTTCTAGTTCGTGCAACTCCTTGACTTATGATGAAATTTGTAATGAGCCTATTCATCCATATATTCCTATCCACCCATACCCCGTGCATTGGGAAATTCCCAAGTTCAATCATTTTAATAGTAAAGAATACCCATAACAACATTTGTTGTCATTCAAATATGGGTGTAATCTAACCGCCCATGAAGACACTTTACTCCTAAAACCTTCCCAATGTCTTTGATGGGACCAACATTAGATTGGTAGAGTGGATTACCCATACATTCCATCTACTCATTTAATCAAGTAGCCCAAGCCTTCCTAGAGCACTTCTCAATAAACATTGTCAAGAAAGTCACCATGACCAACCTATATTCAACACGACAAGGTATGACCACAAATCTATCATCGACTTTTCGCTTAAACTGCATTGCGCAAAGATTATTAACCAACTCACATTCCAATTACCTCAAACCAAGCTTATAGAGTTGTTCACTGGGGTTGTACTAGACACATCTCACAAACCTTGCAAGTTGAAACCTTCCACACCTTTGATGAAACATTCACCATGGTGTGAAAACTAGAGATTCATGCCATCGAAGAGAAGAAACATCAGCTACGTAATAGAAATGTTGCATTCAAATAAAATGATGCTTCTTCATCTTCGAAACCCCAGAACAATTATTCTAAAGCCAAGGGATCTACTAATGTGGTACTTCTCAAATTTGGCCCATATCACCCATCTAACCAAGAAAAACCTTCTTCTAATCTCTCGTTCATCCAAAATTTTCAGTTCGGATGAGAGTAACGTAAAGTATACCCCAATAGGGGAACCTTATGATTCCATATTAGAAAAGCTTCTTAAGATCTGGTGCCATTACCCTTCCACCCATAAAACCACACATTGGTTTTGACCTCCGCGCCCTTGCCCCACACCTACATGGTATAAAGAACATGAATTTTGCAACTATCATCGCGTCAAATGCCATAGCGATGGTAACCACATCACCTTCAAAAATATTGTCCAAGAAATGTTAGATAATGGAGATCTAGTCTTTAACAACCCAAATGCACCATCCAAGCAAAACCTAAATATCTTCAAAAATCCATTCCCTAATCATACTCCATCTTTTAATCAAACTGGTGAAGCTTCAACCAACGATAGTAATGTCCGCGAGGTCCATGCTATTTTTATGACATACCAGTCATTTCCCAATTTCTCTTGTATCCCCTCCATCAAGGAAATCCTTTCACGAAGCTCCCCCCTATTTATGGAGGATTTGGCCCCATATACTCCCCACCCACAGAGGAGTCCCTTCATCTCCCCCTTCACCCATGAAGGAACCCATAATTTGTACCAATCCTATTTCATCACTTTCCTCTCAAACTAACGAAAATTGTCAGTAGTAACTCTCCTACCCATGGGAGAGTCATGTTCACCTTCTACTCCATTGCAAGGAGAGCCTACCTTATTTCACCCATCATCTCCTATACCCATAGAGGATCCTTTAGAAACACCACTACCTCTAGGTGACCATTCCCCATCGGCCTTCCAAGATCATGTTGATCGATTTCGTCTCTCTTACCCACGAGTCCGAAGCCAACCATTTCCTTGTTTCACAAACGTATTTTACAGGATCACTACAAAATCAACATTTGCCTCTCCTATAGAAGTACTATTTTCAAGCCTGGATGATCGCTTGGATTATGTTGAAAAATCCTTGTTTTGGGGACACCTTTTACTCCCTGTTTTAACCCAAATGTAGATGTCGCTCACTGATACCTCCATGATCTACCCAAAATTATTTCAAGTGGCCAAATCAACCATAACTATGCACTGTGGGGACACCTCTCCTTTGTCATCCTTTCGACATCCGAACCTTTTCCTACGACTAAACACACACTGCTCCTAATAACCTACTTGCACATATATATTCTCCCATACCTAAAACCACCATTACCTTAGGGGTCATGCCAAATCAAGCCTTTCTCATCCACCCATCAAATTGGACTTAGCTACATCTTCCCAAACCCGCACAAAAATCATTCCTTTGCCTAAAAGGAAGACCCAACCTTCTAGGCCGCATACACCGGTCCCGCCTACAATGCCTTTGTCCCCTTCACCCCTTCTCGTCCATCCTAGGACCTCACTCCTCAACCCTGGTCAAGAAACTTCATACCCATAGTAAATAAAAACATAAGCAGCCACTTCTTCACCATGCTCCTCTAACATGCCTAATCGACTGCAACGCCCTCGCCGTCACTCGTATCTTTCTTACCACCTATACCCCTACCACCTACCATAACTTCATCACTACCCATGAGGCTTTCCTCTCTTCCACCCGCACCTTCCACTCGGCCTCTACCAAAAAATCCAATACACCTTTATTATCCCCATGGATAACTCATCCTCTTCCACCATCTACCTTCCCATCTACATCACACACTCCTTCCTCACCTCTACCCAAGAAAGTGCAACCAAAATTGAAAAATCCACTACCCTCCAAAGAAGTGGTTAGACCTACTACCCCTTCCATTGCAGTTCATCTACTACACCTTTACCTAAGAAGGTGCAACCTAAGCCTAAGATAGTACCACCCCCAAACTAGTGGTCCAACCTACCCCTCCTCAAATTCACCTCTTGTTGCACTTCTCCCATCGCAATCACCTATCATTCAACCCAAACCCACACTCACTTCGTACTATGATCCATTAGCATGGTCATACACCATTATTCTAGCCAACCTCCTAGAAACCTATGTCATCACATTATCACCTCTTAGACCTTACGACCCACTCAAACCCAAACCAAAAGGGTTTAATTAAACTAAAATCTATGCCTACCATCATGTGCCAGGACATGATGTAGAGAACTGTAAGGCTCTAAAAACTACTCTTCTCTAATTGTTTCCTCCTGAAGAAAATTTTGACGATGATGATCTTCTAGATGAGGACCCTATTCCGCCTTCACCAATCTCTCCACTTTCTCTTCCATTACCCATCAAAGTGACCAATATCTTCATCCCCACAACCCTTTTATCCACCTCTAAAATTCGAGATCAATATGGTCCGCATAAGAGAGCTAGAAAACCTCCGCCTAAATGTCGGTGTTCTCAACTCCTTTCACAAAAGGATTGCTCCACATTCTATTTCTCATCATGTCACTACACTTATCATAGCTCACCTAACCCTTTACCCCATATCAATATGATCCAGGTTGTTACTCATGCCTAGAAAGACAAAGGAAAGGAGAAAGCAACTAACCCATCAACCAACCTAGTGCCCATCATACCATCTCGGACCCATACCCAAAATCACCATTCGAGGTCCCACGTACCCTATTTCTCGATGGGGTTTCCCACCATACAATGATCAAACAATTACAACAATCTCCACTCAAAATGTCTTTGTATGACCTCATCCAAACCCTCGAGTCACATCGCCAAGCCCTCATGGAGATCCTCCAATCTATTGAGGTTTTACCAAACGACCCTACACTTGTGGCCTCCTCACTAACTCACCAGCCTTCCTTAACACCTCCACCTACTTTCCAAGTAGCCTCTCTCGCATTTAATGACAAGGAGATTGCACCCCTCTAATCGATGACCCCGATCCCACTCTTTTCATCTTCGTATATATCGATAATATACGCTTACGACTCATTATGATCGATGGTGGAACCAATATTAACATCATATCCTCCCATGCATATAACGAAATGTGCATACCCGCTAATTACATGCATAATAACCCAGTTATGCTGCGCTCATTTAATGACTCTATGACTTCTACCCCAGGCACTTTATCGTCCTCCACATTCATGTGGGTCCCTGTACTATCTTGGAACTATTCTACATCCTAGAAGGGGAGTTCTAGTATAATTTGTTACTTGGCCGACCTTGGATCTGTGCCATGGGTTGTGTTCCTTCAACTTTACACCGCTACCTAAAATTTGAGGATGAAGGGCATAACTACACCATCCTAGCTGATCCATCTCCATTCAAGACCTGTAACATGCTATACTAAGCTAATGATGTCCTTATACCCATTAAGGCATCTACTTTCACCGCTACTTCTCCTTCACCCACGACCCCATCCACCAATGTCGCGCCACCTCTCCCACACCTAATTCTGCTATCCCCACCACCGCCGTAACCTCCGAAAATAACCCATCTACTTCCCAACCAACCCATACCTCTTCCTTCTAAGCACCTAGTAATTCATCTATTTCACTACCCGGATATCAATCATCGATCCTTAGAAGGTTTTTTTCAATGCCTCACTCTGGGGTAGTACCGCTTATACAATTTCAATACATTCCTCGCTCCACAAGAGTATGAAAACCTTCACCAACATCCTTGTTATGATCACCACATAGGTGAGATATTTCCCTATGGTCCTCCCCACCTTCGTACTAACCTCACATATGGGGGACTCGATACTTACACCTATTCACCTGAACCACAATTCTAAAACATGACCATTTTCATCCAACCTCCAATCTCTCACCAACCACCGCTTCTCCCACACTTTCTTACACCGATGTGCATGGAAGGGCTTTGGCTTTGGTTTTCATGAACAAGGCCGTCATCATTGTCATCTCATGTACCACCCATAAACATAATGACCATAGTGGTATCAAATTTTTTTGAACTATATTCCAAGAAGGCTCATATCAAAATCATTGAGGACAATGAACCTTCTTCACCCCATTTACCGATTTCACCACCTTCACCAACGAAGTCGATGGATCCAGAATCCATTCCTCCTAACTTTGTTTTTTCATAAACAAAATTTCCTTGGGACCTCTGACTTATCAATGTAATGGCAAGGATCCCTCTTCTCTTCCCTTCCTATATCCTAACATGATTGATGACGATACACCTTCTATTAACATTGTTCGGTGTTAGGACGATGAGTCTATCCTCACTTACCTTTAGTGCGGAAGATTTTTATATTCACCTGGTCGTTGCCTTTTGAGATGTAAACCATGTTGAATGAATTGAATATCAAAGTCAACATTAACACTTAGGATGACCGAACATTCTAAATATAGGCCAATATTTAGTTCTTTGTTGAACAAAAATCCATTACTTCTTTCCTCGGGATCATAACCATGATTTTTTTGGTCCTATGCCGATATGGCGGTGGTATTGACCCCAACATTTTGGTCTACAATATCGTAACCATTCCTAATGCTAAACTCAGTAAAACAAAAGTCATGGAAAATGCACCCTCATATTACTCTTCTTGTTAAAGAGGAACTTCAATGCCTTCTCTCGTTTCCTTCATCCTACCCATTGACTACCCCTAATGGATTTCTAACATCGTTCCTTTCACAAAAGTGATAGGGGACTTTGCATTTGCATAGATTTCCGTGACCTCAACCTAGCTTGCCCCAAAGATGATTTCCTTTGCCATTATAAGCTAGTTGATATCATCACCAACCACGAGTTTCTATCACTCATGGATAGTTTCTTAGGTTATAATGAAATATTGCTCACTCCGGATGATCAACACAAAACCGCCTTCATCACCCTTTGGGGGACCTTCGCTATTGAGTCATTCCTTTTGGCCTTTAAAACATGGTGCTACATATCATTGAGCCATGAATTATATCTTTCATGACATCATGCATCACATTTTGGAAGATTATGTAGACGACCCTCTTACAAAATCCAAATGTCGGGCCAAACACCTTACAGTTCTAAAGGTCATCTTTGACCACCTCATCAAGTATTATGTTCACCTTCAACCTAAGAAGTGTGTCTTCATGATACTTTTAGGAAAACTCCTTGGTTTCATCATTTCTTTGCGTGGCATAAAAGTTGATCCTGCTAAAGTAAAGGCTATTCTCGAAATGCCTCCACCTACTAATATCTGCCAACTTTGAAGTTTACAAGGTAAGTTGCAATCTATCCGTCGGTTTATTTCACAACTTTCCGACCACTATCAACCATTTCATCATCTCCTCAAAAATGATGTCTCCTTCAAATGGGATGATGAATGCCACAAAGCCTTTGACGCCTTAAAATAATACCTTCTTCAACCACCGGTGCTCATTCCCCTAAAGATGACCAACCCTTTTACTTATAAATTTTTGCATCGACCATTCCTTGGGGGCCATGCTCGCTCATCGTGACGAGCAACACATGGAATAAGTGGTTTATTACATAAGATGTACCCTTTTGGACTACAAAACTAGATATACCCATGTCAAAAAACTCCACTTAGCCTTAGTTTTTGTTGCCACTAAACTTCATCATTACCTATTCAACCATAAAACCTTTTTCGTCACCAACATTTATCCGCTACATTACATGTATGCAAAACCCTACTAGCATCAATGTGCTGCACCTTAGATCATGCTTCTTTGCAGGCCTTGACCTAAAATTCATCCATCAAAAGTATGTCAAAGGAAAATCCATTTCGAACAACTAGCAGATGCATCTCTTTTTGGAGATCAACCCTTTAACTTTGATTTCCCAGATTAATCCATTGCTACCCTCTCTTTGGATGATACCACTTATCAAATGACCTTATTATTTGATGGTTCCAAATGTCAGCATGGAGGTGGTGCAGGTATTATCCTCATTCCTCTGGATGGTGAACCTATGCCTTTATCTTTCAAACTAGATTTTGATTGCACTAACAACATTGCCGAATATGAAAGACTTATATTAGGCCTTCAAACCGCCATCACACTAGATGTTAAATCAATTAATATCTTTGGTGATTCCCTCACAAGTTGTAAACCAAGTCAATGGTATATACCAGTGTTATAATGAAACACTCAAAAGTAAAAATGTCATGTCGACATAATTTTGAATACCTTCGACCATTACGAACTTCAAACCACTCCACGTTCTAGTAATAAATTTGTGGATACCATGGCTTGACTAGCTTCTCGATACCCCCTTCACCGCCGACTCCATAATATTTGTCATAATACAAAGGTTATAATCACATTCTTATTTATCTTAAGATGTCAACTTTGTAGGAACTGTTGCTTTGGACCGCGTGACCTTTCGTATAAGTAGTTTGCAAACTATCTTTCCCTTTCCATTCTACCTCCCGATCTCACTCGTAATAGACAATGTGCCTTTCTTAAAGGTGTCTCTCAGTATGTCATCATGGGTGGTCTCCTTTATAAATGTGGATTCAAGAGTATTCTCCTACGAGGCCTTACAAGTTCTAAAATTCCTTACACCATCAAAGAAGTTCACGTTGGAATTTATGGAGGTCACTTTAGTGGTTTAGGTGTCGCTAAATGCATCCTTCACTTAGGATATTATTGGCCAACCCTCAACTATGACTGTTGTGACTACATCAAATGTTGTGTGAAATGCCAGCAACATGCCAATATTCATCACACACCTAGTCATGCCTTACAGGTCACACGAGACCTTAGAAATTTCTCACAATGGGGTTTGGATCTTGTCGAAGAGATCAATCCTCATTCTTCACAATGCCACCAAAGGATTATAACCACTACTGAATACTATAGTAAATGGGTAGAAGCCATTCCCCTCATTTCTACAAAAGCTAAGAAAATTTGTGAATTCATCAACCATCACATCATTTGTCACTTTGGTGTCCCTCATCGCCTCATCATTGATAATGGAAAGCAATTAAAAAAAAACCCTACGAAAGCTTTGTGACACTTTTGAGATTCAACTCAATTTCTTGACACCTTACCTAGAAATAAATGGCCAAGTAGAATCAATGAATAAAAATTTGAACAAAATTCTTATGAAAGTAGTTGACGATACTGGGAAGGATTGGCATATGCACATTCCTTTCACCTTGTGGGCTTACCACACTAGTATTCTCACCTCAACTTCTGCCACACCTTTCTCTCTCGATCTATGGTACCGAGGTTTTCCTACCTCTTGAAGTCCAGATTCCATCTCTTCATATCTCACTACAAGACATGCTCAACGATGATGAATTTTTCCAAGACCGTTTAACACAACTTGAGTTGTTAGATGAACGTCATCTCAATGCTCTTGATCATCTCTAAATCTACCAAAAATGTATCAAGTGTGCCTATGATAAACATTTCCATGAACGAACCTTCTAGGTTGGTGACCTCATCCTGAAGGAAAATCAACATGTAACCAAAGAAGAGAAAAGTAAACGGAGAAAATTTTCTCCTAATTGACTTGGACCCTATATCGTTACTCATACCTATGGATCAAATGCTTATCATTTGTCTTCACTTAAAGTTAAACCCGAACCTGAGCCCCTCAATGAATTACATATTAGACCTTTTTATTGTTGAAATCCAGTCCTATAACACCTTTTGTCTATTGACCGCTTATCCCTTGAGCACCATTCACCTTCCATGTTACCCGTTTTGAGGATCAATGACTAAACAAGAATCATGTGATTACCCATCACCTTTCATCCTTATATTCAATATGAGTACCATGACTCTACTCATGACATGATTCTCATGGATAATTTTTATCTTTTTCAAAGATGGAATCCCATGGTCGTTCATCACTTGAAACCATCTCTTTCATAGTTAACCTTTGTGTGTTATGGTTTTGTCTTCTAAACAAGAACCTAATCTTCCTCTATAGTCTTGTCCATGACTTAAATGTCCAAAATTAAAATGGGATTCAACTCCTTGAGTCCAACTTCTAGCAAAAGGATGGCTCCTCAAAAGGGACATATATTCTCTCTATCTCACTAATATAAATAGACTACTCCCTCGAAGGAAAACTATATAAATTCATTACAAACATACAATAAAATATTCAGAAGCTTCCCACATTGATCAGCTTCACAAAGACCTCAAGGAGATAATATAATCATCCCATACATAGACTTCCCACATCAATCAATTTATAAAAAATGCAAACAAATGAAGAAAATGACAACTTTTTGTCATGGACTTGCCTATTTTGATCATGGGTTTCTTGCTAGGTAAACATGTTGTCATACACTAGGTTACGCTAAACAAACCTTCTTGCACCTCATCACCTTTTTCACCCTAATTTCCCACCACCTCAAGGGAATTTCCATGAATGCAACATTTCGTGATCATGTGACTTTCTTCACCCTTAGAATAGTCCATTATGCAACGCCTTTTAGGGTCTCACGTTCATAAGCCAATCTTTGGTATGATAGACTCATTAAGGTTCTTATCAATTAGGTGGCTCTTTTACCACCTCTTACCATTCACCTTCCTCATTACTTATTGATTACCCTATACAAGACCAGACCATCAACACCTACATTTTAAAATATTTCCACTATCACCTAAGACTCAACCATGCCTATGACCTAGACTCAATCTTGCCTAAAATCTACCAACATATTCCTCTAATTCATCATATTCTTCTATAGTTTATGGGAGAACTACATCAACCTGAGGCCCCTTTTCACCGGGGCTATGTAGGAAGCACTCCTAGGGCATGGGGCCCTTGGAGATTAGCTCAGCCAATCTTTACCCTAACCCATTTCCTCCCACATGTTTCTCTCTTAAAATTTTATCGTAATCTAATTTCCATTTTTATAACACTTAAAAATTACCACACATACACATCTACCATGTTATCACATTATAAAAACATCCATTCAATCATTTCACATTTCCATAATATAAAAGATCTTGAAATTTACATTATAACATACATATAGCTCATCATTTATTTTCCATGTTACCAATAAGTTAGAAATTAACTCAAAACTAAACCGACCTAACTCAACCATGTCTATACTTGACTTTATCATGCCTAAACTAACCTAACTCAACCATGCCTATACCTGAATCCATCATGCCCAAACCAACCTAACTCCACCATGCCTATAGCTGACTCTATCATGCCTAAACCGACTTGACTCCACCATGCCTAATCCACCTAGTTTCCACCCATATACATATAACAATGGAAAATTTACAACACAAGTACATCATCCATCCAATAAACATCATCAAATATATAAATGGGAGAGTCTATGTATCAATACATATATACACAGATATAAATAAATACCAGAATGTCAAAAAGTCTCATGTATAGACTCACTATCATTGGCATGCAAGCCAGTATATATCAAAACTAATAATCAAAATGATGTCATCAATCGTCAGCCCATTTGATGTCCGGGACGGTCTCATTTGTCTCCTCCTCTCCTCCATCCCGACACCTTGCCATCATCTCTCCACCCTCTACGGGTCTAGGTGTCGCCCGCTGCTCAACTGCGCAGCTAGGTAAGGCCTCCATGAACTAGTGGCCTCACCCTGACCCTGTCTCTGGGCTCACCGATCCCCTATACTCTCTGCACTATGCGTGTGAGATCTCGTCCTCTCACTCAAGGCCTTATATACCTTATACTCTGCATAGGAAAAGACATATATCATGGTAGTACTCAAATGATCCTAATAGTATCTCGACCTCATTCGGGAATACATGAATCTAGCCATCGACACTATCTGTGGGGGTGCCATAGGTCCCACAAGAACTCGCGAGCTTTGTCTTGCTACCGGTGGCCTCATCCCGTACTGTGTCCCCTAGCCTCCTCCCTCGTGCCATGGGACCCTATCCCACTGCTACCTATAAAATGGGACCCCTGTCCTTAGGCCTGTGAGGGTGCTTGTGTTGTGACTTGGGCCTATGGGGCCTGATACCGATCTCTGTGTAGTGGCCAACCGACCCTACAAACCTACTATATGTGCTCGTAAGATAGCCACCTCTCCCCATCACCATCACTACCCCGTGTGGGTATCGGCCATGTGCACCTTGGGCCGAAGGGATACTACCTATTCCTGTAACATGGTAACCTATGCCTCGATCCACCGCTGCCCATACACTACTCCAACAGGTCAAAAGGGTAAATACCTACCCTCGTAATGTGTCCTCTAAACTATAATCATGGCTAGGTCAGGCTGCCATGGCCTTTGTGGTGCTACCCATAGCTACACTGGCCACCACTACCTATATCTGTTTGTAACTCTGGTGTCATCAATTTGCCGGTCCACCGCCTACTCCTCCTACCTTGTCGGCACCATCGGCTATGGTAGAGGCATAGGCCTCTCCACGTCATCTCTCCTATACTGTGGGAATGGTGGAGGCACATCCTAAGGCATCCTAAACTGTCATCTGACCCTATCCACAAGTATCATCTCATGCTCATCGACACGATGCCCCTCTATCCATATGAGCAAATGTAGTTCATATAACTCTACTTCTATATGTCTGTAGGAAGGGAAGCCAACATATGGTCTCCAAATGATGTCAACCCCTTAACATCCCTCTAACGCATGCCTGTAATATGCCACATCATGAGTCACCTAAGAGCCCCGTGCTCTCCTCTAACAGTACTCAACACCTATAACCAACTCGGACTGTGCCCGCATCGAATGCATCAAGTCGGGCAAACCAACTGGACACACACATACGATGTGCTCATATGCCCAATAGTGAAGAAGAAAGGTACAACACAAACTAAACCTCCGTAGCCTCCCATAGGCCCATAGCTCCTATATAACTGCACCAAGAATGTTGGTGCCCAAGAAAAATGGGTCCTATCCTCCATCATGTTATGAAGAACCCCCATCAGCGCTCGTGGGAATCTCCCACCCTCCACATCTGGAAATGCAAAGTAACACACCGCTCCATGATCGGGACAACGAACCTCATTTCTAAGGATGGGCCGCATACATGTCTCCATAGCTCAGATCACACTATGGAACCTCATCTCTGTCATCTCCTCTCCAAAACTACCAACATCAGCTCCTCTGATGCCTATGAGGAAATCGAATAAACCTTCTCTCCCACTATAGGTAGCCATAGGATCTTGTATATGTCCTCCAGGGTGACTATGATCTCACCCATCGACAAATGAAATGTGTTGGTCATGAATCCCATTTGTCGATGAGTGTGACCATCAAGTGCGGATCTCAAATATGTGCCTATAACATTGGATCCCAATAAGGCTGATGTCTCGTTAGGTGACTTGAATCCTCGGTGGTCACGCTTGAACATACCGCTAATAAAAGAGGTGGTAATCTATCTCTCATACACACCGGTCCCTATCCCGCATCCAACAAACCTACCCAACATACCTCTTAACTCGACCAACCTATTCCCAAGACCCTTATTTACTTACTACACCGTAACTACACCCCAATCCCGAAGACTACCCCTTTTCCCCTATCCCAATTTCACATCCCTCAACTCGTACCTATTTGTACCTATTACCCTACCCATTCTCCTTCAAGATGCCTTTATATCTTGTTGCTTATCTTTCCTTGCCACCCTATCTCATTTAATTGACCTATTTTTCCTCGAGCCGATCGACATCAGTCATTATTGACTGACATTGGTTCATCATAACTGACATCGATCACCTAACACTTGACTGATGCCAGCCAAGACCAACTGATGTTGACTAACCCTTGACCATCGTTGGTCACTGTCGCGGTGTCAAAATCCAAAACCCCTACCCTACTTTTCAAAAATTCACAAATATGACCTAATAACCTACTCTAACCCACCCAAACCTATCCTAGCTTCATTCCCAACCCTATTTAACCTACATTGGACCTTCCCACCCCTCATTTCCTTCATTTTTACCCACAATTTCAAAACTAACTTTACACCCAAATTTTACACACAACCAATTTCAACAAAGAAATGCGTAGATCAGATAGAATCCTACCTCATTCAGATGCCATTTGCATGGTGGTACATCTAGTCACTATCATTGGTGGCCCACCTAATCCCTCTCCCACCTCTGCCATGCCCAAATCAACACCTCACCCCCAAATGAATGAAATCACTCAAACCGATCTCATGGACCCGCCAATCAAATGCCAATCACCTGCCACATAGCTCGCCACCTCATCTCTACACCTCGCTTGTTGTTTTCCAACTTTTCTCTTCTCCTCTGTCATTTTCCATAAATAGCTATAAGACAAATGATTCCGTAAAAAGTGGAATTTTCCTTTTTTAGCCCCAAATCAACATGACCAACACCGGTCCTAGTTGTGCCCTAGCTTAACCGACGTCGGTCACCACTTAACCGACATCGGTCACACCTTATAGATGTTTGTTAATGCTAGGATTATTTTTCCTGTAACCCTCATTTCTCCAACACCTTTTATCCTTATGGAAACCTATTGAAACTTACCTACAAGCCCAAAATACTCCTACATTTCCTTAGTTATGTCTCAGGATCTGTTATTTATCTATACGTTGGCCTTAACCGTGATGACCTATTTTCTTGAACCTGACCTACTTGGTGTGACCATTTACCTTATGTACTCACTATACCTTGCGATGCTATTACCTATGTTGTTTTAGCCTACCAACCATACCTTACCTATTTCCATGCTATTTATATCAACCAAACCTTTAATGTAATGGAACATACCTAAGCGTTCCTGCACCGACCTACATTGTGTTTCTAGACCATATCCTATACCTTGGATACCTAAATCACTTCACCCTTGTTTGGATAAACCTATCGACCTTGGACAATGTAGAGTTTGCAAGCTCTTTAACTTGGTACCATGGTGCAGTTTATATGTGTGCATGCATTTTATTTCCATTACCCATTACCTAATTTTGACCCTAGCCTATTACCTATTACCTATTACCCGAGTTGACCATCACCTTTCCCATAATACTCATACCCTTCCCCACCTACCTTCACTTCCACCAACTACACCTTAATCAACCCACTCACCGATTCCGTATTACACCTCATTAGTTCTTGGTTTGAGGGGGATCACCTTAACCCACACATGGGGCAATCACTTCCTATTTTTGTCAGCATCACTTACCAATACAAGTATGCAAAAAGGGGAAAAATATAGACAACAAATTTGGGTCACACTCCCCCTTCACCCCACATGTATATTAATTTAATTACCTACGATTAAATCAATGCCCATGCTCACAATATTCATTATTTAATTACCTTAATTAAACTAATTTCCACCTTACCTAGACACCTCACCCCACCACATAACCTAGACACCTTATCCCAAACCTATTCTTAGCATGTTTCTTTTCAACTAGGAATCAATCTCCACTTACCATAACTAACTAAGACTTAGTCTAACCCTAACACTAAAGGCATATTCTTCCTCTAATCGCATGTACACTCACTTATGCTAAAAATCTATTTTGATCCACAACAATGGGAAAATGGAAAAAGATAGCCAAGATCTACTATTTTGGGAACCTAGGATATCCCACCTTAACTGACACCTGACCAACCCAAAACCAACGCTAGTCACCCTAAACCATCATCGCTACCATATATTCACTTGGGTAACCTTGTTTCGAGGGTTGGAAAAGAATTATTCAAGTTTTTAGAGAAGAAAGATCTACTCGCAAGCACACACTAGATCACTCTTGCACATCCAGCCATCCTGAACCAACACCAAGCATTGATCTGAAGGGAAAGCATTCATATTAATTTTTCTCGGAAGCATGACCATGACACTCGATCACTAGTTCTACAGATCAACCATCATCTCCATCCAACCACCATGTCTACAAGTACAAGTAAGTACATTTTGATTTGTATCTTTCCATACTTAGTTAGATCAGTTTCTTTATCTCTATTTGGGAGTTTTAGTATCCTTTACATCTCATCACCTCTCACCTTCCTGCCAATCCCTCCACCTAACCACCTACAACCTCCCAAATCTCCATACCCAACTCCAAACATCTTTGAGTATTCCCAACACTGTCATCAACCTCACCATTCTCTCTGTCTACTCTTTGTGTAATCACATAGAATCATCAAAACCAAAATTTATTGAGTCTCTATCATCTCGACCCTACCGATGTCGGTTAACCTAAACCATCATCAATTTCCTCTCCACCGCATCGGTCATACTATATAGCGATGTTAGGGTCTCAGACTTTGTAAATATACCTATGACAACAACCTCATAACATTCACCCAAATAACCCAAACCACTCAAAACTTGACCCTGACCTATCCCAACCACCTTATTTACCTGTTTGACTTCTAGATATAATCATAACCTAGCCTGTTAGATTAGATTTTCTTATTGTACTTGAATGAGATACTTAAATCATATCAAATATAGTAGGCTATTATTGGTTTATGTTATTTCTTGCATTAAGTTGTGTTAAACAAAGGATTAACAACCATCTAGGAGCATCACACTTCCTGCATCTAGCATACGCTGGCAATCCACCGACATATATTGATTAATATTCCTCTTGTGGTCTTGTTTTCTATTTATCGGTAGTTCCTCCTAGAAAAGGAAGTTCTCACAATCAACACTAGATTGGAAAATCGAACCCGCACTTTACCTTCCACCTTCATTCACATGTATTCATCCTTGACCCATTACCTTATCTATTTCATCAAATCTATACAGAAAATGCTGAAACACTCACGTATGAAATGTACCTGCATTTCAATGTGCTTTGTTATTTCATGAAAAACTAGATTATGAAGAAGTTTGAGAACACCTTCATTGTCAACATACAAGGTGGTCAATTTGTCCTATGGTATTCCAAGTGCTTCAAGTATATGACATAGCCATATCACTTCGTAGACAACTTCACTCGAAACATGATACTCAACTCGTAGAAAAGTGAGAAACAAAGTGTTTTTTCTTGATTTCCCATGATATTGGTCCAGATCCCATAAATAACACAAACCCTGAAGTGGATTTTTTGTCATCAATGTTACCTACATGATCTAAATCTGAATATCTAGACAAGAAGAAATTATCGTTCTTCTTGTATTCTAGACCAAGATCCACAATTCCCTTGAGATATATCAAGATTCACCTTGCTACTTTCCAATGAAAAACTTGAGTTTCTTGCATGAACTATGATAGATAACTCACCGAAAGTCGATATCTGGTCTAGTGTATGTGAGGGAAATGAGACTCTCAATCAACTACCAATAGAGCGTTACATTTACCATAGGAGATGGATCGAACAAGATAACTACAATCTATTCTCCATAGGTTTATGTTGGGAGCCTAATTTATTGACTAAAGTACGAAAGGCGTGTAGGCGCATAGGGCCTACTTAAGGAAGGGCACACAAGGAGAAAGTGCGTAGGTCGGTGGTCCTAGGAGGAGTTTAGAAGAACCCATGGTACACGCCGGTAATGAAAGATTTCAGAGTTAGCCATATTTGGCATATCAGGTAGGACATGAGAAAATCATGACCGACTATGCATGCTGAGTGGATAAGGTGCCAGCCTGGCAACTTGAGGCCCATGAAAGGAATATACCTTAGGATAGAAGATTCTATAAGACCATCATTGCAAGGAGTGGAGAGATCGGGCCTGAAGGAGCATGCTTCCATGGAGGACCAAATTTGACACTTGGTGACGGATCTAAAGCCACAGAAAGGAAAGTTGGCGCTTCAAGAAGCCTATATATATAAGTGCCGTAGAGGAATATTGAGACATAGATTGTTAGAGAGAGGAGCTCACAGAAATGATGCAAGGAACTCTATAGGGTTGGGTAGAGATCTGTAGGAGAAGGATGTAATAAGGGGTTGGGATTATAAATTTTCTTTTGAGAACTGAGGGATATAAATCCAACTATGATGTATGACTTTGGTTTGCATAGTTGTGGTAGTCTATAGATCCAATGGATGTAATGAGGTTACCAAACTTGATTGAATATGATTATTAATGATTCTAGTCCATATTTATAGCTTACAATTTTGATTCATGAATGTTTATGGAATAAATATAAATCCTTATGCATTTCCTTTCTATTTTGGTTCTTGTTTATGATCTGTTAAGTAACTTTTGGTCTGGGATAACTATATTTGTCTAGAAGCCATTTTGAGTTCTATGATGAATGCATGTCTCGTTTCCACTCACTCTTTTTAATTTCCTTTCATAGATGATTTTTCCCACTTAACTCATATAAAAGAGAAGACTCGGTCTGTGTGTGCCTCGGGTGAGCACCCAATGCCTGATGGGTGATAAGTCGATGCGCATGGGGTTCCCTTAATCTTTGGTGGGTGTAAAAATGACTACATATTAGTTCCATTTCCGGGACCTCTTTTTAAAGTTGTAGTGGGAAATGGCATACATCATGATCTCGTGCAATGAGCAATGATAGAATGAATAAATTTGGAAAGTGTTGAATCATGGTTCGAAGGACGTAGGGACAAGTTTTCTTAGAGATTTAACACTGGGCCTGAGTTTAATGCATGTGGATGGGTAGAAGAGAACTTCTACCATGAGTTGTATGAAACCTTCTTTTATTACTTCTCAATAGAGTTGTATGAATGGATCTTAGCATATGCATCCAGATCAAGCTGGTACTATAGATCGCATGTATGGACACAAGATGATTACTAGAGGATGCAAGATGTAGATCTGATGTGGACTCGTGCTATGGATCATTGGTGGAAAGGAGTACTAGCTAGCTACATTCTGGAATACGCCATTTCTATGTATTTTTGTCTCGGAGGTTGTTGAGTTTGAGTTTCTGCGGGAGCCAAGAGGATCATTTCTATGTGCTATTCCTTTGGCAATGAAGATCTTTATAGTTACCTTGAAATTAGATGCATTTTTGATGACCGGCTAATCCTTCCCGAGTCTTTGGGTGAGGAAACTAGGGTGGAGGAATATGGCGTATATCATGTGACTCGAGAAAGAAAGGGAGGAGAGATGACTCAAGTATAATGAAGCACGTGAAAGGGAGATTACTAGATAACGTGAGGTTGCAAGTGTGATGGATCTATGGAGGTAAACATTATGGGAAGGAGTTGAGGTTCACGCAGAGGATGTGGAACCTGAGCAGTCTGTGCTACCCCATCTTGGAAAGCGCAGGAGAGAGATCCATTTGGATTCTCGATGAGAGTTTTTTTGTGTGAGGAAAGAAGAGTCATGGCATGCATCCAACCCACCTAGTGACCAAACCTTGGTGTTTGGTTTTCCAGATTAAAGGAGGAGTATTGTTAACCCAGTTGGTATCGGTGGAAGTGATCGATCTACTCCCAGGAGATACAATTTCTTGTTTGGGACTTCTATGACTACACATACTATTCCAGTGTTCGGAGGAATTTTCAGACAAGGTGTAAATACACAAGGATTAGGTAATGTGTCGAGGGGAGTGGCATGGGACACACATCTGGTAGTGGTACAATATTGCAAACCATTGGTGCGTAGTTCAGCGGGACATTGTGGATACTAGGCGCGACCACTTCAGGCCCATTATTGGCTATATGAGGATCTAGAGGTGGAACTAGTGGGACGGGGGCACAGAACCGGTGGATCTAGTGGATCCAGTGGAGGAGGAAACTTTGGAGGGAATCAAGGAACTGGATCAGGAGGGTAAGGGCCCCAACTACCTCATCAAGTCTTCTTTGAGATGTCTTTACATCTGCCAAATTACCAGGGAATAGAATATTCTGCTGCGGAGTATGTGCATAAATGTGAGTCGCTATGGTGCATAAAGGGGATTACAACCCCGAGTAGAAGGCTAGTCAATTAAAAATGACATTGCAAGGGCACGCACATAGTTGGTATAGGAAGTATGAACCCCATCATATGGTGGTAGATTACACCGCATTGAAAAATGCCTTCCTAGAAAAATTCCACATCCCTAAGTTTGAGCAGAAGAGGATCATCGCTCTCAAGGAGATCCAATAGGGCATGATAGAGAGTGTGCGGGAGTATGATGTACCATTAAAAACTCTCCCCAAGGTTATCATATGACATTCACCCTTCAAAAAATTCTCAATGGTTTGTTGGAGGGTTGATAATACCATTTAGGAGGGAATTATCTCATAGGAATTTCACAAACTGCGCGCAAGGTGCTAGAAGTCGCTATGCTCGTTGAAGGCTGGAAGCGTTAATACCGGGTGTTAGCCCATTTTTGGAAGCTCGAATCACTGCTTATGGCTAAGAAGCTGCGAAGTTGTCTCGCGAACTCAACCCATGAGACTTGTAGTGGTATATGGTGTATAGATGTGAAGTGGATGGGAATGTAAACGATATATTCCTCGTAAGTTGGTACGCACTATAACGGTGGACCGTGTAATCTGTCACACGGGGACCATGATGCAAGTAGGTTACCTCTACTACAATGCGTAATCTGAAAATTTATCTTGCTATTGCAAGATCTGTACATCCACATGGCATGACACTAAGGACCGTAGGCTGATTAATTAGATTCATGATTCTATTGATCTTGGTGTGCACCAAAATAGCCTTACAAGCATTTCTAAGGATGATGACCACATTATGAGGGGAAGGTAGATGGAGGTGAGTGTGGAGGGGGTTTTTGTGGAGGATTCCATGGTTGTGGAAACCGCGGAGGAGGAAGGAGCGAGTTCCCTCAAGGAACCTATTTTAATTGTGGATCTACATACCACTACAAGCGCGAGTGTCTAGAGCTATTGTAATGCTCGTGGTGTGGAAAGAAGCACAAATATGAGGAGTGCCTTGAGTTGTTTGAGCACATGAGTCAATAACATCAGAAAAATAAGGGCACTGAAATGGTAAGTATTAAGAAGGATGACACACAATGAATGTTGTGGGTAATGCGTGAGTCGATTGGAACTGTTTTGATGACAACACGAGCGAGTATAAAAGACACACCAAGGAAATACCAAAGCAGAGGACCCTAGTTTCAAGAGAAGAAGTGGTACATGGGAAGTACCCAAACCCTTCTCATCGAAGGAGGTATATCAAGAAACCATGGATGTCATTTGGAGTTTACAAGGAGAAATCCAGTGTCTAAAGGAGCATTCTAGGAAGGAGGAGCAAAGAAGGAATGTCAAGGCCCCAAAAGATGACCTGGATGAGGTCAAGGAAGTATGTAAAATGCTAAGGCAAGAGAATATTATTCCCCTGCTAGGAGAATGGCTTCAGGAGAAGGTACCATGCACTGGGAAGAGCGCCAAAGGCAGTGTTGCATGTAAACCTCCCTCCCCATATCCTAGATTATGACAAAGAAATTACGCTGAATGCAGTTGTGGATGGATGGCTTCTCGTAACATATACCTTGATTGACATGTGAAGCCGAGGTCAACGATCGACATTGGATGCATGGCATTAGATGGGAAGGCTTTCAATACATCCATCTTTGAATGTGCCGTATATGGAAAACAAAACTAAGGCAATGCCTATTGGGGTCCTGAAGGATGCAATTATCACCATTCAGGGGGCCAAGTTTACTAGGGACTTTTAAGTCTTGGAACTCGCCGAGGTGGACAACTTTTGGCGTTTCTTGGGTGCCCTTGGTGCTACAAGAATAATGCTGACCTGCGGTTCAATAAGGGATACATCAACTTTGAAAACAAAGAAGAATGGGTTATCATACCCCTGACAGATGGGAATTTGGCACCCTACACAGAGCCCTTAGGGGAAGAAGTCCTTGATAGGATCTATGTGCGCTCCATAAGAGACCCTGAGGTTATTCACCCTACGAAGGGGGTTATCCAGTTTGAAGATACTCAGTCTGTGAGTGACACCACTAGTATAACATGTGACAATTGGGTGCACGGGACTTATGAGTTGGTTGGGAGATAGCTGAGAGGATCTGTCACACAGGTGACCAAGGAACATTTGCTTAGGTGCATAGGAGGAAAGAAGCTACCTAAGTATTTCAGAGGAGCCTTCTTTGAGATATTTTTTCAAGAGATGGAAGCTCAGTGGAGGAAGGAGGATGAACGAAGAGGGTGTTAAGTTATGTCTTGCTCGACACAACAGCACGGTGGTGGGATACACACCACAAGAACCTCTTGGAGTGGTGCGAGGTGAGAATTTCCCTCTCTATCTGGTTCTCTAGAAGTAATGCACCCACCACCATTAAAGATTATCATGGTAAGGAACCCACCTCTTTCCATATCCAAGATTGTGAGAAGGCTTGGAGGGAGGGCGCGGAAGCTTTACCACCATCCCTATGGGTACACAAACTATATTCTACATTGCAAGGTTACGCATGCACATGGTACATTCACTCGAGACATGCCGCTAGACAAGGAATTGGCAAGAGTTAGTGGCTGATATCATCCAAACATTTGAGTATCGAAGCATGAAACCCTCGGTGGATAAGGCATTGTAAGTTGTCAAGCATCTTACAATGGGGGATAGTGCCATGGTAGAAGATAGGCTACTAGACTTGCTAGGTGAACTTGGCTTGGAGGCGCGCTTTGAGGAAGAAGAACTAGAAGAGATACAACTTGAGCATGCATGCATGGAAAAAGAAAAAGGAAAGATGGTGTATGTGATTGATGGGGAAGAAGCAGAGAGCTTGGACGTTAACCATTCTATAGGAACACGCGAAGTGATAGACAGTGCTAATGAATGGAGCATGCCTACCATGAACCGTTAAAGAAAAATAATTTTAACATTGGGTCGGAAGTAGAACCCAAGAAGGCTATCATTGGCGACTATTAGTTAGAGAAGGAAGTCTCTAAAATCATTGATCTGTTTCATGAATTCCAAGATTTGTTCCCACGCGGGTACCATGAGCTTAAAGGAATACACCATTCCTTGGGGAGACGAGGATACAATTTAAGGAAGGTGCACTCCCAATTAGGAAGAGACCATACGGATGAATCCCAACTTGCACATAAATGTCAAGGAGGAAATAAAAAAAATGATAGCATCAAGTATCATTGAAGCTATGGAAGAGTCAGAATGGATAAATCCAATGGTGATTAGTATCAAGAAGGATGGAAGGATAAGGATTTGCATGGACTATAGGGAGTTAAATGTAGTTTGTGTCATTGGTCCTTTTCCAACCCCTTTCACTAAAGAAATTTTGGAAGGAGTGGCTGGGCGCAAAATCTATTCCTTTACAGATGGATTTTTAGGGTACCACCGTGTAAGGATTGCAAAGGAGGACTGAGAGGAAGACAAATTTCACTACCGAATGGTGAATTTTTTCCTATATGGTCATGCCTTTGGGTCAAGAATGCACCTGCTATGTTCTCACGTATAGTGGTACACGTATTTCGTGACTTCATCCATAAATTTCTTCAGTCTATCTGGATGATTGGACCGTATATGGGCTGGTCAAGGACCGTTATGATAGCTTGAGATTGATGTTTGAAAGGTTTCGGATGATGAGGATATCCCTCAACATTAAGAAGTGTGTCTTTTCTACCCCATTTGGAACCTTGTTGGGACATATCATATGTAAAGAAGGCTTGTTAGTAGATCTTGCCAAATTTACGCATGAATTGTGGGATTGGGAGAGCCTACTAGTCAAAGTGCAAAGGCACGGATTTCTTGGACACACGGGTTACTACAGAAGTTCATCAAGGGATATGCCAAGATCACCATGCCTTTAGAAGAGTTGATTAGAAATAAAAGTTCCTTTTATTGGGGAGAGGCGCAATGAAGGCATTCAACACTTTGAAGGATAGACGTGTCACCGCACCTATACTATGTTTCCATTCCTAAGATAAGCCCTTCCATGTTCATGTGGATGCCTCAAGAATCACCATTGGAGCAAGACTTACACATCCTTGTGAAGGGATTATTGATCATGTTTTGTGCTTTGCAAGTAGGAAGCTGACACCAACGGAGCAAAATTATACTGTGATCGAGCGCGAGGCATTGTCAATGATCTATGTGCTTCACAAGTTTAGAAAATATCTGCTTGAAACCCCTTTTATATTTTACACTAACCATATGGCATTGAAATATTTAGTGAACAAGCCCATTTTTCAAGGGCGCATATGTCATGGGTACTTTGTTCTAAGAATTCGAGTTCATGGTGGTTGTCAAATAAGGGAAAAGTAATTCCGGACTTGATAATTTGTCTATGATTGATTTAGGGGAGGATGCACAAAGCAATAAGGATACCATGCCAGATGCACAACTATTTAGGTCATGCGGCACACGCCATTAGACTTAGAGGATATTGCGTATTTCTCAAAATAGGTGTGGTGCCAAAAGGAATGAAAACTTTGTAGAAAAAGTAGTTAGCCATACGCACCACGCCTTACATGTTGATTAGTGGGGACTTATATAAACTAGGAAGAGATGAGATTCTGCACTGCGGTGTATGCTAGAACATGAGCACCTAGCCATCATAGAAGAGGTGTACGGAGGTAGTGTAGGTGGGAACTATGCAGGTGACACCACTACACGTAAGATATTGATGGTTGGATTATGGTGGGAGACCCTATATAAAGATTACAAGGAGTATTGTAGGGCATGTGATCATTTTCAGTGCATTGGAAAACCAGTACGAAGAGATGAAATGCCTTTGTGCCCTATTCCCAGTGCCGAGCCATTCAAAAAGTGGGCTATAGAATTCGTAGGCCCTATTGCACCAGCCGCAAGTAGGACTAAGTCACGCTATATACTCACTTGCACAGATTACTTGACAAGGTCAGAAGCAACACCTACTAAGGACTCAGTACAACAGCTATAACAACAAGGTTTTTGTGGGAGGACATTATTACAAGGTATGGATGCCCTTTAAGTTTGAATAGTGATAGGGGTACACATTTCTTAAATGAGACAAAGAAGGATTTTGTTAGTGGAATTCATGGTGGCTCATCACAAGACTACCCCTTACCATCCACAAGTAAATGAAACCATGGAGGCATTTAACAAAATACTAAGTCACACCTTAACCAAAGTTTTTGACATTGGTAGGAAAGATTGGGATGACAAAGTATCAAAAGTTTTATGGGCATATAGGAAAACCTACAAGAGGTTAAATAAGGCCACACCATTTCAATTGGTGTTTTACGTGGAGGCCGCCCTACCGTTGAATTCATGTTACCTTCAAAGCGTATAGCGTGTGTAGGAGGGTTGGCTGATGAACAAGCGTTAGAAGAAATAATTGACAAGTTAATGCAATTGGACAAAAGATGATCACTTGCTAGGTGGAGCCGTAAGAAGAATGAAAAAAAAAACAAGGCATGACATGATTTTCACATTAAGAACAATAAGTTTGAAGTTCAGTGATGGTTTTGCTTTATGATTCCAAGTTTCGCACCATCCTGGGAAGTTAGAAGTCCATTGGTTGGGTCCCCGCATCATCTCGTACATCCTTGACTCAAAGCGCATGCCGCGATTACAAGTGATCGATGGGATGAGATTACCAGGACACTTCAATGGGAGTAGGCTGAAGCCCTACTATAAATAAGTCTTCTTGGTGTTTGTAAATAAGGCAATGTTGCCAGATAGTTTAGGATTTCCTTTAATGCATTTTATTTTCTTGTGTTTCCTTTCTCATTGCTATTTTGTTTTTTACCTTGGGCACCGGTAACCTCTTTACTTTTTAAAGGTTGTGAATGCGTATAGGACCTGCATCGTTTTAGTGTGGGGTGGAATAATGTGAAAGAAAGTGAAAGGTGTGAAGTGCCAGGAAGAATTGCGTTGGAAAGCCCGGTTGAAAAGATGAACGAGGATGGTTGGTGTCAGGATAAGGCTATATCTTGGTTCCATGTACAAGGGAGGAAGAAGCGCAAAAACAACATGAGGTAGGTGAAGAGAAAAAATCATGAGAAGGATGGAAGAAGTACCTTTGCACTCGGTGACCTACACATCGATGGATTTTTACATGATAGAAGGTTGTAGGATTGTCCGCACAAGGTTGGGCGCGTAAGTGAGGGCGCTAGAGTCTAACTTAGTAGAAAAAAATGCAATAAGTGTTGAATTACGGTGGTAGGTGAAGTAGAATTTAATGCTAAAAAGAAGGGAAAACTATAAATAAGATGTCAGGCACTTCATTATTTACATTGTGAATATGAGAAAGAAGAATTGTTGCGAACTAGGGTCTCCGTAAGTGATCTCGTGTGAAGAAAAATTTGAGGAATTAAGGCGTGAGTGACTAGATTTGATTTGATGACTAGGAGGGAAGTAGTTCATGGGTGTAGAAAGAGTAGTGGAGAAGTACCATCTTGTGAAAAAGATATTCCAGTTAGGGTTTGGCAGCTAGGGCACAAGATGAAAAGGGTTTCTTCATAAATTTGAGAGTCGGGACTAGAGAGAGTAGAAGAGTAGAGTATAGAAGAGAAGTTGAAGTGCTAAGATAACCGAAACTATAGCACCCAAGAAACCAACTATATCACCTAATAAGCCGAAGGGCAAAGGCAAGGGAAATGGAAAACAACCAAACCCCCGTAAGTATGAATGAATAATGGTACGCAAAGATGCAAGACCGGATGGGGTTTTTCTCAAGAAGGAATAGGAGTCCCACTTGAGGAAAATGGCGGTAAGCCATTACAACCATTGCATAAACACAATAGAAAAGGAAATGGTGCTGGAGTTGGTGCACCTAAAAAACAAAAGGACACCTGTGAGGGTTTACCTATTTATAGCGACGAGGTAAAAGTGAAGTTGGAGAAGGCAGATTGTTGTAACTCTATGAGTTTTCCTACTTGGAAAACCCGAGTGCCTCTATCAATGGTTGATGTTGTGTGTACATGAGGACCATTTTACTTCATGGGGTGCAAGATGTGCATAAATCCTCGCCTAATTTCAAAGATAACATGCCTCATCTCGTGATGGAGAGAGTATAGATGACGACTTAAGCGACAAGGAAGCCATTAAAGAAACAATAGCCGTGTATGCATACAAGAAAAGGTCGCGATGTTTTGACATATCTAACATCCCACCGTATGATGAGGATTAGCACATGCATGGTTATAAAGATAAATGACCAAGAAAGGTGGACACAAGTAAATAAGTCTTGGTTAAATGTGTGCAGGAAAATATCAGAAGGCACCATCTACAACTTGTCTTCCTTCATCGTAGATGAAATTATCAATAGTGCACAGGAAGGAGACAAGATACTTTTGGAAATGTCCTCTTGAAAATTTTGTTTTTAGAAATTGGAGTGCTAGATGCGGAAGATAAGTTTGTTTGGGAATATCCAGAGGAAGACCCCTCACCCACAAAAAGGTTTGCCAAGTACACTTGCATGATAACATGACGACTACTCACAAGGCATTCTTGGAGAAATGGTATAAGTACTTAAGGGATGCATTTGGGGTAGAGTGGAGGATCCTAGAACAAATGCAAGCACTTATAGAGGGAGAAGCTAAATTTGTAATATACCAACACTTATGCATTAGTAGGTTCAAGTTGGTAGATGAAACCATGAGCCCATGGTGTAAACTCCCCTTTTCCTTCACCACTCAATACTTCCAAGTGGGAGTAAATAGATTCAAGGAATCTAAGAAACTAAGGTTTGACCTTAGCGAAGTGGATCAGGACCACAGGAAATGCGCAGGAAACTTGTCTGCCCTAAGAAGTACGCGTACATGGAGAAGTATGTGTCACATGAAGTTCAAATAATGAGACCCCTAACTCTACCAATTATAGGAAGGACCGCGGCAGAGTATATCTTCACATAAGGCCAAAATTTGAGAAGGGTACGTACCTTGAAAATGATGTATCTATACTAGACGACCCCACATTGTGCAAAAGGAAGTTCACACCCAAGAAGGAGAGAGAAGAGATAGAGAAGAAGGCACCAAATGTCCAAGTTACACAAACAATGGGTGCTCCAAAGACAAGTTCTCGACAAGTATTTACATGTGTAGGAAGAAGTCTCTAGTCGTGAGAAGACGCTAGAACCAGAAAATCCTATCATGAAGGAGAAGTCACTAGAGAAGGAGGAAGAAAGGGAAAAATCTCCTATACTAGAATCTCCAGTTAGGAAGAAATAGAAGTGATGGAGGAGGCTGATTCGGAGGACACAGAGAGCTTGGAGGCCTATAGGGGTGAGAGGGATGATGATGAAGAGGATTAACTCGAAGGGGCCCAAGGACCACCGTATTCGAAGCACATGATTTAGAGGAAGAAGGCTAAGGAGAGAAAAATGACTATCTCTTCGTGTGGAGGAAGGGTAGTCGGGGAGGAGGATGGCGCCAAAGACAAGAAAGGAAGTGAAGAAGTTAGCATGAAAATCAGAGGACTCAAGCCTCTCAAAGGAATAGGCCAATGAGGCAACAAAGAGAGAAGCAAAAAAAATCATTGAAGACTTGGTAGTACAAGAGTTGGAGCGCAACACTGAAATAATTATGAATGAATATAAAGAAGAAAGTGTTGGAAAAGATCAGGACAACACAAGAGGCCCCAATTTGACTGTAACTGTTCCTAAGGGAACATGCACAAGAGGAAGGCACATGGAGATCCAAAGGACAAGGATGGATTATATTGATGATCCAAACAAAGTTTTGCACATGTGGTTCAGAGCACCGCTCTAACAAAGCAACTCCTAGCCATGACATCGTTTGATGTGGAAGGTGCATACCCGCGTAAAAGGAAAATGATTTCATGGGCATTTGAGTCCCACCTAGATGAGCCAAAATTTGAAGTGTGCAAAGGGGCAAGAATGACAGGTGCTTAATCAAAGGGATTCAACCCCTTGGTGAATGCCTAATAGCTTTAGGATGAGAAGATATGCAATGTGCTCAAAAAGTCTCAGTTGAGGTAGAAGCTATGCTTTTTGGGAGAAATTATAGAGTAATATTTCTATAGGTAGAACTATAAAAGAAAGAAGAAGAGCTAGCCGAGAAAACAAAGGATATAAAACAAGAAGAGTTGGTCGCGCTCAATCTGAAGTGTGAGCTAAGGGATGAGAAGGAAAGGGTGCACGAGGTATACAAGAAGGTAGAATCAATCACAGATGTCATTATTTTGAAACATCTAGACCTATCACCACCCGCACAAAAGTATGGTTTTACCTTGGAATGCGTAGATGACTTAACACACATCCTCACCATAGAGAGGCAACCACTGGCCTTAGAGTCCGTAGAAGAAATATCAGTGCACTGGAGAAGGAATAAAATCAAGGTTGTAGTAATCATTGCCTAGTACAACAAGGTTCTTGCTGATGTAAAGATTACTAACGAAAATGCTGAGGCCGCATATGACAACTGTGCAGACAGGGATGGAGTGGCAAGCATTCTAGTCACCACTCATGAGGTATAGCTCAAATAATTCCAAGAAAATAACAAAGGGAATAGAGTGGAGTGGGATAGGATCTTAGCCGAGGTTGAGAAGAAATCGAAGCCATCAAGCCTTATGAGGTTCAATAAAAATTGGCTAAAGGAACTATACCGACATATCACAAGGGGGATAGATGTGCTTAAGGATGTGGGCAAGAAATTGGAAGGAGTGGTTGAGACAATGGATACTAAAGGAGACAGACTAAGTTTTGAAGAGGTAAGCGCCTAGTCAAAGAACCCTTTCCAAAAGGCACAAAATGAAGTCGATGCTTGGAATAAGTTGGAGGCCGACTTGAAGAAATATTTTCCTCTCATGTTGCAACAATAATAACACTTCCCCATTCTTTCATTCTTCCCTATTCTTCATTCCCTTATTCTTATTCCCAATTTGTTAATTCTTCGAAATCTATTGTAATTCTTTATTCTTTGAAGAGATGTTCTTGAGGGAGAGAAAAGGAGGTGTAGCAATAGGTGCGTAATCCATCATCCTAAATTTCTCAAGCATTGTCTTGGTAGATTTAAATTGAGAAACAAAGATGTGATTCTCTTTTTTCCATCCTTCCAATCCACGACAATAATGCATAAGTCTGAGATCTATCATGTTGAACGAATGGTTAAGATATTTCTTCATTGCATCAATCATCCTCATTGAACTACCAGTGATGAATAGATTGTCGACATAGACAACAACAATCACAATATCCCCCCTTACATTTTGAGGTAGATATTGGGATCGTATGGATTTATGAAAAATCCATGTTGTACGAGATGCTCATCAATTTTTATGTACCATGCCTGGGGTACCTATTTAAGGCCACACAAATATTTCCTGAGTATGCATACCTTTTCTTTTTGAATAGGTACAACATATCCCTCAGGTTTAGTCATGTAGAATTCTTCTTGTAAATCTCCATTCAGAAGACACATTTTATGTCTATCAAATGGAATTTCCAACCAAAATGTGAGGCTAGAGAAAAGATCATCCTGATCATTTTGATCTTAGCTGTGGGAGAAAATGTCTCCTCGTAGTCTATGCCTTCTTTTTGTGTGTACCCCTTTGCTAATAGTCTTGCTTTGTACTTGTCTATAGTCCCATCTACTTTGTACTTTGTTTTTTATATCCATCTGTAACCAATAGGTTTCTTCCATGGTGAAAGATTGACAAGCTACCAAGTATTTTTTTCATCACCGAATAATATTCAACATCCATGGCATCTTTCCAAGCTTTTGACTCAGATGGGATTTTTGGACTCAGAGGGCTCATCGAGTCAATAACTCTACTCATTAAAGAAAAGTTTACTTCTTCTCATGCTTTACTGTGAGTCCGTGGTCCAATTGGTGGATGTATCGGTGGAGCATCCAATTTTGCATCTCGTATCATGTTAGTATACCACTTGGGCATATGCTAAACTACTCCCATGGGTGATGGTTCTATCTGATCATCACCATCATCCCCATCATCACTTTAATCATATGTTGGAACATTAACTTTTGTTTTTACAATCGGTGAAAAATCTACATCGTGTGAGTCTCAAGAAGGAGTCTCGCTTCCTTATTCTAAAAACTCAACATCTTTTCTTTGGTGTAGACTTTCTGGTCTTTGGATCTATCAATTTGTACATAGGAGTCTCTTCACTGTAGCCAATGAAGATGAGTTTTTGTGATTTTGTATCCAACTTCTTTCTATTCTGTTTGGGTATGTGCATACTTGCTTTGCACCTGAATACTCTGAGGTGTGCAATAGATGGTTTCCGCTTTGACCATGCTTCATGTGGCATTACTCCATCAAGAGAAATTGTGGGCACTCTATTCAATAAATAAATTGTTGTTTTTGCTACTTCTACCTAGAATGTCCTCGCTAGTCTAGAATCATCGATCATGCATCACACCATTTCCATGATAGTATGATTTATTCTCTCAACAACACCATTTTGCTATGGTGTGTGTGGAGGAGGAATTTGTCAACGAATCCCGTGAGCTTGTAAGTAGGATTTTAACTCATCACTGGTGAATTCCCCCCCTCGATCTGAGTGGAGAGTTCTAATGTGACAACCAATTTCATTCTCAACAACCACTTTGAACTTCTTGAAGTTTTCAAAAGCTTCAATTTTCTTGTGAAGACAAAAATTCACATTTTTCTCAAATAGTCGTTAACAAAAATCATGAAGTACTGAAATCCATAATGACTGGTTGGTTGCATTGACCGCAAATATTGGTACAAACTATATCAAGATTACCATGAGCTTGATAAGTAATCTTCGGAATGAAGCTTTGTGTTGTTTTTCTGCTAGGCGGTGAGGACACTTGTCTCGTATCCATCCGGAGAAATGGTAATCCTTTTACCATATTGTGCCGGTGAAGTGTCTTGAGATACTTAAAAATGACATGACCAAGTCTCTAATGCAACAACCGTGTAGAGGTAGAGTTCTTAGCCACAAGTTCCCGATCATCTCTCGTGGAAAAAATTAAGTCAGGAACATGCATCCCACATTGGAGGATTTTGTAACTATTTTCGAGCCTCATGATTTGTCTCAAATTAAACACATTTTCTTGCGTAATATGTATCAAAATAAATTTTCAAGTTGTGATCTAGGATTTGACTGATCGATATCAGATTTTTTAGTCAACCCAGGGAAATATAGTACATTTGACAATCTACAATCTGTGTGAGAACCAAGGGGTAGAAAATGTTCCCAATCCCCGAAATGTGTATGAAGAATCATCACCTAACAAAACATGGGTTTTCTAAGGCTTGTCCCTTATTGAAGTAAACCAGTCTCTGTGGCCGGTCATGTGTTGAGTGGCTCCCAAATCAACATACCAAACATCACTAGATGATGTGGAGGGTTCTGCCGAACGAGAAGTGTACAAGTAGTCTTGAGTATCTGAATGTTATTCTTACTTAGAAATATTTCCTTGGTGATGGGGTTTTCTTTTCTAGTTCCCCTTTTTATGCCCTTAATTTTATTTTGAATGTCCCTTGTGAGATTTTTGGTGTTGAGGTCCATAATTACTTGATGAACCTTTCTTATAGGTATTGAACCAACAATCTTTTAACTCATGTCCTCTTTTGCAAATAGGAAATTTCTTCTTTTGTTTCTTAGCCCCTTACTTGATGTTAATTATGATGTTGGGACTTTTGATAGGAAATAGGTTTGCCTTTTCCTTTTCCTTTCCATTTCTGATGAGAATAAAGTGCTTGCTCCTCTTCATCATCTTTATTATTCATTGCTTGCTCTTATTGTAGTATGTTTACCAAATTTTCAAAACTCAATGTCCGATATGATAAATTGAGTGTTGTCACAAAAAAATGCGGTATGAATGAGGGAGTGCTCTCATAACAATGGTAACGAGAGATTCATCGCTGACCTCCTCTCCTAGGACTAGAAGTGAAGCTCTTAATTCTGTAACTCTTCTTAAGAAATATTCTATTTTATCATTTTGTTTGAACTTCAGTGTGTGTAACTGAATTTGTAAATTCAATATTAAATTCTTGTTCTTGGCCTCGTACACTATGCTCAACTTATCCCACGCTTATTAGGCTGATTTGGCATCACAAATGTGGGGTTACACATCATCGTACAATGCAAACAAGATTATCAGCTTGGCCTTCTGATTGGGTCTATCAAATTGTCTCTGTTGTGTTGTATCAATTGCTAATCTGGTTACAATACCATTCACAATAGTCCAAATATCTTCAAAATCAAGCCGTGTCTTGATTTTTGTCTTCCATGACACATATTTATTTCCTCTAAGAAGTTGTGAATCTAAAAGAAAGAAATTGGCGGCGTTGGTGCCCATTTTATAGAATCAACTAACAAAGGGTAAGGCTCTTATCACTCCAGGTATATGGTCTTCTAATCTATATACCATCATTCCGATATACTGAACCTTTCTATATATGTGCTCTTCCGATATACCCATTGGTATGTGGAAGAATCTCTCCCTTTCTATGTACTCGGCATTATGTTAAAGAGGAATTAATAAACGTGAAAGAATCCGATACGTGGTACCAAGACAATAGTGAAAGGGGTCTGTGTGATTATTGACATTGGCACAAAGAAATATCCTCATACGTGCGCATAACTTCGCTATATATACTAGGATGATTATTCGTAAATGTTCATGCATGATGGGAGGGCTCAAAGTCTATGCACTGTGTCCTTATTAATCCCCATTGATTTAAAGGGTCGATGCCCAGACAATGTTGTTGTATCTATATTAGGCATTAAGTGCAGTAGTAGTCGTGACGAATTTACCCATAAGTGCTTCCTAGAGGCACTATATATACCGAATGATGTGAAAGAGATATGAAGATCTCGTGAGTGTTACAAACCCAATATTTTCACTGATTTTGTTTAAAAATATATGATAGTTTTAAGTAGTTACAATGTTTACGGTTGAATATAATAACTTGCAAATTAGTACAATACACAAAAATATACAATTACATCCAATATTTCAAAAAATTGAATGACATGCAAATTATTTTTTTGTTTTGTGAGGCCTTGGTGGCCTCTAGAGCACCAGATGTAACTCTCTCGAGCAAAAACCACAAAAAAGGCTCAAAATGCAGTTTTTAGGTACCCCTCCTTTGGAAAAATGCTTGGAATAAAAAAATATACTATGTGGGAGAATTTTTTTGACCCTTTTTTAGGGTTTTTCTTGCTATTTTTAGTAGGTAGTTTAGTAATCACTAAGGGCTTTAGTGAAGGTTAAGCCACTATATCTACCTCTATAGTTGGCGGTTTTGCCAAATCTCCCACTAAAAGAAAATCTTATAAAATATTGTGTTTGGGGTGGTGATTGAATTCTAAACCTTGTCACACCGAATGCTTAAACAACTTCCCACTAACCAACTCGGTGCTTGTAGCGCTTGAATGTGAAGTGAAGAAAATGTTATTAAAACTCTTAAAACAATGGACTAACCTTTATAAACCAACATGATAGTCTCTCGATGATCCATGTGGTTGCACTCAAGGAGGGGCTAGATTAGGTTTAGCGTGAAATAAGGATCGAGCGTGTTTATCTCTTTTGCTACCATTTTGTATTTCTGTTTTCCTTTGTGTTTTATTGTTTGATCCACTTTTTTTTTGTTTGTGTAGGTCGATGCTCAGACTCACCATGGCGGGGTCCGGCTCGGCCACTTTGAAACCCAATGTGGAGAGGTAGGGGGCTCATCAATGCACAGAGCGACTTAGTTTCAACCTGGAGGAGGGACCGGTTTGGATCTGGACCTGGGAGATGATCATTCAAAGAAAAACATGATGCATAGGCTTCAACACAACTCAACTCCAAAATAATCCTAGCTTGCTAATATAACTCGATCCAATACAAACAAAGCTTCAAATCGCTTTCTTAGCATCCTGCTCGGTTCACAATAAGAAGACTTGGTCTCGTTATGGAGGGTGATTTGTGTATAGAGCTCGATCAACAATTTGGATCGATGGAATCCCGACCAAGCACAATGTAGCTCGTAGATATGCACAAAAATACTCCAATGCTATGGTGATAGGATGGCTCGGTCCGATGGGGATCAGTCCACCAAATAAGGTATGCCTCAACTCACCATATTATAATGCCTTCAACTCTTCAATGAATGGATTGGAAATGTTGAATGTACAATAAAATAATCCTTTAGCTCGTTATGAGCTCGGTGGCCATGATGGTTCTATGGAGAGGTTGGTGGTGGGGGGTTGGACCTCCAAATATATATATATATATATATATATATATATATATATATATATATATATATATATATATGTGAAATGTTTCTGGTGTAGGGGCACCAATGCAAAACGATTTGCATTCCAAACACCTGAACGAAACACGAGGTAATGGGGATGTAGGGATGTCCGGGAAGTTGTTGGAGGAAACATAGGCTCTCTGGAAAGTAGATTTATTCTCCAAGACAATTCTTCCTCTCGCAACCTCTCTCCAACCTAGCCAGGAGGCTGAACCTACTCTAATACCAAATGTAATTTCAGAAGAGGGATGAAAGCCTCGTTATTTTATTGATATGCAGAAAAAAACATTACAAAGAATGGGCTGCAATATTTATAGATATTGCACAACCAAGTACAAACAAAGAATTAAGTTTCACAGTGTACAATTGGGAAACAATACAGACAAAAATATTGTTAAAACAATATAACAATAATTACAACAACCTCACATATGTTTAATAAAAACAATATAGATGGTTATATAAACATAACCATATAAGAATTATATATTACTTACCAAATTACTATAGTAAATGCAAAATTAACTATAGTAAAATATGTTTTACCTAGCAAATATTACGCATCACAAGAGATTCTTTTCTACAGTGCACCCACCTACAAGGAAGCTACAACTCCTTGAATGTGCTAAGATACAACTTAGACTTCTTTACATATACATTTTGATCATGTAGTTACAACAATTGCTAATATAATGAATTATGATCACTTTCCTAGCTCAATCTGTGTTCTTCCTCTGTCACTCTCTTCTACTCATTCAAACTACCACTTTTATGCTCTGCTTATCTAATCATGTTCTTCATTATTTTCTTGATCTCACCCTTTCTCTCTTCTTCACCGCTATAGCTCTTCTTAGCTTGATTGCATCATATTTTATTCTCTCTACCTCTATCGCTCTCTTGACTCTAGTGCCTTAGTTTTTCTCTCATGAGCAACAACTACAAATCACTTAGAGTGTTTCTTTTATTGCACTGTTGACCAAAAATGCTTGCTTCGAGATTTACATCATGTACTCTTCCTGATCTGTCGCCTATGAATCTAGATCATTAAATGTTCCTAAATTTGAGTCCAGATTTTATTCTTTCCTTGTTCGGCTTCATTCCTCCTTCCATGGATCTGACAAACCAATTAAATAGCTGTCTTCCAAAAATAGAAAACTTGCATTGTTTATAATTTGCATCATGAAATTAAAATGGCAACCCATCTTCTTTGCATTATTTTAATTCACCTTGAAATCGGGAATCTCCATCGAGCTTATAACCAAATTGCCTCGTGGTCAATCATGTATTAAATGCTGGTAGTTGGAATAGATAATTTCATTGGTCTTTGTGAAGTTCGATTGCTGAAATACCTATCAATCAAATCTCCTTCAAAATTTGAATGAAAACATTCACTCTTTCAATATGAACTCTAACCGATTGTCCTTGATCCACTTCGAGTTCACTTTGATTATTTCATGGCTTCCTTTCACATCTTTGATCTTTTCTTTTATGTGGCAGCCTTCCCTTTTTGTTCTTGAATTTCCCTTATTTATGAGTGTTTTTAGTTATCCGCATGCATCTTTAGGCATTGTGCAAATTTTTCAACTTCTCACGGCTTCCTCCTTATTTTCTAATTTTTGTAAATTCCTCCTTGTTTGCTACTTTCCATGACTTCCTCCTTGTTTGCTACCTTTGCAAATTTTCTCCTTATCTAGTTCTTCATGGATTTCCTCTCGTCATGTCGTGACAAACTTCTTAAGCAGATTTTTTTTGCTTATCCACAATTTTGCATATTTTCCCTTTATATGCGGCATTCTCCAAATCTTCATATCCGCGGCTTTACCTTCTGACCTTCTTCACTCTGCGACACTATCCGCGCTTAATAACACTTCTTCTCGGATCTTTCCTTTAGTCTGCATTTCCTTCCTTGAGCTTCTTTACTCCGCGGCTCTCTATGTACTTGGTGGCTTGAACCTTATATCCGTGGCTTTCTCAAATGTTGTCTAAGTCCTTTAGGGCTTATCCTTGATCATCTCAAAGCCTCTGTGGGTTGACACTACCAATCAAACTTCATCTTTTCAGCTTTTTCACTTTACCAAATGACTCCTTTTTCCATCAATGCAACTGGATATCAACTCATCCATCTTGACATCAATGACAACATATATAATAATGATAAATATTCAACAACCGTATTAGTGTGCATTGTAGTAACATATCGACACATTGTGACCGAACTTTATTTATATAACATACTTTCATATCTTGATTATTAATCATGTTGTATTTGATGATATGTTGTTGGTTATGATGAACATGGTGATCATATTATTGTTATTACCTAACTTTGATTTATTGATCATTCTGATAAGTTTAGTAACTTCAAACACTTGTATAATGTGACCGGAATCGGGAGCGGAAAAGTAAGGGAAATAATAAGGTAAGTCCTAAAGTGATTACTATCATTGTTGCTTAATCAAACACGACCTTAGTAAATATAGGCCTGGTCTACTTTAATATGGGACCTATTTGTTATTATGCAAGATGGAAATTAAGAATAATATCCTGGTTCAGTCTATTATGGCCTAGGATATTATCTTGAATCGTCATGATAAACTCGAATTGGTAAATGTGATGACACTACTTTGTTGTACAAGGCTCCAAGAATACTACAAGATTAGCCTAAGTTGATAATGAATCTAACCTTAATATAAGCTAAGGTTATGAGGGCTTGTATTTATATTATTCAAGCATTGACATCTATATTTAAGGACATAATAATAGATAACTATGTACTTATTCAAAGTTATATATATACTATGGTCTAAATTTGATGTTATTAAAATTATGAAGCCTACACTAAACCCTAGATTCAAAATATTATTGGGGGACTTATGTTTTAAGACTTAGATATTAAGGAACCTATTTGTAAACACCTATGTGGTTATTCAAATTATAAATCCTAACCTAAGGTTCATAATGTGGGGCCCTAAGAAATTACACAACCTATGGTTCGAAATTAAGGAAAAAGGGGTGTGGAGTGAGTTGTCACAAACTAGCACTAGTACTCATAGTTGATAAAGAGGCTCATAAAGGATTGTCGATGGTTAAAATTAGTAGAAATAATAGAAGATGGAGGATTCTACCAAATTGATGAATGACATGATCTAAGTCATGAATAACGGCAATTAGGGCAATGTTAAAATTAGTTAGAAAAATTGAAAGGTGGCAGGAAAGTTGGGAGGGTTGATCGTCCTCCTCACATGCATTTAATGTATGCCTCAAACCAACACCATCATGAAAGGTTTTGTGGGGAGAGGATTGAGCGGTTGTTTCATTGTGTTGTTTCGCATTGTTGGCATAGAAGCTCTTGCATGTTAATGTTTTTCTCTTATTTTTTATGATAATCTATGTTTGAATTGTTGCATGCTTATTCTGTAACTTCAAATGAGGAATTTGGTAGCTATTATTAGTTGTGATCAATGGATAAAAAGGATGGGAGTTAGAGGATTACGGGGCTCTGTGAAATCGATTCTGGTTTTGTTGTGGAGATAGATTGGAACCAAGCTTGCATGGAAGAAGAAAGGAAAGAATAAAGAGGAACTACGTGCATGATAAGATCTATCCCTCCCTTGATATGTTTCTCCATTTGTTATTTTCTTGTATGAAATTTTGTATTAAGCTTGGTAATGCGATGTGATTCTGGGTGTTAGTTATTTTGCATAAATCTAGAACATATATCATTTTATCCTTATATAAGAATGATCGGGTAAATGAAATACTTTTCCAGTGATTCCGTATGGTATATATCTAGAGGGTTTATCAGTAATGTGTGTTTGTGGCATTATATTTCAAGTGTTAGTTTATCTCAAACGGTTTATTCATTATGAAATTAAACTCGGGGTTTGTTTTATTAAGGCTTATAAATATGGGAATATCAAATCCCTCTTATTTAATGTGATTTGTGTATATATAAAGGGTCAAAGCACAATGTTGTGTCCCACTTCATGTCCCAAAAACGTGAGTAAGAGGTTGGGCGGGATCGGAAATCGAGGGTGTTCGCGCGAACACCCCTTTCGCGTGAACCCCCTTCGCCTGAACTGCCACGTAGGAGAAAAAAACTGGTTCGTGCGAATGGGGGTTCGCGCGAACACCCCTTCGTGAACCCTTTGAATTCAAATAATTTTGGCAGCAAAGAGTTATATATAGATATTTATATAGTTTTGGGCGGCAGATTTAGGTTTAGGGGGGTTCGGGCGAAGGGGGGTTCACGCGAACCCCCTTCACGCGAACCCCCTTCACGCGAACCCCCCTTCGCGCGAACCCCCCTATGTGGCACCTATGTGGCACATTTTGGCGCCAAATCCATTTGGAGGATAATTTTATGCCAAAAAGTGCCACTTAGGTGCCACGTAATTAGGGTTAACGAATGAATAAAATTACAAAAATTTAACACAAAATACAGAATTTTATTAGCTTTCTAAAAATATAATTTTTATTTTTTAAAAATATGTTTTACTATTTATTTTTTATATTTTGCTAACATATGGTATTTTAGGACAATCAATTGTACACAATCAACCCAATTTGAAAAATAGCAAAAATATAAAAAAATTGAAAAATTAAAATTACTATTTATTGAAGTCTTCTTCTTACCTGTGAAAAAAAAATTCAATTTTGATAAAAATATTAAAAGTTATTAGCATAAACATTTGTACACCATTTATTTGAAAATATTTTTACTAAATAATTAATTAAAAAAAAAATATAAGTCCAAAAAATATGAAAATTTGACAGCACCTCAAAATTCAAATCGTAAACATATATCTAAAATTTCGTGGTGAAAAAATAAATTTTCATTTAAAAGAACCACCCAGGGACAGTCATTCCTCTTTTATAACATAAGAAACAACGTATGAATAAAATTAAGAAAAAGACCGTTTTTTTTGTATTTTTTTTTTATAAAAAATTTACATGTATTCTACACTCTAAATACAACATTTCGTTAGTTTGTGAAATTTCATGAATGTGTATGGTTTTATGGCTATTACCTTTAGAAAATCAATGAAACTGAAAATTCATGTGTATAATGGTACAAAACATACCAAAAAGTGGGACATTTTATTGTGCTTTTACCCAAAGTTGACATGGGTTATAATGTTATGAGTTTTATGATTAATAAATTTACTTCTTTTGGGTATTTCGATACAGAGGTTGAAGCTTATTACTCTTCACTGTTATCATAATTTGATATTAGATATAAATGGATATCTTTGATTTCCTTATTTGTAATAATTGATTGGAGGATTATATAGACATACCCAGTCCATGGTATTTGACTTGGATGTAGTCATAAACATGGTGACTTTGTAGGAATCTCTAACAATAGAGTATTAACAAGAATATGGTAAAGTTGTTTAAATATCTGTTAAGCTATTACACTTTCTAGATGTTTTATGAGTTAAGTGTTATCCTTTTAGTTTGGAATCATGCTGGAAATGTGGCACTGTGGGAACAAAATTGTTACAATTTCTATGCTTAACTTTCCCTTTTATGACTTAAAACATTTTATGTGTTGTCACTTTGTCTTCAGGAATGTTAAGATAATTTGTTGACATGAGTTTTGTAGAACTTGGTCCTCTACCTAGGCGTTATCAATGATATTCTATTATTTAATATAACCTTATGCATGGGTAAACCATGCCCAGATCTCCTTGGATGGTCAAAGAACCGGTAATGGAAATTATGAATGGTATGTTGTTTCTCTGGAAGCAAAGTTCATCTTTGTAATTATGGGTGTTCGTTATTAATATAAACAATGATGTCATTTTCAATGTAAAGTATGTATATAAATTGATATCCTAGAATGATGGAAAAGTGATTAAGATTCTTGTATAAAATATTTTGTCTTAGTAATATACAATAATATTATCTAACAAAGTGGATCAAGGACTGATGACTTGTATAATTTGTAATATAGTGAATTATACAATACTACTATAACCAGAATAAAAGAACTATGGGATGTTAAAAGATTTGCATAATTGTTATGCTAAAGAATTACTCAAAATTATTGGATTCTTGGGTGATACAAGTTTTGATATGTATAAACACTTGTACAAACTGGTTAGAATTATTTTATACTAGCAACTATATGAAGGGGAGACAAGAACAATTGACTTGTGCAGATTGTAACAATTGGTAATAATCGATACTAGTATCTATTTGAATTGGATAAGATTTTTGAAGTCTTGTATATGATATAAGGAAGTATGTAGTGTATCAGTATTATATATACAGATTGAGTTATAAAATTTATATGATCCTACACTCATAATCAATTCGGTAATAGTGATTGATTGAATGATCTTATTGGTTAAGTTATGTGAATATGAGTTTTTCATTTAAGAAGTTACATTCAATATAGCAAAGAAGCTATGTACATGCATGTGAATCCTGGAGATATCATAACTAGATGGGATTGGTATGTCGAAAGTAAAATATAAGTGATCTGGTGTTGAAATATGTAAGATTCAAATATGATAATCTTACCCAACCTGGGCATAGCCATGACCTTGTGATTTAATTGGGGTCATTATACCATTATGGTATTTTCTAATATTAATGAAATTGGGTTGTTCTTGCATGTTTAAATGAAATCACCTCGATTTAGTGGGATTAATCTTCCACTCTATGGATTAATGGTTTTCATGATTTTCCGTAATCGATATAAGTTTATCTCCTTGAGAGATTACTCTTCACTCTTTTCGAGTTGATAATGATATACCATTTTTGATTATGGAAGGCCAATTTTGAAGGATTCTGAGGTTGACTTGTATGCGTTATGAAGATTCAAGTATGGCATTGACCTTGTTACTTCTCCCTTTGTAAATTTTAGGTAAACACAATTACCTGGGTTCTAATGAACCAAGAACCTATATTTATGTGTTACTAGTGATCTGGTAATAGCCCTACTATGACTTTAATGGTCTTGTGCTTGGGAAAGTTGAGCTTGGATATTCTTGGTTGGTTCAAGTAAACCATAATAAAGTTAAGGGCTTATGCATATAGATGTATCAAAATAATGAATTTTCTTGTCAAGACCCTCAAATTGTGACATTCGTAATGCATTTAAGAATACGCTTCATTAGAGTTCAAAGGTGGATTGTACCACATGGATACGTACCCGATTCCAACTTAGGATGGCTACGGGAAGGGAAGTGGTCCAGAAATGATGCAAATCATTACGGGGACACTTACTTTCCCATATGAATTCTAAGTTATCATAGTGGCATGTCTTCTTGTAGGTTAATCCGGATTTGAACCTTATCAGAGAGACTTCAGAATCTGTTTAAAGACCACCTTTCTCGATCCTAATCTAGATAAAAATAATTAAGTGATTGGTGAAAGGAAAGTTCCACTTGGCGAATGTGTCGTCATGGGATTGAGCATGAAAAACATGTCTTGAAACTTTGATCAAAGTAGTGCAAAGGTGTTGGTATTCCTCATGATGCCACCTAGATCTAAGTTGTAGGATGTCAGATGGGATTCCATGGTAGAAACCCAAGTAGACACTTAGAATATAAACACTTGATTATAAATAATTGAAAAATGAAACCATTGGTATATTGACTCGTAAAGAGTGATATATGAGGGATCGGAGTTAAATCAACTTATACCATTGAAAATGGTTAATTGTTATAGGATGGATTGATCTAGATGGATGCTGGTTTTAAATTATGTTAATTTAGAACAAGAAGTAAGAGGATCTAGATTAATTTTTTTTTAAATCCCTAAAATTGAAGTGATAAATGAGGTTGTTACATTAATGTTCCTACATCCATCCCTCTTATATTCCTATTGTTACTCAACCCCCTACTTCCTCCCTACCACCTACTTCGATTGCTCCCACATCCTGCTCATACTCCCACTAACCACTTCACTCTACCTATTGTTTCTCACATGTGGTAGGTCTCTTCGCTATCACTCACCTAGCCTCTCTCTATCAAGATCTCCAAGTTCAAATCCTCAAATACAACAAACTACTTCTCATGCATTCCCCTCCGTTGATTATACATTACTACTTCATACTCCTTTCTCACCCACCATTTCCACTTATGCACTTCCTACAAACTTTGTCACTCCCAAGCTGCCCACCTTCAATGGCCATGGTGATCCTCAAGAGAATCTCTCGAGCATTTCATGTGGCATTTATAGATTATGTGGATGATCATACTTTACTAGAAAATATATTTCCTAGAGCCTCTCCAAGATTATGCAATGCGTTGGTTCTATGATCTACCTATCCATTTGGTAACATCATTTACGCATTTGGCCAATGATTTTCTCACTCATTTTAAAGTTAATATTGGTTCTAAGATATCTCGTGCTCAACTCACACAAATTAAACAAGGATCTAATGAACATCTAGTGGATTATGTTTTATGATATAAGAACAACTTAGCTAAGATGTATAATGTACTCACAGACTCTGAACTTCAAGATCTATTTGTCCAAAGTCTCTTACCACTACTCCAAGAGAGTGTCATCTTTGAGACATATCCTTCATTTGATCAGTTATGCCATAATCTTAAGTTACGTGAAGGAAAACTCATCTCTAAAGGAAAAATTAAATACCATGATTAGGCTTCATCATCTAATCGATTTCAAAGAAAGTCAATTTTCAAGACATCTACTAAGCCCACTAAAGAAAATTCTATCATTAACGCTGTCTCTACTCTTGAACATCTTTAATGAAACCTCCAAAGAGTACATTCATGAAATTGCCTTTTTCTCCACATATTCTATTGCCACAACTTGTTGAGAGAAATATTATTATGCTTCCTCCTCCACTTAATCTGGATCCATCTCGACCTAAAGGGCACAATTATAACAAAATTTTTAGATGTGACTATCATAAATGCATTGGGAATTCTACAAATTTATGTTTCAAAATCTGATATCTTATTCAAGATCGTATTGAAAATAATGCAATAAAGCTCCATGAGCCTTCAACATCTACGCTGATCAATGAAAACAAAAATATAAAAATATTAAATGATCCTCTCCCTAAGCATGAAAAAATAAGTTGTTGATTCTTCATCTAATCATACATATCATGCAGTACCCCCTCCTTCGTCGGGAGATCTTGATTTTATAGTTGCTAATGCTCATGCATCTCCACCATTCATTTCATTATCTCATCATGATTATCATGCCACATTCTCTTCGATACATTACATATTCATGCTTCTATCGAACCTCATGCTATCAATAATACAATGATAAATGCATCGATTCATATGAGTTTGTGCTATATTGCACTTTTGGTCACTATCAACTATCCACTCTCTCATATTGCATATCCGGATTCTGTTATCTCATAAATTGGCAAGGGTAATTTTACGGGTAACCATACCAAAATTTTGTTCTGGTCCCTCGTCAGGTAGCCCTCCGTGTTCGGAACGTTGCAAAAAAACCTTTTCTCGGGAAACTGGTTTTCCGAACTTGGCCTTTTTTGGGTCTTTTTGGTCGGGCACACCTATTGTTTGTGCAACATAGGGTAAGCATGTGCTCCCTTTAAATCCTTTGGCGCACGATTTGAAGTGTCGACACACATTTTGGTGCACCTCACCATGTTGTGCCTTTCTTGCATGCGCCAAGGTGCATGCACCTTCGTGTCAACAATATTTTTGTTGTGCCACGTTTTGGTGCGCAAGGGTGCACGTATTTCCATGTTGACAGAACTTTTGGTGCGCCAAGGGTGCACATAACTTCGTGTTAACATGTTTTTTGATGCGCCAAAGGGCGCAAGCTTTCCAGTGTCGACACGTGTTTCGATGCGCCACTTCAAAAAGTAGTTGGCACATTTATTACAACTTTGCCCATATATAGGTGCATCCGCCCGCCACTTTCACGTCAAAAAACATGTGATCATTCTTTTTCCTCTCGCACTGTCACAAGACACCTGTCGTTCTCGTATCACGTCGTGGACCCAATTTCACCTCTCACATTATATATATTCCTGGTAAGTGGTCCTTATTGCTCTTGTGTTTTGTGTTTTGGTTATTGGTTGTTTGTTTGTGGGGTTGGATAGAATGATCTGTGAAACCATGAAACCTCCCTTTGCTGTTTTTTTTTCTGTCCTCCCCCATGCACTTCTCCCTCTTTCCAGATCTGCTGGTAAAGAGGACTCTGCCTCTGAAAAAATCACTTGGATCTCTTTGTTTTAGCTTGTTCATCATCCAAGGAACCCTATAGAAGAGGCTTAAACACATGTAACCCCTCCAGAGGAAGAATGAAGACTTAAAAATTGATAGACCACTTTTTTCCTCTTTGGCGCAGTCACCACCCTTGCAACATGAAAAACAGTCATGCCAACGGCGCACCCACCATACCCGCTACATAAAAAACAGTTGCACCCTCAAAGTGCACTTTCCTTGCTTGCTACACTTGCTAACCCTGCGCCCTCTTGGTACACCAAAATCATGTGTAACATTGCAAAAACTTGTGCCATTGGCGCACCTTGCATCCATGCAACACCAACCTTACTTGCGCCAAGTACAAAATCGTGCTTGGCGCAGGTGTATCCCTTATTACAGCAACATCATGTCATGTAAACCTTCCATGCGCGCGTGCAAGTTCCCTATGGCGCACGAAAAAATGATGTTACACGCATTAAACCTACACCCTTTGGCGCATCCTATACCCGTGTAACATGAAAAATATCAGCGCCCGTTATAAAATGCATATATATGGCGCAGGCGCACTTCCGCTTGCAACAATAAAAATGTCATCTGCAGAGTCCATGCGCCCTATGCCCTTTGGCACTGATTTGTCCCTTGCAGCACCTCTTTTCTGTGTGCCATACTATTTAACCCTACAACCTGTAGTGTTCATGCACCCTGAGGCCTTAAAATTGCTAACTCTTCCTTCTGTCAACGTTTCAATGGGAGATGAAACAACTAACGTGACTCTCCTGTGTTGGGTTTCACTCCTTCTTCTTATAGATCAACAACTAAGTTTAGAACTACATATGTCAACATCAAGCAAGAAACCTACCAAGTCTAAGGGCAAAGCCAAGCTCACAGAGGAAGAAATGAAGTACAAATATCAGAGGGTCAGGATGCCTGAATCCCAGGCAGAGTGTGACTTGGATATAAGAGACTCAGAACTTGGTCATATTGACATGGAAGACTTCTGGGCCAGAACTAGAAGGGTCATAGGAAGTCCCTGGATGGACAAACTGGTAGGCAGTGGCCTGCATTTTACTGGAGGGATCCCAGTCAGTGCTGTGAACAACGAGTTCATGATGGTAGTAGCCCGCTGCTACAACAAAGACACCAGGTGTGTCCACAATGAGAAAGGCGAGGTCATGATCAACCTCACTGCCCGACACTTCGAAATAATGCTTGGCATTCCCCACCACCGGCACTTTGTGGCCGTAAGCCAAGAGGATTGCACCAAAGCTTGGGAAGATAATGAGGATCAGTGTATGCAGTTGATGAATGAGGTATACCTGAAGAACAAGAAGGTGGTGACCAGATGGCCACAAGTCATTCATCGCAGCGATTTCTCGGAGGAACTCAGTGATACAATCACGTTCCTAAGCGAGTATTTGGGCTTCCGATGCCCACTACTATCATAAATGGATACTAAGATACACGGAGACAATGAACAAGAATGTGCCAGATCAACGCTTCGAGTGGGCGGAGATCATAAGCAGCACCATATCCGAGTAGCTCCAACAACTTACCACAACGGGAGGTTCTACATGAACTCCTACGTAGTTTATGCTACGGCCTCGGAAAGAGATTATCCAGCGTTGATGTGGTGCGGGGTTTGGCCCCAAGTCAAAATATATGAATACTATCCAGAGCTGAAGCTGGAGAACAGTATCCCTCAGTTTATAAAGATTAACGATGCCTTCTTCTATGGCATCGTCTGCCTTTTGAGGCCAAACATGACTCACGGTCGTACGACCAAGAGCATTGTTGCTGCAACAGAGAAGTGGGGGGCCTTGTTCACACAATTCCCCACCTTCACTTATCTAAGGGCAGCCAACTTTTTGGGGGAACCAACCAAATTGCCAAGATATGCTGGCCCCAAACTGATTCTGTTGGAGCTGTCAAGACAACTTATAACCTACCACGAGAAGTGCCTAAAGAGAAAGAAGGGTGGAACTCCTTTCCCCCTCACAGTGGGTAGGTACACTTGTCCTTCTCACCACAAAGCCCGGGAGATGTTGGCAGAGCTGGAGCTGCTAAATCTAAAGCACAAATTCCTGCAAGGCCCACTTTCGACCCAAGGAATTACCTGCCCAGGGCCAAACTCGATCCAATCCACATTCCACAGATCGAGGATATTTATATCGACCTATATCATGAGGTCGAGCTCAGGAGGAAGGATCATTCCCGCTTGGCCTTGGCTGAAATCATCCAGTACGGCGTAGCCATCGTCCCAAAAGGTTATCAAACTACTGATCAAGAGGTTGATCAGGTATATCTTGACACGGATGGGGACGATTGGCCATTTGCTGTGATCGACAGGAATAAAGCACCTCAAACAATAGAGGAAAGGGTCAAAGAAACTCTACGGAGAACTGAGCACTGGTGCAGGATGAATGGTCTCATCTACCTCGGAGTTGATTTCACCACTTCTCCGTTGGGCAACACACCTTCCAGGCCAAAACAACTGCCAAAGAGCAAAGGGAAAGACAAAGAGGGTGAGTCAAGCTCCACCCAAGAGGAAGCTCCTAAAAGTCCTCCTTCCGCTTCACAAGAACGGGTTATAACCCCAGTAAAACCACGAAAAAAGAAGCGTGGAAGATGTTCCGATAGGCACATCCACTCAAGATGTTGCCACTACTGCAACTATTGAGGTCCCTTCTATCTCTTCTCTCTCTTCTCCTTCCCCTCCTCGAGTGACCCAAACGACCATTCCTTTGGTCGTGTCCTCTCCCCCATCTTCTGCTATTCTCCCTTCCTCATCGTCCATCTTCTCTTCTCTCGCGAAGCTTTCCCCACCATTTCTTCCCTCATCTCTCAGCTCCCTTCCTTTCCCATGTCTACCTCCCCTGCAGTATCTCTTCCTCCCGTGGGCACTTCCTCGGCCTCCCTCTCAATGCCGCCTCCAAGTGTCTCCACGTATTTTCCTCCTACTACTGCAGCTGCTCCCTTTTCTATTTCCGGCCCCTCTCCCATAAGTCCAACATGGATCTCTCAACACCTGAGCCAACAAAAGAGGAAAGTTCCCATCGCACCGATGGACTTCTTCGTCATCCCATCAAAGGGGGCCAAGAAGCAAAATCCCATAACCCGCTTCTCTCAGAGTGCGTCAGGAGAGAGAGTAATGGAGATAGAATACCCCAATCCTTTAAAGGATAAAAGGGATCTGTCTTCGACAGATTACACAGTGACCTAAGTCACGATGGGGACATCTTTAGAAAGCCTTCAAGGAGAGGCCCTATCTGCAATTAGCGCCCTTTGCAAGAAGCTCCAGGAAGCAAAGGAAGAAAAGAGGCGTTAAAGGAGCAAAATAAACATCTTCTCCACGCCTTGCAAAAATGGGCAGTGCACCTCCTATAATTGCCACCGAAACTCCTGAGCCTCTGAGCCAGGACAAGATTAATGAATATGCCAAAATCGGTGAGCAGGGTATGACAGTTTTTGCCTGGAGGAGCCAAATCCTCAAAGAAAGTGAGGGAGTGATTGCAAAGTTCACCGGATTATATCAGAATATCAGTTGGGCGAATAGAGAGCTCCAGGTGATAGCAGGACCCATCTCGAAGAGTTGGACCATGCCAGGATGCAAGCATGAGACCTTTCAGAAAATGCTCGACTGTTCAGTCGAAGATCTGGTCAAGTTCGGTGTCTTTGGACACCCCAGAGCCCTCAACAAAATCCTTTCTACTCTGGATTATCGGGTTGATCAGCTGGAGTTTGTCCTAGAGAAGATCGACAAAATAAAGGAGGAAGCCCTGGATGCAATGCATCAGATGGAGCAAATTGTCTTGAGAATGTCTCTGGGTTTTCTCACTCCTTCTTTCACCTTAAGAAAGGTTGATGAAACTATTCAGATCTTCAAGGAGATCGTTTCACAAGGGCTGGGAACAGAAGTCACTTTCGACGCCAAATCCATCAACAACCTGTTGGCTTGTCGTGACTTCATTGGGTACCTGATAGAGGTAGAAAATGATTATTCCAAACTCCCCAAAAAGCTCACAGACGAGTGGGAGACTTGTGAGGCTATCAGTGATCGACACAAGGATCCTTCCTAGGATCAACTTCAACCCATGATCAGCAAGTTCATGGAATACCGTGCCCAGTTCCACATCTCGTCTCCTGAGTAGCAGCAAAAGCAGGATACCCCCTTTCAGCCGCGGGACGACGATGAATAGTTTCATTCTCCTCGACTTTCATTTTTGTAAAATATCTAAGAGTATGTTGGCACAAATGATGACATCATCCATGTTGCACCATGGGATGATGTCATCCACCAAGTTGTCAAAAGTCAACAAGTGACTTTGAGATATTTTGTAAGATATTTTGTAATTAAGTGGTTGGTTTGTTTTTGCCTTCTTTTCTTCTCTTCTTCTATAAATACTTGAATACTTGTTGTATTCAAGTGGTGGATACTTTTCAGATGAGAAATAGAAGTAAGAAGAAAAGAATTTGAGCTTTTTGTAACAGAAGGAAATATTAATACAATATTTAGACTTTGTCTTTGAATATCGTGTTATACTGGGCTTTCTTACGTTAGATCTGGTATGTTTGTTCTGTTGAATCTACTTCTGCTTTATTGTCATTTATTCATCAGTATTGCTTTGTTTGTCTATGCAAGTAGGTTCGGCTCTATTTACTACCACCCCAAAACATAGACCCTCTGACCTTTCTACTTTGGAATTCATTTCTTTTCTCCCTTCAGATCCGTCTTCTTTCCTTTCCTTCCTTCATTCCTTTCTGTTCTTCATCGGAACTACTCTACTGGGATGAGATCCCAACCCCTGAAGGTAGAATATTGTGAGACTTGCACAAGATTCCTGCTGGTAGAATAGCAATAAACCAGTTTCGCTTTGCTGACTCAAAGAGGGGCTATGCCCTGCACACTGTTGGCTCGTTTATCCATAGATCTGTCCATTCGACAGATTTTCAAACCAACAGTTTTTGGCGACTCTACTGGGGATCGAACAGATCTATCAGATCTATGATAGTGGTATGATAAAATTTAAATATTTAGAAAAGTACATGCTGCTGGTTTTTGTCAGAAAAATCAGAAAAATCATTACCTGTTTGCAAATATGAACTTTTGCTTAAAATCCAATTTTTTTGCAAAATACTCCAAAATTGAAAATTTTCTTCTGAGATCCATAGATCTGGCCTAGTTGGAGATCTTTAGTTCGCTGAGTTTTTATAAAAATCTGTATTTTTCCGTAGATCTGAGTTTCCGACAGTTTACCAAAATTTTCAAACTCTTTGAAAAGTTAACTCTAGATCCAAAAATCAGCTTACTAAGCTCTACCATCGTTTTATCCTCATTGTTCTTTGTCGTTAAACCGCAATCGATTTTCAAAAGAGGGATAAAATTTAAATATTTAAAAAAGTACATGCTGCTGGTTTTTGTCAGAAAAATCAGAAAATCAGCAAGTACAACCAAAAAGAGTTTTTAAATCTGCTCCACAATATTGCAGATCCTGGAAGGTACACCTTGGTGGGTGAAACATTTACTCGTAGTAGCGGGAGAGCTCGTGGAGAAGTTGATCTTACCTTTGACCTACTTTAAGCACAACTTCAAGTATAACACCATCTCGCTTCTCATCACTAAGTTGGTGGCGGTCATCTAGGAGTGTCTCACCTCCACGAAGGAAGCGTCTCTCACAAGGAACGTCTACATCACTTTGCAAAGTGCCACGCTGCTTTCAGCAGAACGTATGTTTCAGCCCGTGTTCTTTTCCACCCGTCCGGATGGCGCATTACCATGGGGAAATGCTATGGGCCCTCTGGCTTTGCCGCATCCTGTCCACGCGCTCCCACATGGAAACCGAAAGAATTTTCCCAGATTTGATGGGAGCGAAAACCAAAGCATGGATTCACACATATCTGCATTCATCATGTCATGCAGTATCCTAGATGTAACCCATGAGGATGTGTCGGTTCACCTTTTTCTGGAAACCTTGCAAGGACCCACAGCAGAATGATTCCAACATTTGCCATCCGGATCTATCACTAGTTGGGCCACCTTGCGGGTTGCTTTTGAAGACAGGTATAAGCCTTCGGAAGATGCGTTTGCATTGTTATCACAAATCACTCACCTGAAGAAGGAGGTCAATGAGACCATGCACGATTTTATCACCAGGTTCAATGCATTAATCAACCGTGTGCCTGTTGCCATGTTGCCAACACTAGAAAATCAAAAGTGTTTCTTTGTGAACGCAATGAGCTCAAAAATAAGTTTTTTGCTTCTACATGAACAAATAACTACCTTGCCTCTTGCCCAGGCTGCTGCCATTCGGATAGAGGACAACTTGCTTATATCTGGCGAATTGAAACGAGAGTCGTCCAAGTTCAAAACTGCAAATCCTTCTCAGGTCACTTCGTCAGATCCGACATTCCAGAAGATGGCAAATGACTTGCTCGCATTAAAGAAGCAATTAGCTCAGGCTTCTCCAAGCACCTCATACCGGGATATCCCACGGAGGAATTTCATTTCCAACAATGTTCCACAAAGGCCGCACCTACCTGTAACTGCTCCGTGGCTGGCGCTTGAGGCTCCTCCGGTCAATGCTCTAGTCGAGATTGAAGAAGAGGAATAAAATTATGAAGAACCTTCGTCTCAAGGCAAAGATGATCAAGATGTTGGTGAACCGGCTGGCGACTCTACTATCGGGTATATGGAATTTGATGAGGAAGAATTTGATGAAGAAGAGGGTACCCAAGGATATGCAAGCGGCCAATCATATGCTATTTTTACCCGCTCGCAAGGAAAAGAAGCGAGGTTGCTTTGCCAATGTGCGAAAACAGAAGGCTACATCATTCACATCCCTAATTATTGCTAAAAGAGGTAATCCCCTTCCTGCTCATCCCCTGTTAAGTCTTTTACAAAGAAATCTTTTCCTCCCATCTCTCCTCCAAATCAGCCTTCTTCCATTTCCATGAAGGCCAGTAACCTTACTTTACCATCGCGAAATGAAGGACTCATTCCTCCATCAACGCAACCCTTGGCCGCATTTGACATAATTGACCACGCTAAAAAGACCAAGATTCAAATGTCTGAAGCTGAGTACCTTCAATCAAACCCCGAACAGCTTGTAAGGTTGACTGAATACATCCAAAGTCAGGTTGTCATGACTAATCAGGTTTCCCCAAAAGGAATCCTTTCCACCCTTCCTTCATCCTGCATAAATTTTGCCTCGACTTCCACATCAGGTAAGATAGAACCTTTCTATCTCTCCCTCCTGATCAACGGCCACAAATTAAGCAACTGCATAATTGATTTCGAAGCTTACGATAATGTCATACCGGTAAAAGTCACCCATGCTCTGAGCCTCACCCTTACCAAGCCTTTCGGCCGATGTTATTCCTTGGAAACCAAGCAAGTTCTCTGATCGGTCAAATCAAGGACGCGCAATTTGCGTTTGCAGCATTCCCATAGAAAAGGGTAAAAATGACTGTCCTTGTTGCCGATATTCCAGAAGCCTATGGAATTTTGTTGGGAAGGATTTTTTGCAGTGAAGTTGGTGGGGAGATTCATATGGACTGGTCTAAGGCTAGGATCCCTGTCAAAGGTGTAATGCAAACTTTGGAGCCTGAATCACAAAAGAAGTACCTGGTTACTAACTCCGATGACCCTAAAGCATAGATTCTCTTCGAATCATCAGGGATGGGAAACTATTTCTTGTCTACCGAGTCTGACAAAATGGATATCCTCATCTAAGAAGGGGATCTTAACAAGATCTGGACTTTGCAGTTTGATGGCAGCTGCGCGATTAGTGGGTGTGGCGCTGGTGCCATGCTTATATCTCCCGAAGAAGAGATTATTCTTCTCTCTTTCAAGTTATAATTTTTCAACATGAATAATACTGCTGAGTATGAATCTCTGCTACTTGGCATGCAAGCCGCAAAAGAAAGAGGGATCAAGAATCTGAAAGTACAAGGTGATGCAGAGATGGTTGTAAATCAAGTTAAAAGGATATACCAAGTGAAGAATGAAAGGCTCAGACATTACCGCAACGTGGTGTGGGACAACATCGAGGAGTTTGACGCTTTTTCAATAAAAGCCATCTCGAGAGATCGAATGACATGGCGATTCATTGGCCGTTTCAACATCCCTCATGCTCGCTCACCGTGTTTGAAAATGCAGACAAATATACCATTGAGGTGGTTTTCCACCCAAGCGTGCCACACAACTATCAGCATTGGCAAGTATTCAACAATGACAATCAACTCATTACCTTCCTAGAAAAGGTGGAAAATTTTAGTGAGCTTCATTTTGAAGGATCCACTTCTGCATGCCGCGAATCAGTTACCGATCAAAATGAAGAATCGAAAGGAGGAGACGGCATATGTCAGCTCAAAGGAAATAAAATCCCAAAAGGCCTAGTCTCCCTAGAGCGGTTGTTCAATAGGCATGATCACTTTGTTAAAAAGAAAAGACAAGATGATCCTAATTCCTCCCTTGAAAGCCCGAACGGTCAATTTAGGTTCGGTAGAACATCCGCAATTTGTGAACATTGGAAAATGTTGCACACCTGAAGAGAAGCGGAAGTTTGTCAAACTGCTGAAGAAATACATGGATGTATTGGCATGGTCCTACGCCGATCTAAAGTCTTTCAAGCTGAAGGACATCCAACATGATATCCCATTGAAAGAAGACGTCAAACCTTTTCGCCAGAAGCAGAGACACTATAACCCTAAGATCTCAGGTACTATCCAGGCTAAAATTCAGAAAATGCTGGACGCACGGATTATTTTTCCTATCCATCACAGTACTTGGGTGGCAAACATTGTGCCGTGTGCAAGAAGAATGGCGAGATACGCATATGCGTAGATTTCCGCAACCTGAATCAGTGTCCTTGAAGGACAACTACCCACTTCCCATAATGGATCAGGTTCTGCAGGTAGTAACTAGATCAGAAATGTTGTCCATGCTTGATGGTTTTTCAGGCTACAATCAGATTGAAGTCTCACCTGAAGACCAATTTAAAACAGCATTCACTACCCCCTGGGGCACATTCGCCTATAGCAGAATGCCTTTTGGCTTGACCAATGCTGGCGCCACTTTCCAGCGGGCCATGGACCTTGCATTCAAAGGTATGATGGGGAAGGTCATCGTAGTCTACTTAGATGACTTAACTGTGTTCTCCAAACAGTGAAATGATCATTGTGATCATTTAGAGCAAGTATTGATTAGATGCCGAGAGCACGGGATCTCCCTGAATCCGAAAAAGTCTGTTTTTGAGTCACAGAAGGAAAATTTTTGGGACATGTTGTTAGCAAAGAAGGGACAAAGATAGATACCAAAAGAGTTAAGGCTATTCAGAGCCTTACTTTACCTACAAGCAAGACTGGCGTTCACTCTTTTTTCAGAAAGGTGAACTTTCTCAGGTGCTTTGTTCCGACTTTGCTGAAAAGACTCATCATATATTAGACATGATGAAAGGGTCACCAACTTTCTGATGGAGTGAAGAAGGGAAGAAGTCGTTTGAGGAAATAAAAGCCTCTGTTGCTCACACACCAGTCCTGGTATGTCCTGATTTCTCCAAGGATTTTATCATGTATAGCTATGCATCTGAGCATACTGTATCGGCCATCCTAATGCAAAGAAATTCCCAAAATATTGAATCCCGATTGCATTTATGAGGTCTCCTCTCAAGCCTCACAAATTAAAGATGTCTCAATTAGAAAAGCATGCCTTTGCCATTGTCAAAGCAGTCAAGAACTTCAGGTATTACATTTTAAACTCTCATACAGTGGTGCTGGTCCTTCGACATAACAAATAAGTCAATTTTAACTCAATAGGAGTTAGAAAGCTTATGGGGAATTGACCTGCAAAAGTCCAGGAGTATGATCTAGATATAAAACCAACCAAGATGGTAAGAGGCATGATAAGGGTTTTTTTGTTCATGCCCGACACTTGCTCTTGTTGCGCATTGATTGTAATTTTATTGACGCACAACAAAGTTTTCTCTAAAGTGTGACTTATTGTATTTCTTTGACGCGTGACTCATTTGACGCCTAACCTAACTATTGTTGATGCATAATAGTTATCTTGTTGATGCATGATAGAGTCCTTATCTAAAGCATGACACATTCCTTATTTATTGATGCGTGTTGGGCCCCAAAATATTGGCTAAGTACAAGAAGGCATGTGGGCACGTGAGACCTATATGAAGAAGGGAACGCAGGTGGTAAAGGCATGCATGATAGGGTTCTAGTAGGGTTTAGCAAAGCACAAAATGTGTGCGTGAGGCAAAATAGAGGTTTTGGGACTTAGCCATATTCGGCGTTCTAGGAAGCACACGAGAAAAGCGTGACCTATCTAGAATAAGGAGTGGATAAGGTGCCATCCTTACAACTTGATGGTCAAGAAAAGAATATTCCAGGAATGCAATGGAAGGATCTAGAAATACATCATTGCAAATAGTAGAGAGCTCAGATTAAAGGGAACATGCTCCATTGGAGGACCAATGAACACTTGGCAACCGATCTGTTACTTCAAAAGGCATGGCGGTGAAGGCAAAAAACTATATATAGAGATGCTTGGGTAGAAGAAAAGGAGGGAGAGAATGGCATCAAGGAGATAAAAATGGCATCAACGCAAGGGGAAGAGGTGAAGCCCTTTAGATATAGTAATGGAGGATTCTATGGGCTGGGATTAGGAGAACCATAGGAGTGATGCCATATTTAGAGGGTGGGTCTCAGTAACTTGTTTTGTAATGAGCATAGTTTAGTTTCTAATGCATGATTTGTGATCTACATTGTTATATTGGTCTGCTGTTATGGCCTTAATTGAATGTAATGTGGTTATTGAACATGTTAACATGAATATAAGGTTCTATTCTAAAATATATATGTTGTTCTTAATCATAAAACCCAAAGTGCATTCCTTTTGTTATGGATCAAATATGTATTCTGTTGCTTCTTCTCTTTTGTTATCCGAATGAATGCATGGTTCTTTTCCTTTCTTACATCTAAGTCCTCTGTCATAATGATGTATTCTCACACAACTCACATAAAGAAGGGGCTTGGTACCCATGCATGCCTTGGATGAGTTCCCAAAGCACTCACTGGATGATAGGATGGCACTCATAGGATTTGACTATTGTTTTAAGGGCGTAAAAATGACTACATCTTGGTTCCATTGTCGAGACCTCTTTTCAAAGCTCTTTGTGAGAAATGAGATACATATTGGTTCTGTGATGTGTGAGGAAAAAGCACTCAACATTGGAAAGTGTTGAAGCATGGTTTAAGAGCACAGAGGATGAGTTTGCTCAAAGATTTAGTACTAGACCTGAGTTTTATGCACACATATGGGTAGAAGAGCATCTGTATCATGAGTTGTATGAGATCTTCTTTTTTTGTTTTCAAAGAGAGTTGTATGAATGGCTCTCGAATATGCATCCAAATTAAAGCGGTACTATAGATCATACGTGTGGACCCAAGATGATTATCAGAGGCTGCATGATGTAGATTTGACTTGGAAATGTCTTTGTTGATCATTGGTGGAGAAGAGTGCTGACCAGTTATACTCTAGAATATGCCATTTCTACGTATTCTTGTCCATAGGTTACTTGAATTTGAGTTCCTACAACAACCTAGAGGATCAAAGCTATCTCGTTGGCTATGAAGATCTTGATCATTACACTAAGGTTGGAGGCATTCCCTATATGGCCGGATAAACTTCTCTGGGAATTGGGGGAGGAAGCTAGGGTGGAGGAAGATGGAAGAAATTGTGGTGGAAAAGTAAAGGGAAGAAAGATGACTCAAGTATGGTGAAGCACATGAAAGGGAGATTGCTAGGAAACAGGAGTTTGCAGGAGTGATGGATCTACGGAGGTAGACATTGTAGGAAGGAATTGAGTTCACTCAGAGGATGTGGAACCTGAGCAGTCTATGATACCCCATCTTGGTAAGTACGGGAGAAAGACCCCTTTGGATTCTCGATGAGAGTTCTTCACGTGGAGAAATAAGAGCCATCGACACATATTTGAACCCACCTAGTGACCAAACCCTGATGTTTGGTTTTCCAAATCAATAAACAGTTATTGCTAACCCAGTTGGTATCAGTGGAAGTAACCAATCTGCGTCTAAGAGATGTAATTTATCGTTTGGGACATTTATGGTCACATGCACCATTCTGTGTTTAGAGGAATAATTGGGAAAAGTATAAACACACAAAGTTTGGGTATCACATCTGGAAGTGGCGCGGGATACATGACTGGCAGCGGAAAAATATCACAAACAATTGGTGTGTAGTTCAATGGGATATTGGGGACACTGGGCACAACCACTTCAGGCCCATTATCGGCTACAAGAGGAACTATTGGATCTAGATGTGGATCGGAGGCGTAGGACCTAGTGGATCTAGTGGATCTAATGGTGGAGGAAACACTGAATGGAATCAAGGTTCTAGATCAGGTGGAAAAGGGCCTCAGCCACCACCCCAAGTAAGTTTTGAGATGTCTCTACATCTATCATATTACAGGGGTATTGAGGATGTTGTAGAGCATGTCCACAAGTGTTAATTACTATGGTGCATGAAAGGGATCACTACCTCGAAGCGGAAGGCAAGTCAGTTTGTAAAAACATTGCAAGGGAATGCACATAGTTGGTATCATAAGTATGACCCCCATAAAATGGTGGTAGACTTCACTACATTAAAAAACACCTTCCTAGCAGAGTTCCATATCCCTGAGTTTGAGAAGAAGAGCATCATTGCTTTGAAAGAGATCCAGTAAGGAATGAAAAAGAGTGTGGGGGAGTATGACGCACACTTTGAAAATCTCTTGTCAAAATATCATATGACATTCACCCTTCTCAGCATGGTCAATGGTTTATTGGAGGATTGATAACACCGTTTAGAAGGGCACTCTCACACAAGACATTCATAGACCCGCACAAGGCCTTGGAGGCTACCTTACACACTGAGGCCATTAGAAGCGTTGATACCAGTGTGAGCCCTTTTCTGGAGGCTCAAATTACTGCAATGGCTAAGTAGTTGGAGAAGTTATCTGTGAACTCAGCACATGAGACTTGCAGTGGTATGTGGTGTATAGATTGTGAGATAGAGGGGCATGCCAAGGATAATTGCCCCCATAAATTGGTACGTGCCATGTTAGTAGATTGTGAAATTTTCCACGGGGAGTATGATGCAAGTAGGTGTCCTCTATTGAAGCGCACGATCCACAAAAATGTGTCTTGCTATTACAAGATATATACCTCTACGACCCATGATACCAAAGACTGTAGGTTGATTGATCAGATTCATGACGTCATTGATCTTGGTGTGCATCATACTATCCTTGAAAGTAGTTACAAGGATGATGATCACCACTATGAGGGGCCAACAGATGGAGGAGCATGAGGAAGAGGTTTTCATAGAGGATTTTTAGTCGTAGTAACCACGGAGGAGGAAGAGGTGAGTTCCCATGAGTAACCTGTTATAAGCTGTGGATCTATAGAGCATTACAAACATGAGTGTCCTGATTTATTGCAATGCTCATGGTGTAGGAAGAAACATAAGTATGAAGAGTGTCAGAGTTTTATGAGCACATGAGCCAACAACATTGGAAAGATAAAGGTGTGGGATGGTGAGCATAAAGAAGGCCAACTCATAGTGAATGCCAAGGGTGGTGTGTGAGTCAGGATTAGAACTTGTATTGGTGACGACACGAGCAGAGGTCGTGTATACCAATTATATGCCAAGACAAAGGACACTAGTTTCAAGAGAAGAAGTGTTACATGGGAAGTATCTAGATCCTTCTCATCGAAGAAGGAGGTATATCATGAGATTATGGATGTGATTCGAGTTTACAAGGAGAGATCCAAAGTGTCTAAATAAGCAAGTCAAGGTAGTTGGAGTAGAGAAAGAATGCTAAGAATCCATAAAAGAATCTAAATGAGGTTAGGGAAGTATGAAAATTTTAAGGCAAGAGAATATTATTCCTTGCTAGGAGAATGGATACGGGAGAAGGTAGCACATGATGGAGATGAGCATAAAAGGTAGGTTTTGCATGCTAACCTCCCTCCTCATAACCTTAACTATGAAAAGGAAATCACCTTAAATGCAGTTGTGGATGGTTGGCTTATGAGTAATATCTTGATTGAAATGGGTGTAGAGGTCAATGTTATCACTGTAGATGCTTGGCATCAAATGGGAAGGCTTGCATTACATCCATCTTCAAATGTGTTGTATATGGAAAACAAGACTAAGGCAATGCCCATTGGAGTCTTGAAGGATGCAATTATCACCATTCAAGGGGCCAAGTTCACTGGAGACTTCAAAGTCTTAGCCTCGTCAAGGAAAAAAACTTTCTAGCATTGCTTAGGCTACCATGACATTAAGAAGAATAGTGTTGACCTATGGTTTAACAAGGGATATATTAGTTTTGAGAACAAGGAAGAATGGGTCATCATCCCCTTGATTGATGGGAAGTCAACACCTTATACTGAGCCCTTGGGAGAAGAAGTACTTGAAAAATTTATGTGCGCTCCATTAGAGACCTTGAGATAATTCATTCCACGGAGGGAGTTATCCAATTTGAAGATGCTCTAGTCCTTGAGTGATACCACTAGCATGACATGTGACAATTGGGTGCATGGGAATTATGAGTTGATTGGGAGATAATTGAGAGGAACTGTAATGAGGGTAACAAAGATGTTTCGGTCGAAGCACATGGGAGGGAAAAAAATTACCAAGCTACTATGGAGGAGCCAATCCACGATGACTTCTTACAAGAAATGGAGGCTTAGTGGAAAAATGAGAAAGAGAGGAGAGAAATGTTCAACTATAACCTGCTCGGGACTTTTGTGTGTTGGTGGGCTACACATTGGGAGAGCCTTCTAGAATGGCATGAGGTAAGGGTCACATTCTCTATTAGGTTCTCTAGGAGCAACACACCCACTATCATCCAAGACTACCATGGTAAAGAGACCACCTCATTTCATGTCCAAGCATGTGAGAAGGCCTAGATAAAAGGTGCAAAAGCTTTACCGCCTTCATTATGGGTGCATAAGTTGTATTCCACCTTACAAGGCTATGTGTGCACATGGTATATTCATTTGGAGATGTCGTTGTCAAACAGGTAATTGGCAGGAGTTGGTGGCTGATCTCATTCAAGCTTTCGAGTATAGGAGTACAAAGCCATCAGTAGATAAGGTGTTACAAGTGGTCAAGTGCCTTACAATGGGAGATAGTGCTATGGTGGAAGATAGAATATAAGAGCTACTATGAGAACCTAGTTAAAAGATGTGTTTTGATGAATAGGAATCAGATAAGGTACATCTTGAGCGCGTGTGCATGGAAAAGGAAAAAGGAAAGATGGTCTATGTGATAGATGGTGAAGAAATGGAAATTCTGGATGTTAACCACTCTGTAGATACACGTGAATTCATAGATAGTGCTGATTAGAGAGTACACTCCTACCATGAGCCCTTGAAGACAAAGAAGGTTAACATTGGTTCAGAAGAAGAACCTAAGGAAGCTATCATTGGGGATTATTGGTCAGAGAAATAGGTTTCTAAGATCATTGATCTATTATGCGAGTTTCAAGATTTGTTCCCTCACAGGTACCATGAGCTCAAAGGTGTTCACCATTCCTTAGGGGAGATGAGGATCAAGTTGAAGGAATGTGTGCGCCCGATTCGAAAGAGACCTTATCGATGAATCCTAACTTGTGCGTAAAGGTCAAGGAGGAGATAGATAAGATGATAGCATCAGGAATTATTGAGGCCATTGAGGAATTAGAATGGGTAAGTCCAATGGTCATAAGTATCAAGAAGGATGGAAGGATAAGGATCTATATGGATTACAGGGAGTTAAATGTAGTTTGTGTCATTGACCCTTTTCTAACCCCCTTCACTGAAGAAATTTTGGAAGGAGTGGTGGGCGCGAGGTCTATTCTTTTATGGATGGATTCTTAGGGTACCACCAAGTTAGAATTGCAAAGGAAGACCAGGAGAAGATAACCTTCACCACTGAATGGGGAAGTTTTTCCTACATGGTTATGCCTTTTAGATTGAAGAATGTGCATCTTTGTGTTTTTGCACATTGTGGTACAAGCATTTTAAGAATTCATTCATAAGTTTATTCAAGTTTACCTGGATGACTGGACTATGTGTATGGGCTAGTAAAAGACCATTGTGACAATTTGAGGTTGATGTTTGAGAGATGTTGGTAGTTGAGGATATCCCTCAACATTAAGAAATGTGTCTTTGTTACTCCATTTGGAACCCTATTGGGGCATATTATATGTAAGGAAGGCTTGTTGGTGGATCCCGCTAAATTTGTAGTTATTGTGGGATTGGGAGAGCCTACTAGTTAGAGCGCTGTTCATGGATTCCTTGGTCATATGGGGTACTAATTTTTTTTTTAATAAGGGTTATGCCAAGATCACCATGCCCTTAGAGGAATAGCTTAAGCACAAGAGTTCCTTTCACTAGGGAGAGGTGCAACAAAAAGTGTTTGACACTTTGAAGGATAACCTTGTCACGGTGCCCATACTACGTTTTCCTTCTTGGGATAATCCTTTCTATGTACATGTTGATGCCTTAGGGACAACCATGGGAGCAGTACTAGAACATCCTTGTGAGTGGATTGTTGATCACCCCTTATGTTTTTCCAATAGAAAATTGACACCAGCAGAACAAAATTACACAACTACGAGCGTAAGGCACTTATGTATATGATCTACACGCTGCATAAGTTTAGGAAGTATCTCTTGGCAACACCATTTATATTCTATAAGGACCATATGGAATTGAATTACTTAGTCAACAAGCCCGTTTTGCAAAGGTGCATATGTCTTTGGGTCCAGTTATTTTAAGAATTTAAGTTTTCGGTTGTAGTAAAACCAAGGAAAAGTAATTTTGGACTTGATCACTTATCTAGGATTGACTCAAGGGAGGACACACAAAGCATTGAGGATATAATGCCAAACACACAACTATTTAGGTTATGGTGTGTGCCTTCGACTTGGAAGACATTGCAGTGTTTCTCAAAACATGTGTGGCATCGAAAGGGATGGAGAATTTAGAGAGAAAACATTTGGCTATATGTGCCACGCCTTACATGTTGATTAGTGGATATTTGTACAAGTTAGGCCATGATGAGGTTCTGTGCCAATGCGTAATAGAACATGAGTGTGTTACTATTATGGAGGAAGTGCATGGTGGGATTATAAGAGGACACTATGCATGAAATGAAAATGGGCGGAAGATTATACTCGTAGGGATTTTGTGGGAAAGCATATACCAAGAATGTATTGAGTTTTGTAAGGCATGTGACCATTGCCAACACCTTAGAAAACCTAGAAGAAGGGATGAAATACCATTGCGACCAATAGCCAGTGCTGAACCATTTGAAAAGTGGGAAATTGACTTTGTAGGACCTATTTCACCTGCCACACGAAGGAATTTCTCACATTACACCATCACTTGCATAGATTACTTGACAATATGGGCAGAGGCAATGCCTACAAAGGATTACACTGCAACAACACCTACTAGATTCTTATGGGAGAACATAATCAACAAGTATGGATGTCCTTTGATTTTAACAAGTGGTAGGGGTATGTAATTTCTAAATGAAACGGTCAAGATTATGTTAGCAGAGTTTATGGGGGCCCATCACAAGACCACCCTTTATCATCCACAAGAAAATGGGATTGCTGAGGCATTTAAAAAATACTAAGTCACACGTTGACCAAGATCTGTGACGTTGGAAGACAAGATTGGGATGACAAGGTATCAACCATTTTATGGGCATACATGACAACCTACAAGAGGTTGAACAAGGCCACACATTTCAATTGGTGTTTGGCATGGAAGCTATTTTTCTAGTTGAGTTCATGTTACTATCGTTGCGTATAGAATACGCAGGAGGATTAGCTAATGAACAAGTCTTTGGAAGAGAGGATTAATAAGTTAATGTAGTTAAATGAGAGGTGATGACTTGCTAGATGGAGTTAGAAGACTGAAAAAGGAAAGAAAAAAGGCCTAACATGATCATCATATCAAGAATGAATAGTTTAAGGTTGGATAGATGGTCTTGTTGTATGATTCCAAGTTTCTACACCATCCTAGGAAGTTGAAAGTCCATTAGTTTGGGCCCTTACATCATCTCGTACATCCTTGATTCAGGTGCTTTCCAGTTACAAGCACTAGATGGGACGAGATTACCAGGTCATTTCAATGGGAGTAGGATTAAGCCCTACTATAAATAAGTCTTCTTGGTGTTTGTAAATAAGGCAATTTTACCATTTAGCTTAGGATTTCCTTCAATACTTTTCCTTTCTTATGTTTCCCTTTATTGTAGCTTGTTCCTTTTTGTTTGTGTTATTTTTCACCTTGTGCACCAATAACCGCATTAATGTTTAAGGTTGTGTATGCGAAGAGGACCACACATCTATTTTAGTGTGGGGTGGAAGTAGTGCGACATAGTAGTGCAAAGTGAAGGATAAATTGGTAGTAGTGTTAAATGGCCTAGTGGAAGGAAGTGCGTGAGGTTGAGAAAATGAGTAGGAAATGGTATTGTGTTGTCAAGAAGGCTATGAAAAAGACCACGTACATGAGATGAAGAGTGTAGGAACGACATGAGGTAGGCGAGGGAAAAAATCACGTAAAGGATAAAAGAAGTGCCTTCAATGTTTGTAGATGCGTGCGTAAGAGTCTTGATCGGTTTATATTTTTGTCCGCCAAAAGGTTGTAGAAGGTTTTTTCACACGGGATTGGGCACGTGGGTAAGGGCGCTTAAGGTCGACTTAGTGGAAACATTGCATTTAATGCTAAGTACGTTGGTAGGTGGTATAATATTTATTGCTGGAGAGGAGAAAAACTATAAGTATGAATTTGGGCATGTTATTATTTACCTTTCCATTATGAAGTTAGAGCTCTTGTGAACTAGGGCATCTAGTGAGAATTGTGTGAAGGAAGAAGAATCATAAAGTGCACAACTAGATCAATCTATGAACCAGAGTGGAAAGAGTACGGGCGTGGAGAGAGTTCTTTTTAGAATACATTGTCTTGTGGAAGAGTTGTTCCTAGTTAGAGTTTGGTAGCTAGGGCACAAAAAAGGAGGGTTCTTCATGGAGTGAATCCTTTGAATTGAGAAGAGTAGTAGATCGGAGTAAGAAGGAGAGATTTAGGTTGTAACCCGACAAGAAAAAATGACACCAAATAAGACGACGGTTTCACCAACAAAAGGGAAAGGGAAAAGGAAAACAAACCACTGCCACCGTGAGCTCCAATGAGGAATGGTATGCATAAATGTAGTACCTAGATGGAGTATTTCTAGGAAATGAGTGGGTGTCACACTTGAGACAAATGGTCGTGAGTGATTATAACCATCGCATGAGAACTATAGAGAAATAAATGGCATTAGAGCTGGTTCATCCAACTAACAAGAGGACACCAGATGGAATGCCAATATATAATGACGAGGTGAAAGTAAATTTTGAGAAGGTAGGGCTATTGCAACTGTATGAGTTTCCTTATTACGGTATATCGGTGGTTGATGTCGTGCGTACATAAAGATCACTTCTATTTTGCAGGGCGCAAGATGTGCATAACACCTTAGTTGATATCCAAGTTGGTGACCTAATTTTTGAAGGAGAATTTATAGATGATGACTTGGAGGATAAGGAGGCCATTAAGAAAACAATAACGACTTATGACTACAAAAAGGGTTCGTGGTACTTTGACATCACAGAAATACTAGACCCTGTTATGAGGATGGCCATGCACTTAGTAACCAAACAAAATGATCAAGAAAGATGGATGCAAGTAAACAAGGCATGGTTTGATGTATGCCGAAAGATCTCAGAAGGTACCATCTATAACTTATCCACCTTTATTGTGGATGAAATCATAAGCAGCGCATAGGAAGGAGAAAATATATTATTTAGAAACATCCTCCTCACCATCATCTTCTTAGAGATTGGAGTGCTCGATGGGCTAGAGAAGTTCATTTGGGAGTATCAGAAGAGGATCCCTCACCTGCGAAAAGGTTTGAGAAGTATACTTTTGAAACCATGACGACCGCTCACAAGGTGCACCTAGAGAAGTGGTACAAGAAAATGCTTGACGCATTTAGAGTAGAGTGGAGGATCCTAGAGAAGTTTCCCACACTCATGGATGGAGAGGTAGAGTTTACACTATATCAACATTTCTGCACTAGCAGGTTTACTTTAACAGATGGGACTAAGAGCCATGGTGCAAGCTCCCATTTTCCTTCACCGCATAATACTTCCAAACAGGGGTCAACTGGTTCAAGGAGGCCAAAAGGCTAAGGTTTGACCTTAGTGAGGTAGACCAAGACCACCGCGAGTTGTGTCGGAAGCTCATCTACCCTAAGAAGCATGAATACATGGAGAAGTATGTCTCTCACGAAGTACACATGATGAAGCCATTAACGATACTGATTGCCAGAAGGATCGCAACAAGGGTATATCTGCACATAAGGCCTAAGTTTTAAAAATTCACCTACCTAGAAAGTGATGTCTCCATTCCAGAAGAACCCATAGAGAGGAAAAAGGACATGCCGAAGAAGAGGGAAAGAGAAGAGGTGCAGGAGAAGAAGGCACCAAGTGTGCAAACAAAATCTGTTGGTGCACCGGAAGCAAGCACTAAGCTTATCAATTACACACGTAGGAAGAAGTCCCATTTTAAGGAAAAGGCAGAGAAGAAGAGGCACGAGAGCTTGAAGAGACCCTCGTACATGAGGAATCACCAAGGAAGACATCCCCTATGAAGGAGAAAGAGAAGGAATAATCTCCCGTACTGGAATCCATAGTAAGGAAGAAGTAAAAGGTGGTAGAAAAGGTAGAATCAGAGAGAGAGAGAGCCTAGAGGCCTACATTGGTGATAGAGATGATGAAGAGCCAGAGGGAGCTCAAGACCATCTAGTGTATGAGGTGTATGACTCTGAGGAGGAGGGAGACGAAGAGAATAATGATGAAGAGGGATCGAGATGATCAAGGAAAGGGGGTAAGTGAAGAGGTAAACACTAAAAATTAGAGAACCCCAAGCCTCACCAAGGAACAAGTGGAAGAAGATATGGAAAGAGAAGTAGCGGGCATCATTAAGGACTTGGTGGAATAGGAGTTGGAGCGGAGCACAAATGAGTTTTTTAAATAAGTAGAAGAAGAAAGCGTTGGGAAAGAATATGGCAGCATGGGTGGGAATCCCAATTTGGTGGTAAGCTTCCCAAGGGCTGCATGAATAGGTGGGAAGGGCATAATGGCAGCACAAGGGATAGGAATGGGCTACATTAATGATCTAAGAAAGGTGTTACGCATGTGCTTCCAGAGCACCATACCAAAAAAATAACTCTGGCTATGACTTCATTTGATGAAGAAGGTGCATATCCACGGACTAGGAAAATGATATCTTGGGAATCCGAGTCCCACGTGAATGAACTTGAGTTCGAGGTAAGTCGAGAGAGTTCGATGAAGATGCTAAAGAAGAAGGAGAAAATCCACTTATAAATGCTCAACAACTATCGATGAACATGTCTACAATGCTCTCAACAAGGTTTTAGTCGAGGTTAAGGCGAGAATGTTTGGAAGAAATGATAGAGTGAGATTCTCGGAGGAAGAATTGAAGAAGAAAAATAAGGAGCTCATTGAGAAGAGAAAATACTTGAAGAAAGAGGAGCTGATCGATGATCCGTTTAGGCGTGAGTTGAAAGAAGAAAAAGCAAAGGTGCACATAGTCTCCAAGAAGGTGGAAATGATTACGGATTCCATTTTATTGAAGCATCCCGACTTAGCGCCACCCAAGAAAAAATATGAATTATCCTTGTAGTGTCTGGAGGATTTTAATCACATCCTCACAATGGAAAGGTGACCACTCACTTTAGAATCTACATAAGAGGCACTGAGATGCCAAGAAAATGAAGGTTTTCGAGATTGTTTCTCGATATACTAAACTCCCTTCAAAGGTAAAAGGCCGCGCAAGTTGTTTAAGCTGGATATGACAATTGACCGATAGGGATAAAGTGGAAAGCATCCTAGTTACTACCCATGAAATGGAACTCAAGGAGTTTCAAGAGAAAAATAAGGGGAACAGAGCAAAGAGAGATAAAATCTTGGCCGAGGTGGAAAAGAAATCAAAAGCTATCGAGACCCTGTGAGGCTTGATCAAAAGGTGGCTAAAGGAACTATATCCTCGAGATAACCCACAAGATGGATGTGATTGAGGATTTGAGAAAGAAACTGGAGGGTATTATTGAGAAAATGAGTACTAAAGGGGAGGAGATGAGTTTTGAGGAGGTAAGCACCTGGTGGGTGACCTCTCTCAACAAATGCGAGAATGAGGTGATGTAGGAGCATCATCCTGATAACTTGGAAATTATAATAAAGTTAGAACAAGACTTTGAAAGGCATGGGAAAATTACAAGGATTTTCAAAATTTTCCCTCCATTGTTCAACTTCAAATTTATATGTGTGTTGTAATAGTGAAAGTGAAAACATTGTAATAAGTGGAAATTTGTTTAGTTGACTAAGGGAGGTTGAATAGGTGTGTATGAGTTGTCTTATCTCCATCAAGCTATTCAAGGAGGAGTATGAGGTTGAATCCAACATGGAAAGAAGATATTTGTGGATAATAAGAATGAAAAAGTGATAATCGAGAGAAGGTATGCAAGAATTAATTGGAGAACAATCTTTGTATGAAAGCTCTTGGAGTGAATAAGAGTTGATGATTTGAATTTTTCAGTTGGCATGTCTCTCATCCTTCATTATTGCTTGTATACTCTGTGATTGGTAATGTATGATTCATGTTTCAGGTGTTAATATGTTTTATTTATTGCTAATTGGGTGTGAACAGTGGAGAAAGCTCCTTGTGTTAAGATGAAGACATAAAACTTGTATGCATTACAAAGAGCAAATGGTAAACTCTGATATGTGCAAACCGGTCTGAGGACAACATTCATAAATTTTGTATATGAGCTCAAAACAAGCTGAAATTTTAACCATAGAGGTAAAAAATCATTGTTAAGATGGGTATTGAAGGGTTTGATTTGATGATTAGTATTTTTTTAGATATGATGTGTTTTACCAGCGGGTTTGAGGTTGCATGATACTTGTTTGACAAAATGTCCGCCCTGATAAAAGTAGCATAACTCACACGTTTTTAAGAGTTAGGACCTGAAATTTTATATGCAAGGTCATGATCCATTTTAGAGAAATGGGTATTGAATGGTTTGTGTTGAAATTGAATATTATTTGAGATATTAATGACATAATTTTACAGGTCCTATAGGAGCAGGACAACGAACAAAATAAGGAAATTGATGTAATGGTTGATAAATTCTCATGCTAAAATATTGGAGTATGGAAAGGATAATGTATATTATAGTTATAAGTTGTATTAGATATACTTGGCCATTGAATGGAGGATACCAATGCAAACTCCCACTTTATCCTTCAAGATATAAATCCCATAAGGTTCTTGATCACATGGTACTATGGAGTGAGATTTGATATGTAGAGATGTTACTATATTACGATAGTTCATGCATGATATAGGAGGTATAACCTTGTTTGAAGGACAAAGAAAGGATAATAAATCATTTGGAAAGACCAAGGATTGATAGTGAAGACAAGAACATACACCTTGAAATCTTAAACACACTTACATGAATAGAGACCTGTGGGTTTAGGATTGAGTATTAGACATGATTTTATTATGAAGGATAGCTGAGCTAAGAGGTTGCACACACGACGTCAATGCTTGGGAGAAACTAGAGGTAGAAATAGGAAAGGATTTTCCTCTCCTCCTTCAACAATAAACAAGTTCCCATTCTTTCATTCTTTCTCCCAATTCTTCATTCCTTCATTATTTTTCCAACTATTTAAATCCCGCCATTCTTTATTCATTGAAGAGAAGTGTTTCCGAGGATGAAGAACATGCATAGTGTGGGGTGATGTTGGGCCCCATAATATTGGCTAAGTACAAGAAGGTGCATGGGCACGTGGGACCTATATGAAGAAGGGAACGTAGGGTAAAGGTGTGCGAGGACAACGTTCTAGCGGGGTTTAACAAAACACATAGTGCACACACAAGGAAAACCGAGGTTTTGGGACTTAGCCATATTCAATATTCCAGGTAGTACACGAGAAAAGTGTAACCCGTCTAGCATGCAGAGTGGATAAGGTGCCAACTTGATAGATTGATGGTCAAGAAAAGAATATTACGGGCATGCGATGGAAGGATCGAGTAAAGACATCACCGCAAATAGTGGAGAGCTTAGATCAAAGGGAGCATGCTCCATTGGAGGACCACTGGACACTTGACAACTGATCTGTTACTTTAGAAGGCATGGTGGTGAAGGAAAAAATCTATATATAGAGATGCTTAGGTAGAAGAAAAGGAGGAGAGAGTGAAATCAAGAAGATCAAAAAGGGAATCGACACAAGGGGAAGAGGCAAAGCCCTGTAGATATAGTAATAGAGGATTATATGAGTTGGGATTAGGAGAACCATAGGAGTGATAGCATATTTAGAGGGATGGGTCTGTAACCAATTTTGTAATGAGCATAGTTTAGTTTTCGATGCATGGCTCGATCCGAATTGTTACATTGGTTTGTTATGGCCTTAAGTGAATGTAATGTAATGTGGTTATTGAACATGTTAACATGAATATAAGGTTCTATTTTAAAATATATATGTTGTTCTTAAGCATAAACCCTAGTGCATTCCCTTTTTGTTATGGATCGGATATGTATTATGGTGATGCTTCTCTTTTTATCTTAATGAATACATGGTTCTTTTCCATTCTTACATATAATCCTGTCATAATGATGTATTCTCACACAAATCACATAAAGAAGGGGCTCGGCACCCACGCATGCCTCGGTGAGCACCCTAGCGCACACTAGGTAATAAGGTGACACACATGGGATTTGACTGTTGTTCTAAGGGCATAAAAATGACTAAAATATGCGAGAAAGTTATTGTTGACACATGACACTATTGCTATTGACACATGACTCGAGATCTTGACACACGATAGAGTTTTAACTTAGTTGAGAATAATGGAAAGTGCTAGTGCTCAAAATTAGAAAACCCAAAAAGTAACTAAGAAATCTCAGAAGTCCATGTTCAAGTATTTTGGAAACTCTGTTGCTACAGATACCACAACCACCAACACCCATATAGTTGCCACTAGAATGAATCAGAGTACAGTGTGTGGAAGGTAATATTGAGGTGGACATGCATTATGCACAAGTATCAACCAAATGACACCTATGATGATACCATGCTAGATCTTGAAGATATACCTATTGAGATGCCATATCCTAAAGATATTCTTCCTGTTGGGGTACAACCAAGAGTGCATCAAGATATTGCACATACAAATACTCAGAAAAATGGAACACAAAAATCAAATTCAAATTCTGGTTCACGAAAGAGGAAACCAGGTGATTGTGATAATGCTTAAAATTCTTCTCAAAAAATTAAAACATTGAAAATGAACAAGAATATGTGGACAATTAGGAGGACATGCAAGTTTGATTGGGCTACCAAATTTCCATTTATCAAATTTAGAATAGATCCCATACGAATGTACATGTAAAATATGTATGTGGAAATTAGGAAAGCAACAAAAAATGCAATCAAGCTAGACACTACATAAAAACACTTTGTGGAAACAATATTTGACTGTAATTGGGGAGGATGACTAGAAAATAAAAACACATAGGTGGAAAACTGAAAAAGAATGCATGCATGTTAAATATGCAGTAGAGTATGAAGCAGAGAAGAAAAATTCATACATCTCGTGGAAAAGGGAGGAACGATCACATCACAAATTGGTAAGATAAACCAAACAAATATGCATGTAAAACTCATACAATTCTCTACTTTATTTCACATACTAAATAAAGGAAGATCAATTTCAGATTTCTACAATTTCAAAGTTTTGTATCAATATAATGGAATGCACAACGTTCCTCAGTCTCATTGGTCTGATAGTAGTGCATGGGAAATGGAAAAATGCCTTTCAATGATAGAGAAAGAAGATTTGAAAGAGAATGTAAAAAAGAAAAGTTTATCTCTATTTCAATTGATGAAGTGAAAACATTCGACAACACTGCATGGGTATGTATCCATGTCTATACTTTAGAAAATCATATAAGGACACCTCATATCTTTGGGTGTTATGAAAATGGTTGAAAATTGTAATGTCGAAAACCTACATAAAATAGTTGTTTCTCATTTGAAAGATATTGCTGGAATGACTGATTATGAAATTGCTATGAAGCTGGTATTTATTGGAGCATATGGTGCATCAATCATGTAGGGTCACCGAATAGGGATATGTGTTATATTGTAAACAACAGTGGCCCCTTATATGCTAGTAATTCATTGTATGGATCACATAATGAATTTAGCGTATAAAATGGTAAGAAAATACAAAAATGTTTCTAAAGTAGAAGACCTTATAAGAGAACTTCATGCATACATGGCAAACAACCCAAAGCAATTTCTTGAGTTCCAGAAATTTTCAATTGGAATTACAGATGGCAAAAAACTTCGAAGGATGTTGAGACGAGATGGATTTCTTTGTATGAACTTGCATGTAGAGTTCGTGAGGAGTATCCTTCGTTGGTTGGTTTCATGCACAAATATTGTCATGAAGTTGACAGGGAGAGGGACTTGCTATTTCATTTAAATTATTTGGGGACATTGCTTACATTATTTGGTATTCTTCCAATGTTGTAGGAGATCAAGACAACGATGAAGCATACACTGGGGGAGATTAATCTATAGTGTGGATTTTATATGGATGAGAAAAATGGTATGTCAAAGTCTTGATGTCTTGTACTGTTCCCAAGATAGTTTTGATACACCTATTTTTGAGTATTGGAAAGATTTATTAGATCTTGAGAATCCCAGTAACTATTTGAGATTTAATATCCACGATCACCTCTGCATCAATGTTAATGGGAGGGACATACCATTGCACATTTTGTAAAAAATGTTAAGATATTATAGGATCGAAAGAGAAGAGGTTCCTATGACACGTAGTCTCTTTTAGTATGTTACTGTTGAAACAAGAATAAAGCTTAAAAACATTTCAGAATCCTTATCATCAGAAATTAGAGAACATTTCTCCAAAGATAAAGTAATGGGTGTGATGAATCCTAATTTTTGAATACTGAAGGTGCTCGTGTAGAATTTGTAAGAAAGCATTTCCATAAATCCATGGGTAAAATAATGGAACATTTCACAAATACTTCAGAGGTCAAGGATATGGAAATAAAAGGTATATTGAATGTTGATTTACTAAAGTTTCAATCAAAACTTTTGATACTACAATGAGAAACCAATATAAAAATTTAGACGAACCTTTTGAGAGTGGTGTTATTACAAGGCTATGGTGAGGAATCTATCAAAGTAATGTCTTACAAGAAGACATCAGTGAATATTTTAGATTATATGAGTTATGCCAAACAATGATTTTGGGGTTTGTGGAGGACGAAAGGGTTTTCAATGCTTTATCATTTATAAAATCAAAACTGAGAAACAGTTGGATAAAAATATGGAAAGTTACATGAGGTGTTATGTTTCTCACTACTCCATGGAAACCTTTCATGAAAGAGAAATTGTGCATTGGAATTCCCTTTCCAAAAGAAGAGGTGTAAATAATACAACTACAAGTATAATTGTTCCCAACAATGAGACTGGAATTGGTGCGTTGTCACACTCTATAAAAGAGAACATCAACTTTGAAGAAGCTATTGATAATGGATTGTTTCAACTTTAAATAGGTATATCCTTGACCTTAATTTTATTGTTTTTCACCTTACATTTTAACTATGGTTATTTATTCAATTTCATATTAACTCTACAGATGCAAATATTGACTGAGGAGGATTTTTATCATATTTTGTTTCAGCTCTTGTTATCATTAAAGATGTTACATGTATATATATTTACATTTATTTAAATACAATTATTTATAAAAATCTATTTTATATAATTACTATTTTGGATTTGTCGAATACCAATTTCTATTTTAAAAATCTATTTGTTACATGCATTTGTTGAATACTAATTTGCAAGGCCTTCAAAGTTCAGATCTGCATATTCTTCCACTGTTATAATCTTCCAAAATTCCAGACTTCTACTGTCCAAACATGTATAGGTTATCATTTGCATTTTCTTTAATCTTTCTGTTTCTTCCTTAATCCACTCAATCATTATTTCATCTTTTTTTCTTGAAAATGTGGGTTGACATCCATCCAAGGAAGCTCTCACTTCTCGGGATTGACAATGTCAAGAAACTCACCCATCTATATACTAATCCATTTTTCATGTTGAGTTTTCTTGAATCAAAGATCTTCTAGCATGCTATGAAGGATGATTTCTCATTTTCCTTCCATATTCTTTGTCACATCCATCTAAAAGACAAGAGGTAGCTTAAACCCTATCATATGACATTTCTTGAGTTTTTACAATTATGTTTAATTTATTTTTGTATTTGCAAAATGCTTTGATAAAGTGTTTAAAATTTGTGGGATAAAATCACACATTCAAATTTTACAAGTAGAGAGAGGAAGATTTTTCCATATTAAGATGTTTCTGTCATAACACATTCCAAATTTTCTTAAAACAATTATCCATTATCATCATCCACGATCGTGCTTGAAGCTAAATCTACGTCCACATATAATTCATCATCATCCATATCTATTTTAATGTCATCATCCACATCTAATGTCATCATATCATTGATTCATTACAAGTAGAGAGAATAAGATTTTGAGAAGGTTTAAATGTGAAGAAACCTAATACAGAGTTCTAATTTTACAAGTAGAGAGAAGAAGATTTTATTGTATTAAGATGTCTCTGTCCTAAGACATTTCAAATTTTCTTAAAACAATTATCCATTATCATCATCCATGATCGTGCTTGAAGCTAAATCTATGTCCACACAATTCATCATAATCCATATATATTTTAATGTCATCATCCACACCTAATGTAATCATATCATTGATTCATTACAAGTAGAGAGAAGAAGATTTTGAGAAGGTTTAAATGTGCGAAACCGATAAAGAGTTAAAATTTTACAAGTATAGAGAAGATGTCTGTCCTAGAGACTCCTAATACACCAATTTTTTAAAAACAATTATACATTATCATCATCCATGATCGTTCTTGAAGCTAAATATACGTCCACACACAATTCATCATCATCCATATCTATTTTAATGGCATCATCCATATCTAATGTCATCATATCATTGATTCATTACAAGTAGAGAGAAGAAGATTTTGAGAAGTTTTAAATGTGTAGAAACCTGATACAAAGTTTGAATTTTACAAGTATAGAGAAGATGTCTCTGTCCTAACACATTCCAATTTTTCTTAAAACAATTATCCATTATCATCATCTATATCCATTCTAATGTCATCATATCATTACAAGTAGAGAGAAGAATATTTTGAGAAGGTTTAAATGTCTCTATTGTACCACATTCCAATTTTTCTTAAAACAATTATCCATTATCATCATCTAGATTCCATGATCGTGCTTGAAGATAAATCTAGGTCCACATACAATTCATCATAATCTATATCTATTCTAATGTCATCATACACATCTAATGCAAGCATTGTTTCACCTGATTCTTAGACGTTTCTTTGAAGTATTGATGAAATAGATAGGGTAATAGGCGTAGGAGGAATACCTATTTTAATGTTGGTTGATGGGTTGTTATGCGCATATGACTTTTGAATCCACAGATGATTGTGAGAGCTTCCTTTTGGCTAGGAGGAACTACCTGTAATGAAAAGTAAGACCACCAGAAAAGAGTTAAACAATATGTGCAGTGAACTACCTAGCGTGTGCTAGATCCGAGAAGTGTGATACTTCCTAGATGGTTGTCAGTCCACTGTTTTAAACAATTTAATGTGAATAATAAAGTAAATCCTATTGTAATTCGAAATGATTTAGGTATCTCACTTAAAACACAATAAGAAAGATCTAATCTAACATGCTAGGCTAGAGTAGGATCCGAAGGTCAAATAGTTGGTTCTGGGTCTCTGTAGGTTTGACAGAAGTCTCAGGTAGGTCACAGGTGATTAAGGGGGTGTAAAAATTCCCCTACTTTTAAGAAGTTGAAAATTAAAATTTTGAGGTTAAGTGTCTTCTCTATTATCCTGGTAATGTGAAAAGTCGAGAAATTGGAAAAATCTATGTTTTTTGGGTCATTTTGTGTGATTTTCGGGTCTGTCACACATTTTTGTTCTCGCGTGTCCCAAGTTCACCGGGACCCATTATTCCCTTTTCGGATGATTGGGATGAGTCACGTATTCGCATACTTTCATCCCGCGTGTCCCAGGTTCATTCGGGCTCTCTGTTCCCGATCGGCCGATCTACCCGAAGTCAGTTCTTTTCGGGCCCGTCGGAACTTTTTGTCCCAAGTGTCCCAAGTTCGCCGGACCGTTATTCCCTTTTCATCCGATTCGGCCAAGTGAAACGTATTCCACGTACTTTCATCCCACATGTCCCAAGAACATTTGTGCGTCTTTTCCCCGCGTCGCCCGAATCGGCCGAACCACGTACTTCGCGCTTTCGCGTCCCTCGTGTCCCAAATGAACCAAGTGCCATTCGTGCTAATTTTTCCCGCTCTACCCGAATATCTTGCTTTTCAATTTGGTAGATGTGAATTTAATGCACATTTATTGTCTTTCTCTCTCCTAAACGGCTATATAACGAGCTTCCCCCTATGCGTTTTTGCACACTGCTTTCATGTTATCTATTGCTCGAACCCTTGCGACCAAAATTCCTATGCGCGTATCCATTCCCCCTGTAATTCCATCCCAATTCCAGCCTGCAGCTTTGCTCTCGAGTTACTATCAACATGAAGATCAAATTCCAGGGGTAGGAACAAATTTCACCACTCGAGTCTGCCGTTCCCAGATATCGGGGACAGTGAAGTTCGCCACCTTGATTTTGGGGATTTTTGGGCAAGGATGACAGATGCAAACCCTTCACCTATGGCGTAGATGATTCATGATAGTGGTTTGGCTTTCACCGGTGGCTTCCCTATCTCAGTGCAATGCAGAGACAGATGCTCTCTGCGTGGTGCTCATTTCAGCCCCGACTCGAGTGAATTGGCCAACGTGCATGGGGAGCTCATCGCCAAACTTGATGCTGCCGCCATTGGCACTGCCCTAAGAATTCTAGAAATGGACAATTCCATAGTAATCTCTGAAACCAAGCACATGCCCTCTTCGACCAAGATAGTGAGAACTACAAAGCAAGGGTGCGAAGTCATGGCTTAAAAACCCTAAAAAGGGGGCATCCCGTCTATCCAAGGTTCTGTTCCATGCCGATTTCAATGAGAACTATCAGATTTCATAATCCTATTGGCTCGAGTTATGGGCTTACCCTCTACCAATGAGTTCCATTTTTGGATGTGCCCACTTATCAACATGGTGTGCGAAGGAACTCAGAATATCAACTGGGCAGAGATCATTAGTATGAACCTAGAAGAGAGCAAATTTGTCTAATGTACAAAAAAAAGAAATTCTATATGACTTCATAAATGATGTATACCCTAGCAGCATCAAGGCAATGGTTTGGTTTCTCATACATCGATGCTCACAAGGATGACCTCGTGTATGCCTCCTGCCTGCAATTCACCTTGGAAACTAGCAATCATAATTTTAAGAGGGTGAATGATGCTTTCACCATGTACATTGTCAGGCTCCTGGAAAGTGACACGGTGAGGAGATTTTCTGATGAAGCTATGAGCCTGATAGCGCATTACGGTGCCTATTTCATCCAATTTAGGAAATTTTCCTATATAAGGCTTGCAGGCTATGAGAGCACTCCTCTCAAGCTTCCTATGTTCTGTAATGACAAAATGGCCTTAATAGAAGTATGTAGGTAGCTGGATAAATTACACAGAACCTGCAGAGATAAGAAAATTACTGGCCTGCACTTCCCTATCATCTTGGGAAACTACACCTGCAAAACAGCCCTGGATGCACAAAATATAGAAAGAGCCCTAGCTCCCATTACTGTCCATTTCTTCAAGCCAAGAACTTGCTTTGACTTGAAAAAGTTTATTGAGCAGAACATCAAGATCACCTATCATCATAGGGAAGACACAGAGGACTATTGGGCTGACTGTGTTGATGATTTTGAAGCAAGAAGGAGGCATTACGGTAGGTTTTCTCTACAATTGATTCAAGAACTCAACTTGTACCAAGTTCCTGAAGGGCTTCAAGATGATAATTCTGACCTGTACTCATATGAGTATGACAATGTGGTCAAACACACTCCCTTGGAAGACTTGGATTGGTTTAAAAGGAGAAAGATGATTTGGCTGAAATCCTAGCCCCGGTCTTAGTGAGGACCAAGATCTGGTTTGATAAGAAAGTCCGTGAGCTTAGGAGGCACTCAGGGGAATCCTCCTCCAAGGATGCTTCAACACCAAGGAGGGAAGCTTTAACACCCAGATCGGAAGCACCTGTGCAGACCCCTCCTGCCTCATCAACTCAAGGACCTACAGTCTCCACTCCTTCCTCATCCACCCAGGTATATCAAAAGAAGGTCAGAGAAGTTAAGAAGGAGCCTATGGAGGAAGATCCCCTAAGGAAGCATGCTGAATTGTCCTCAGGCCCAGAGAACATCATTGTTCTCAGTGAAAGTGAAGAAAGTGAAATGCCTGTATCTACAAACACTCCAGAAGCCCCCATGGATAAAGAAAAAGAGGTCCAAAGTACTGAGCTTCCTAGTGCCAGTGACCCCTCTCTGTCAGAAGCCACAAGCGCCCCACTTATATCTCAATTAGAGGCAACAACAGTACAAACCTTGGGTGCCATGAGTTCTCTGTCTCTTGGCCCTCTTGCCCCACCTTCTTCCTCCTCTTCCTCTTTTGCATGGGTGCAACCTCTTGTTGACAGTAGGAAGAGAAAGTCTTCCTCCCGAATCTCAGGACCAAATTTTGATGTTGTGGCGGCCTTATTAGGCACTACTCCTCCTTCTCATGCCAAAAAATCCAGAACTACCTCCAGGATAGTGTCTGATGCTCAAGGCCAACAATTCCTGGAGATAGCCAAACCTAAGTAGACAAGCCAGAGCAAGATTTGCAAGCATCTGATCTGGAACTCTCGAGAATTCCCATGGGAGAGTCTACCCCTGAAGGAGAAATCCACAATCTTCAGGAAACAGTCACCAGAGTCATTGGGAGGGTAGAGAAAGGGGCAAAAACCATAGAGCAGTTGGAAGAACAAGCCAGATTCTTATGAGTTTCATCAAGTCCTGTTGTCCAAGGATAAAGTTTTGGATCCTACCCCATTGACTACTCTTCCACCACCTGTAATTCTGAGCCAGGATGAAGTGCAGAGTATCAAAGACATGCACAAGTATTCTGTCTATGGAAGGGCTATGGAGGCCATGGTGGATGATATGCTGGTTGCAGGATTAAACTTCATTGATGAAGCCTTCAAACTCCACGGGAAGGTGAGTAATTTGCAACAGAAGCTCTCCTCCACTATTGGGAGCATTGATAAAGAACTTAAACTTTGGGGCAGTTGCATAGTAGACCTCCGTCTAATGGGACAAACAGATGAAAATATTTTGACGGCAAGCAAGGTCTTCGAGGATGCCAAGGATAATTTGTCAAAGTCCTGGGTCTACAGCGTGGAATGGAAAATCAAGGTGTTGGAGGAGGCTTTGGGAGAGTTAAAGAATAGCTGGCAGAAGGGTGAGGCCTTCAAAACACTAGTTATATCTGCCTTCAAAGATATACATTGCCATCTTCATGATGAGACTTCTGGTGTGCCTCTCACTTTACAAGAAATCAAAGCTCAATTCAGAGCTTTTATCAAAGGTGATCTATTCAAGGAAAGCTCCATTTCCAAGGAAAAAATGAAGGAGATCTACTCTCTTCAATCTGCCATAGAAGAAGCAAATAAATATTATCATACTCATGTCGAGTTCGACAAGGAAATGGAGAAATGTCTCGATTTTGGACTCAGTCTACTACCAACACATCGGTCCCACGAGGCAGAGACATAGCGGAAGCGTTGAAAAGATTCAGGCAGCGGATTCTAAAGTCGGTGGGCCCCTCCCATTCATGAACACCTGTCTTTTCTCCTAATTCTTCTCTTCTCTTCCCCTTCTTCCCAGATTTATTGTAAATTAGTTGGGGTATTGCGATTAGCAGCCCTTTAACTAAACATTAGTTAAAAGAAGTAGTTACCAGGAGTAACTAATTTGTGAACTATATAGTGGCCTCTCCTCGCCATTTTGAAGAGAGGAAGAACTTGGCTTATTTTTGAAAGTGTAAATAAATCATAAAGAAATCAATACAGAAGGATTTTTCATTCTTTGTCTATCTGGTTTCCTTTATTCTCAAGCTATTCATTTAATCTTGTTAGATCATTTGTCTGTATTATGCTGAGAAGCTTTGTATTCTTGCAGATGTTATTTACAGAACTTTGTGTCTTTTCAAGTTTCATCTTATTAATGTGATACAAATGATCTTATTCCAATTTGTTGTACCCTCGCATGCATAAGGAATTACTCTGTCATCTATAATTCTGAATGGTGCCTTTCTGCTCATTCTCGCATTTTCATTCCTCAGTCCTTTTGTGATTGATGATCCTTTTAGAAAACACTTTCATAATATCCAAGTTCCATAGTAAAACCATGCTTTGTATATGTGTAAATAGGTTCATTTCTGAATAAGGGAACCTCTCCCATTAAAGAGGAGGGACTTCTTGTCCCCTGACTGTTGCTCTTCTTGAAGTCCTTTTTGACGACCAACAATTTTTGGTGACTCATTGGGGAATCATATTCCAGTTCTATAATCATTTATCGATCATCTTTTGATCTGGTGACTCCACATTTTACTCGAGGGAGAAGGGCCCTTGGTATTGAAGATTCTCAGTTTCAGCTTTTGGAACAGCAGGGTTTTCCTTTTCCTTCAACAAGAAGAAATAGAAAGGCTCGTTCAACAAGCACTCCTCCTGTCAAAAATAGAATCCCTACGGGTGATATTCCTTCAGAGCAAATCAGTCCTAATCTTCGAGCTCTGATTCTTGCTGGTGTTTCAGTTCCTCTTCAAGCCATTTTTCCAAGAATGGTGGCACCATTACCTTGGGGTCATCGTGTTGGGCCTCTTGCCCTTCCTCAGCCTTTGCATGAGTTACCCAGAGGTAACCGGAAGAACTTTCCTAAATTTAGGGTGATGGCAAAGTACATCCTGATGAACACATCGCAGCCTTCATAGTTGCATGTGGAGTTCTAGGAGTTGAACATGAAGACGTCTCCGTAAGGATTTTTGTTGAGACTTTACAAGATAATGCTGCTGATTGGTTCTATCACCTTCCGGCCGGAGCTATCACTAGCTGGGACACAATGAGAACTAGGTTTGAAAACCGTTTCAAACCGGCGGAAGACGTGCATGCTTTGCTAGCCCAAATTTCTCAAATAAAGAAGGAATCACAAGAGCCCATGAGAGAATTTGTGGCTCGATTCAACAGGTTGATTAACAAAATTCCACCAAATACTCAACCTGTAGACCAAATCCAAAAATGCTTCTTCCTAAACGCCCAATTGCCTGAAGTTAGTTATGCACTGAGAAGGGCTAATCTCGCAACATTGGCCGAGGATCAAACTCTTGTTGTTAGTGTTGAAGATGATTTAATCATGTCAGGGAAGTTGAGGAGAGACCCTTCTAAATCTAAGTCTACTTCTTCCTCCTCTTCCACTCCTGGACCTAATACTGATCCATTGGTACAAAAACTTGCAAATGATCTCATCGCCATTAAGAAACAATTGGCTCAGCATACTCCCTATGCAGATGTTCCAAGGAGGAATTTTCAGCCCATAAATCGTTTTCCTGCTTCTCAAACAAGGCTAGCGCTTGAAGGACCTCCTATTAAAGTTCCTGTCAATGCAACCTGTGAAGTTGAAGAACCAGAGGATGAGGAGGTTAATGAAGATTGTGAGGAATTTGTTGAAGAGGTTGATGATGAAACAGATGAACTTGAGGGATCTCGAGTTAATTTCTTCACCACTGAAGGCATTGATGAAGGAGATGATTATGATGAAGTAGTAGCAGACATGAATAGCGAATCATATGCTGTCATGACTCGAGAGTAGACAAATCAGAGGGAGAAAGTGATGCAGCCCACCAAAAATCTAAGGAGCAGCCGACAACTATCCCTGTAATTACAAAAAGAGGATCCCCTATCCCCATTTCATCTACACCAAAGGTGAGTCCTGTCAATTCTGCTACTAAAGTTACTTCTTTTTCCCTAAAATTGATAAACCTAGGATCTCAAGCGATGAAAACCCATCCACTTCTGGGTCTTTCGATATTATTGATCACCTAAAAAAGACTAAGGTTCAAATCTCAGAGGCTGAATATTATCAAACCCATCCCAAGGATTTTGCTAAAATGATTCACTTTGTCAATTCTCATTCTAAAACTACCTCTAAAGGCCTTTTACCCACTCCCTCTTCTGCACCACAGCCTAATCTAGTAGCCGTTGTCACCTCACCCAATGATAAAATCAAACCATTCTATGTGACACTCCTTATAGTTGGCCATAGGCTCAGTAATTGCGTCATAGACTCAGGGGCATCAGACAATGTAATGCCTGCCAAAGTAGCTCATGCCTTAGGCCTAACTCTCACACGTACTTACGGATCTTGTTATTCCATGGAGAGTAAGGAAGTGCCCCTGGTCGGAAGAATTAAGGATGCACAAGTGGCTTTTCTTTTTACCTGAGAAGAAAGTTTTGGCTACTATCCTAGTAGCAGATATTCCTCCTTCATATGGGATGCTACTAAGTAGAAAATTTTTGTAAGGATGTGGGTGGAGAAATTCAAATGGATTGGTCACATGCCCTCATACCTGTTAATGGGCAAATGAAGAAGTTGCTACCTGAGAAGCAGTCTGAGTATATTGTACAAAAAATTGATGATCCCAAAGCACAAATACTCTATGAGGATATAGGGCATGGCAACTACATGATTATGTCTCCAGGAGAAATCCAACCACCCAAAGTGTCACCTAAAGATCCTAATGGTGTTTGGATGTTAGAGTTTGATGGAAGTTGTTCTTCAGCTGGTTCTGGAGCTGGTGTCATATTGGTGTCGCCTGAAGGAAGCATTCATCCTTTCTCATTCAAGTTGCAATTTGAAAATACCAATAATACAACAGAGTATGAAGCTCTCATTCTTGGACTCCAGGTGGCAAAAGAACAAGGTGTGAAGAATATTCTAGCTCGTGGGGATGCGGAGTTGATTGTCAAGCAAGTTAGGAACCTCTTCCAGGTAAAGAATAGAAGGTTGAAACATTACAGGAATCAGGTTTGGGACTCCATTGAATTTCTCGATGCTTTCTCCATCGAAGCAATGCCTAGGGAAAAAAATACCAGGGCTGATTCACTAGCAGTCTCAGGGTCACTGCTTATACCTCATCCTGACTTTTCTCAAGATAAGTTCACCATCGAGATGATCCATAGACCCAGTGTACCTGATAATACAAGTAACTGGAAAGTTTTCAATGACGATCAACACTTGCTTTCTTTCTTAGAACTCAAGGATAATTTTGAATAGTTGTACTTTGAAGGAAGTGATAATTTGCCTCGTGAAAGTGTGCCCTTTGATGAAGAAGCCATCAAAGAAGAAGAAGCGGATCAGGATGGATGTATCAAACTCAAAGGAAACAAGATTCCAAAAGGATTGGTGAGTTTAGAAGAACTGTTTGACAAACATGATAGGTATGTAAAGTTTAAAGCTTCTACTGGACCTCAACAATCAGCTGAATATGACAAAATTAATATTGGGAGTTCTACTGATCCTAAACTCGTGAACATTGGAAAATGTTGCACACCCAGAAGAAAAGAAGAAGGTAATTAGTCTTTTGAAGAAGTATAAAGATGTCCTTGCTTATTCCTATGAAGACTTAAAAGCCTTTCAACCAAAGGAGATGCAGCATTTTATCCCTCTCAAACCTGGAATTAAGCCTTTCAAACAGAAGCAGAGGCAATACAATCCTAAGATAGCTGACACCATTTTTCAGGAAATACAGAAGTTATTAAAAGCCAAAATCATTTTTCCTATTCACCATTCAACATGGATTGCCAATATTGTGCCTGTTAGAAAGAAAAATGGTGAGATCCGCATCTATGTTGATTTTAGGAATCTGAATCAAGCTTCTTTAAAAGACAACTATCCTTTACCCATGATGGATCAGGTCTTGCAAGTAGTAACGGGATCCGAAATGTTGTCTATGCTTGATGGATTCTTAGGATATAACCAGGTAGAAGTTAATACCATGAGATCAACACAAAACGGCTTTCACTACTCCTTGGGGTACCTTTGCTTACAAAAGGATGCCTTTTGGGCTCATTAATGCGGTGCCACTTTTCAGAGAGCTATGGATCTGGCCTTTGGAAGTTTGAAAGGAAAGTATATCGTCGTATACCTTGATGACTTGACTGTATTTTCTAAAACAAGGGCAGATCATTTTCAGCATCTAGAAACAGTTTTGCTGAAATGTAGAGAACATGGGATCTCTTTAAATCCTAAGAAATCCATTTTTGTGTCACGGAGGGGAAATTATTGGGGCACGTTGTCTCCAAAGATGGTATAAAAATTGATCCTGAGCGAGTTCAAGCTATTCAGCAAATTCCTCTTCCAACTAGCAAGAAAGGAGTGCACTCCTTCTTTGGTAAGATTAACTTTCTGAGGAGATTCATCCCTGATTTTGCAGAGCTAACTTTGAATATCTCTCAAATGATGAAAGGAAAACAGACGTTTGGTTGGTCTCCTGAAGGAAAAAGGCCTTTGAAGGTATTAAAGAGGCTATTGCTAAGACTCCTATTTTAGCGTGTCCAAATTTCAACAAAGATTTTATTATCTATTGCTATGCCATAGTTGACACCAGGCTGCTTTTCGACTCAAAAAGATTCTAATGATCATGAACTCCCAATTGCATTCATGAGCTACATTCTAAAAAATCATGAGCTAAGATACACCATAATGGAGAAACATGCTTTCGCAGTGGTTAAAGCTATCAAGCAGTTTCGTTTTTACATTCTTAATTCTCACTCCACAATATTTGTACCAGATACAACCATCAAGTCCATTCTCACACAACAGAGTTCGGATCCAAGAGAGGGAACTGGGTGGCTAAGGTCCAAGAATATGACATTGACATCAGACCAACTAAGCTCATTCGTGGAAAAGGCTTGTGTGAACTCATCGCTGAGGGAGCTGGACATGGGTCACTGGAGGATGAGGCTGATCTTCCTACCGTTTTGTTTCTTGGCTCAATTGATGAATGGTATGCCGATATCACTCACTTTCTCACCTATGGAGAATGCCCCTCTCATTTGACTACCAAAGAAAAGAGAGTTGTTAAACTAAGGTCAGCCCAATATGTTTTGTGGGAAAATGCCTTGTTTAAGCGTGGATTGGATGGGAGATTTCTAAAATGTGTGGACAAAGAACAACAGAAGAAGCTACTTTCTGCTTTTCATAATCAGGCATGTGGAGGGCACTACTCATCAACTGTTACTGCTCACAAGATTCTTCGTGGAGGATATTACTAGCCTACCTTGTTCAGGGATGCATCAAAGTGGGTTGATAAATGTGAAGCATGTCAGACTTTCGTAGGAAGACCCAAGTTGGCTTTGTTACCTCTTAAACTAGTTGTGATCGAGGAACCTTTTCAACAATGGGGTTTGGATTTCATTGGAACACTTAATCCCTCTTCTAGTGCTGGTCATACCCATGTATTAACCGCCATAGATTATTTCACCAAATGGGTAGAAGCCATTCCAGTGAAGAGTACTACTTCAGAAGTAGTATGCAGTTTTATTAAAGAGAACATCTTGGTAAGGTATGGTGTACCAAACAAAATCGTGACAGATAATGCATCAAATTTTTCTTCAACTGAGATGATGGATTTTTGCTATGGATATGGCATCTCCCTGGCTCACTCCTCAGATTACTATCCTCAGGGAAATGGACAAGCAGAATCAACAAATAAAAATCTGGTGGCCATAATAAGGAAATTAGTCAACGAATCCCAACGGAACTGGCACAAGAAACTCTATGATGCTCTTTGGGCAGATAGGATCACACCTAAGAGAGCCATTGGGATGTCTCCTTTTCAGGTAGTATATGGAGTGGAGGCCCAATTGCCAGTCATAGTGGAGCTTCCAGCCTTGCATTTAATGAAGGCCATTGAAGATACCAGTTTCAATGATTCTTTGGATAAGAGGATCATGTATCTCCACAAATTGAATGAGGATAGATTGAAAGTTGCTGATAGGATATCTGCCCACCAACAGAAAGTAAAGGTCCTATTTGATAAAAAGGCCAGGTTCAGAGATTTCAAAATTGGAGACATCGTTTTACTATGGGATAAAAGGCATGAACCTCGTGGCAGCCATGGCAAGTTTGATTCCCTTTGGCTCGGACCTTTCAAGATCAGGCACTTTGCTGGTGAGAATTATTTTTACCTTGATTATATGGATGGTTCTTCTCTCCCACTTCCTTATAGTGGGCAGTACCTGAAATTGTTTAAGTCATAGGTGATTAGGAAGTCCTTTTGTACATTATGTATAGTGTTTTGTTTTTCCTTCCTTCTCTCTGTTTTGGTGTGTTGTCTTCTGTATTGGTTTACTTTTGACTCCGTGGCCCAATGGATAAGGTACTGATATACTTCCCTAGTTTGTCTAAATTCTTGCCTTGTCTCATTCTTTGAATCTATGCCAAGTCATCCCCAGAAGGAGCCAACTGTTGTCCACTCAAAATTCCCCTGCTTTTAAGAAGTTGAAAATTAAAATTTTGAGGTTAAGTGTCTTTTCTGTTATCCTGGTAATGTGAAAAGTCGAGAAATTGGAAAATCTACGTTTTTTGGGTCATTTTGTGTGATTTTCGGGCCTGTCGGACATTTTTGTTCTGTGTGTCCCAAGTTCACCCGGCCCGTTGTTCCCTTTTCGTCCGATTCGTCAGCGAATCACGTATTTTCATGTACTTTCATCCCGCATGTCCTAGGTTCATTCGGGCTCTCTGTCTCCTCGATCGGCCGATCTACCCGAAGTCGTTCTTTTAAGGCCGTCGAACTTTTTGTCCCAAGTGTCCCAAGTTTTCCCGGACCCATTATTCCCTTTTCGTTCGATTCGGCCGAATCACGTATTCCACGTACTTTCATTCCGCATGTCCCAAGAACATTTGTGTGTCTTTTTTCCCCGTCTTTGCCCGAATCGAATGAACCATACTTCGCGCTTTTGTGTCCCTCGTGTCCCAAATGAACCAAGTGCCATTTGTGCTAATTTTTCCCGCTCTACCCGAATATCTTGCTTTTCAATTTGGTAGATGTGTATTTAATGCACATTTATTGTCTTTCTCTCTCCTAAATGGCTATATAATGAGCTTCCCCCTATGTGTTTTTGCACACTGCTTTCATGTTATCTATTGCTCGAACCCTTGCGACCAAAATTCTTGCGCGTATCCATTCCCCTACAATTCCATCCCAAGTCCAGCCATGCAGCTTTGCTCTCCGAGTTACTATCAACATGAAGATCAAATTCCAGGGGCAGGAACAAATTTCACCACTCGAGTCTGCCGTTCCGATATCGGGGACAGTGAAGTTCGCCACCTTGATTTTGGGGATTTTTGGGCAAGGATGACAGATGCGAACCCTTCACCTATGGTGCAAGATGATTCATGACAGTGGTTTGGCTTTCGCGGTGGCTTCCCTATCTCAGTGCAATGCGCAGATACAGTGCTCTCCTGCGGTGCTCATTTCAGCCCCGACTCGAGTGAATTGGCCAACGTGCATGGGGAGCTCATCACCAAACTTGATGCTGCCGCCATTGGCACTGCCCTAAGAATTCCAGAAATGGACAATTCCATAGTAATCTCTCGAAACCAGGCACAGGCCCTCTTCGACCAAGACAGTGAGAACTACAAAGCAAGGGTGGCGAAGTCGTGGCTTAAAAACCCTAAAAAGGGGGCATCCCGTCTATCCAAGGTTCTGTTCCATGCCGATTTCAATGAAGAACTATCATATTTCATAATCCTACTAGCTCGGGTTATGGGCTTACCCTCTACCAATGAGTTCCATTTTTGGATGTGCCCACTTATCAACATGGTGTGCGAAGGAACTCAGAATATCAATTGGGTAGAGATCATCAGTATGAACCTAGCAGAGCAGCTGTCTAATGTACAACAAACAAAGAAATTCTATATGACTTCATACTTGATGTATACCCTAGCAGCATCAAGGCAATGGTTTGGTTTCTCATACATCGATGCTCACAAGGATGACCCCGTGTATGCCTACTACCCACAATTCACCCTAGAAACCAGCAATCACAATTTCAGGAGGGTGAATGATGCTTTCACCATGTACATTGTCAGGCTCCTGGAAAGTGACACGGTGAGGAGATTTTCTGATGAAGCTATGAGCCTGATAGTGCATTACGGTGCCTATTTCATCCAATTTAGGAAATTTTCCTATATAAGGCTTGCAGGCTATGAGAGCACTCCTCTCAAGCTTCCTATGTTCTGCAATGACAAAATGGCCTTAATAGAAGTATGCAGGTAACTGGATAAATTACACAGAACCTGCAGGGATAAGAAAATTACTGGCCTACACTTCCCTATCATCTTGGGAAACTACACCTGCAAAACAGCCCTGGATGCACAAAATATAGAAAGAGCCCTAGCTCCCATTACTGTCCATTTCTTCAGGCCAAGAACTTGCTTTGACTTGAAAAATTTTATTGAGCAGAACATCAAGATCACCTATCATCATAGGGCAGACACAGAGGACTATTGGGCTGACTGTGTTGATGATTTTGAAGCAAGAAGGAGGCATTACGATAGGTTTTCTCTACAATTAATTCAAGAACTCAGCTTGTACCAAGTTCCTGAAGGGCTTCAAGATGATAATTCTGACCTGTACTCGTATGAGTATGACAATGTGGTCAAACACACCCCCTTGGAAAACTTGGATTGGTTTAAAAAGGAGAAGGATGATTTGGCTGAAATCCTAGCCCCGGTCTTAGTGAGGACCAAGATCTGGTTTGACAAGAAAGTCCGTGAGCTTAGGAGGCACTCGGGGGAATCCTCCTCTAAGGATGTTTCAACACCAAGGAAGGAAGCATCGCCACCCGGATCGGAAACACTGGGGACCCCTCTGCCTCATCAACTCAAGGACCTACAGTCTCTACTCCTTCCTCATCCACCCAGGTGTACCAGAAGAAGGTCAGAGAAGTTAAGAAGGAGCTTATGGAGGAAGATCCCCTAAGGAAGCATGCTGAATTGTCCTAGGCCCAGAGAACATCATTGTTCTCAGTGAAAGTGAAGAAAGTGAAATGCCTGTATCTACAAATGCTCCAGAAGCCCCCATGGATAAAGAAAAAGAGGTCCAAAGTGCACTGAGCTTCCTGGTGCCAGTGACCCCTCTGTGTTAGAAGCCACAAGTGCCCCACTTATATCTCAATTAGAGGCAACAGTAGTACAAACCTTGGGTGCCATGAGTTCTCTGTCTCTTGGCCCTCTTGCCCCACCTCCTTCTTCCTCTCCTCCTCTTTTGCATGGGTGCAGCCTCTTGTTGACAGTAGGAAGAGAAAGTCTTCCTCCCGAATCTCAGGACCAAATTTTGATGTTGTGGCGGCCTTATTGGGCACTACTCCTCCTTCTCACACCAAAAAATCCAGAACTACCTCCAGGATAGTGTCTGATGCTCAAGGCCAACAATTCTGGAGATAGCCAAACCTAAGTCGAGACAAGCGAGCAAGATTTGCAAGCATCGATCCGGAACTCTCGAGAATTCCCATGGGAGAGTCTACCCCTGAAGGAGAAATCCACAATCTTTGAGAAACAATCACCAGAGTCATTGGGAGGGTAGAGAAAGGGCAGAAAACTATTAAGCAGTTGGAAGAACAAGCCCAGATTCTTATGAGTTTCATCAAGTCTCTGCTGTCCAAGGATAAAGTTTTGGATCCTACCCCATTGACTACTCTTCCACCACCTGTAATTCTGAGCCAGGATGAAGTGTGAGTATCAAAGACATGCACAAGTATTCTATCTATGGAAGGGCTATGGAGGCCATGGTGGATGATATGCTGGTTGCAGGATTGAACTTCATTGATGAAGCCTTTAAACTCCATGGGAAGGTGAGTAATTTGCAACAGAAGCTCTCCTCCACTATTGGGAGCATTGATAAAGAACTTAAACTTTGGAGCAGTTGCATAGTAGACCTTCGTCTCATGGGACAAATAGATGAAAATATTTTGATGGAAAGCAAGGTCTTCGAAGATGCAAGGATAATTTGTCAAAGTCCTGGGTCTATAGCGTGGAATGGAAAATCAAGGTGTTGGAGGAGGCTTTGGGAGAGTTAAAGAATAGCTGGCAGAAGGGTGAGGCCTTCAAAACACTAGTTATATCTGCCTTCAAAGATATACATTGCCATCTTCATGATGAGACTTCTGGTGTGCCTCTCACTTTACAAGAAATCAAAGCTCAATTCAGAGCTTTTATCAAAGGTGATCTATTCAAGGAAAGCTCCATTTCCAAGGAAAAAATGAAGGAGATCTGCTCTCTTCAATCTGCCATCGAAGAAGCAAATAAATATTATCATACTCATGTCGAGTTTGAAAAGGAAATGGAGAAATGTCTCGGTTTTGGACTCAGTCTCCTGCCAACACATCTGTCCCACGAGGCAGAGACATAGCGGAAGCGTTGAAAAGATTTAGGCAGCGGATTCTAAAGTCAGTGGGCCCCTCCCATTCGTGAACACCTGTCTTTTCTCTAATTCTTCTCTTCTCTTCCCCTTTTCTCCCAGATTTATGTAAATTAGTTGGGGTATTGCGATTAGCAGCCCTTTAACTAAACATTAGTTAAAAAAGTAGTTACTGGAGTAACTAATTTGTGAACTATATAGTGGCCTCTCCTCGCCATTTTGAAGAGCGGAGAAACTTGGCTTATTTTGAAAGTGTAAATAAATCATAAAGAAATCAATACAGAAGGATTTTTCATTCTTTGTCTATCTGGTTTCCTTTATTCTCAAGCTATTCATTTAATCTTGTTAGATCATTTTACTGTATTATGCTGAGAAGCTTTGTATTCTTGCAGATGTTATTTACAGAACTTTGTGTCTTTTCAAGTTTCATCTTATTAATGCGATACAAATGATCTTATTCCAATTTGTTGTACCCTCGCATGCATAAGGAATTACTCTGTCATCTATAATTCTGAATGGTGCCTTTCTACTCGTTCTTGCATTTTCATTCCTCAATCCTTTTGTGATTGATGATCCTTTTAGAAAACACTTTCGTAATATCCAAGTTCCATAGTAAAACCATGCTTTGTATATGTGTAAATAGGTTCGTTTGAATAAAAATAATGTAGGCATTGATTTTTAGGGTTTTGGTAAGTCTTAGTTAGTTATGGCAACTTACTAAGAAAAGGTCTTAGGGTGAGTTGGCTTGATGAGGTGTCTAGGTGAAGTGTATGTGTGGATATTATTTAAATTAAGATATTTAAATAATAAATATGATGAGGATAATGAATTAATGTAATTAAATTAATTAAATTAATATTAATGAGGTGAAGGGGGCCATGGCTAGGTGAATGTGATGAAGATCGCTTATTTGTCGAGGGACCAAAGGGAAGTGTGACCTAATTTTAGTGTCTACATTTTGCCCCTTTTTGTTGCGTAGCTTGCATTAGTAAGCGATGCTAACAAAAAATAAGATGTGGTTGCCCCATGTGTGGGTGAAGGTGATCCCCCTCAAACCAGAACCGATGAGGCGGAAAGCGAGAATCTTTGAGTGGTTTGATAAAAGGTAAATGTGATGAAAAGAAAGGTGGGTAACGGGGGAAAGAGGAGCAAGGTCTACTCGGGTAAGCTAGGTAATGGGTCAGGGTCAAAGGTAGTAACAATCAAACGCACACACACATATAAACTGCAGCACACTACCAGGTTGAAGAGCAGTCAAACTCTACATCATCTAAGGTCGATAGGTTTATCCAAATGAGGTTGAAGTGATTCCGGTATCCAAGGTATAGGATATGGTCAGGAAACATGACGTAGGTTAGGTGCAGGAACGTTTAGGTATGTTTCGGTACACCAAAGGTAGGGTCAAGATAAACGGTCACGGTAATAGGCTAGGTAAGGTCATTAGGTCAACAACATAGGTAACAGTGCCGTAAGGTATAACGAACACATGAGGTCAAAGGTCACGAGTGATGGTCCATGTCCAAATATCTTGGTCACAGATGCAGGTAAGGCCAAGGTAGTGGTAAAATAACGAGTCCCCAAAGGAGGACAAAGGGAGGTAGTAAATGATGAGGTCGGGAATGTGAGGGAAATGGTTTGGGTAAAGGTTGGGTGGGGTAAAGGTTATAGACATAGTTGAGTTAGAAAGTAGGTGAAGTTGTGATTCATTATTTGATGTAATGAATGATAATATGGGTCATATGTGAGATATGGTATAATCTAAACATGGTGATAATAAAGAAATGCTAGGTGTAATAAATGTATGTTGTGATAAGGATTTAAAATATGAAGTAACTTGTTGTTTTTTTGGTTTAATTTCCAATTTGGGATTAAAAAGGGAAACTAAGTGAGGTGTGAGGAACATGGAAGATGAATTATTTAGGGTAGAGAATGGCCGAGCTAACCTCCAAGGGCCCCATGCCCTTAGAGTGCTACCTACATAGTCCCGACAAAAGGGGACCTCAGGCCAATGTAGTTCTCCCATGAGCTAGGGAAGAATATGATGAGGTATGAAAATGAGTTAGTAGGTTTTAGGCATGGTGTGGGTTTTAGATCTGTTAGGTGTGGGTGGATTATAGGTAAAGTGATGTAGGTGATGTCGATTGTGGAAAAAGAAGAATATTACCCCAAAAGTAAGTGTCGAGGACCAAGTCCTGTATAAGGTAATCAAAATGTAAACAAAGATGGTTCAAAAGATAAGAGGGGGCAAGAAAGCCACCTGATTGGGTAGGATCATACCGAGTAGATCATGCCTTGGAGGAGGTGATGAATGTAAGACCCTAAATACATTGCATGATTGATTGTTCTATGGTGAAAAGTAGTCACATGATCACCAAATGTCTAAGTTCCAAGAAGTCCCTTGAGGTAGTAGGAAATGGGAGTGGGAATGGTAAGAAGGGTGAAAGGTAGTTAATTTTTATATGGTGTGAGGTAGCATGCTCTTTGGGCAAGAGATCCGAGGTCACAATGGGAAAGTCCATGACTAAAAAGTTTGTTATTTTGACTTATAGTTGAGATAGACTGATCGATGCGGGAAGTCTATATGGGATGAAGAAAATTTAACTCCTTGAGGTCTTCGTGAAGTTGATCGATGCGGGAAGCTTTGGTTGCTCTCATTTTTTTTTTTTTTTTGTTTTAAGCTTTACATAGCTGTCCTTTGAGGGAGCAGTCTATTTATAGCAGTGATTATCGAGAGGAATATGTCCTTTTGAGGGAGTCATATTTTGAGTGGAAGTTTGACTCAAGGAGTTATATCCCATGTGAGGGCTTTGAAGTCATGGACAAGACCAAGGTGGAAGATAGGACTCTTGTTCAAAAGACAAGGTGGAATGACCATGGGATCTCATCTAAAGGTAGATGAAAAGTATCCATGAGAATCATGCTATGTGTAGCGCCATGGTACACATGATTCTTGTTTAATCATTGGTGAGGTGTATGAAGTGAATAACACTCAAGGGATGAGCATGGAAAGAGACAAAAGGTGAGGTAGGATGACAAGTCAACAATAGAATGGTTGAAGATGCAAGGTGTTAAGGGGCTCAGGTTCAGGTTTACCATCGAGTGAAGATAAACGATAAGCACCTGATCCGTAAGTATGGGTCAAGATGTATGGTCCACTCCAATTAGGAGCAAATTTGCACCGTTTACTTTTTTCTGATTTGGTTACGTGTTGATTTTCTTTCAAGACAAGGTCACCAACTTGGAAGGTCTATTCATGAACACATTTTTCGTAGGCACATTTGATACATTTTTGGTAAACTTGAAGGTGATCCAAAGCGTTAAGACAATGTTCGTCTAGTAACTCTAACTGTGCTAAACGGTCCTGATGAAAGTCATCATCAGTGAGCATGTCATGGAGAGAAATGTGGAGTGAGGGAATCTGGACTTCGAGAGGTAGGATTGCCTCTGTACCGTAGACCAGAGAAAAGGGTGTGGCCACAGTGGAAGTGCAAATACTAGTGTGGTATGCCCACAGGGAAAAAGGAATGTGCGTATGCCAATCCTTCCCAGTATCATTGACCACTTTCATGAGAATCTTGTTTAGGGTTTTGTTAGTGGATTTGGCTTGGCCGTTGGTTTGTGGGTAATAGGGTGATGAGAAACTAAGCTAAATGTTAAAGGAATCACAAAGTTTTTGCAATGTTTTGTTTTTGAATTGTTTTCCATTGTCAGTGATGAGGCGATGAGGAACACCAAAGCGATAAATGATATGGTGGTTAATGAACTCACATATTTTCTCAGCTTTCGTGGAGATGAGTGGTATGGATTCCACCCATTTTGTATAGTATTCAGTAGCAGTGATGATCCATTAATGGCATTGGGAAGAATGGGAATTGGTTTCTTCGACGAGATCTAAACCCCATTGAGAGAAGGGCCAAAGGTCATGGGTGACCTGTAAGGCGTGGCTGGGTGTATAATGAAGATTGGAATGTTGTTGCAATTTTACACAACATTTGACGTAGTCACAACAATCATAGTTAAGGGTTGGCAAGAATAGCCCAAGCAAAGAATATGCTTAGCAACAAAGGCATTGAATTGGCCTCCACATATGCCGTCATGAACTTCCTTAATGGTATAAGGAATTTCAGAACTTGTGAGGCATCGTAAGAGAATACCATCAAAGTTATGCTTATAGAGGAGTCCCCAGGATTACGTAACGAGAGAACTTTTTAAGGAAGGTGCGTTGTCCATTATGGGTGAGATCAGGAGGTAAGATGGAGAGAGAAAGGTAATCAGAGTATTGTTTATACCAAAGGTCACTCGGGTCGAAGGTGATAGTTCGATGGAGTAAACATCATGAGGTAAATAAGAAGGTGATTGGAGGCATTATACGGTGACAAATATTTTAGAATTGGCGGTGAAGTGGGTATTTGGGAAGCTAAGCAAGGCCATGGTATCTACAAATTTGTTGGTTGAACGTGGGATGGTTTAAAGGGTGTAACGATCAAAGGTGGTCAAAAGTACATCTACATGATGTTTATACTTTTGAAGTATCTCATTACGACATTAGTATATACCATTGACTTGGTTTATAACCAATTGAGAATCACCAAAGATGTTGATGGATTTGACATCTAGGGCGTAGGCGACTTGGAGACCTAGTACAAGTGATTCGTATTCGGCAATATTGTTGGTGCATTCAAAATCTAGTTTAAAAGACAAAGGTATGGGTTCACCATCAAGGGGAATGAGGATAATACCAGCCCCACCCCCATGCCGACACTTGGAACAATCGAAGAAGAGTGTCATTTGGTAAGGGGGTTCGTCTAGGGAAAGGATAGTAATTGACTCATTTAGAAAGTCAAAATTAGAGGGTTGATCCTCGGAAATAGGTGCATCAGCCAATTGGTCAGTGATTTCTTGGCCCTTGACGGACTTTTGATGAATGAATTCAAGGTCAAGATCAGCTAAAAACACAAGCCATTATGCGGCACGTTGATTTTTATAAGGTTTGGCATACATGAAGTGTAAGGGGTTGGTGTTGGTCACAACAGAGGTTTTATGGTTGAGTAGGTAATGATGGAGTTTGGTGGCAATGAAAACTAAGGATAAGCAAAGTTTTTCGAGATGGGTGTATTAGGTTTCATAGTCCAAAAGAGTATGGCTTATGTAATAAACCGCCTACTCCCTGTGTTGTTCATCGTGATGAGCGAGCATGGCTCCTAAGGAATGATCGGTAGTTGAGATGTATAGGTAAAAAGGTTGATCGTATTTAGGTGGAATGAGTATGGGTGGTTGGAGAAGGTATTGTTTTAGGGCCTCAAAATATTTGTGGTAGTCATCATCCCATTTAAAGGAGACATCCTTCTTGAGTAGATGATGAAATGGTTGACATCGATCAGATAATTACAAAATGAAAAAAGTTGAATAGATCGTAATTTACCTTGCAAGCTACGGAGTTGTTTAAGGTTAGTGGGCAGAGGCATTTCCAGAATGGCCTTGACTTTAATAGGGTCAACTTCTATACCACGTAGGGAAATGATAAATCCCAGGAGATTTCTTGAGAGAACCACGAAGACACACTTCTTAGGCTAAAGGCGGATGTAATATTTAATGAGGTGGTCAAAAATGGTTTTGAGGACGACAAGGTGTTTGGAGCGGCGCTTAGATTTGGCCAAGAGATCGTCCACGTAATCTTCCAATATGCGATGCATGATGTCATGGAAGATGTAAGTCATAGCCTGCTGATATGTGGCACCAGTGTTTTTAAGGCCGAAAAGGCATGAATCGATAAAGGTCCCCAAGGGGTGATGAACGAGGTTTTGTGTTGATCCTCTGGGGAAAGTAGGATTTGGTTATAACCCGAGAAGCCATCCATGAGTGATAGCATCTCATGGCTAGCGGTAAGGTCAACCAGCTGGTCAATACTAGGTAAGGGAAAGTCATCTTTTGGACATGCTAGGTTGAGGTCATGGAAGTCCATGCAAATACGGAGTCCCCTGTCACCTTAGTGACAGGGACAATGTTAGAAATACAATGAGGATAATCAATGGGTAAGATGAAAGAAACAGAAAGAAGGCATTGAAGTTCTTCTTTGACGAGAAGGGAAATGCGAGGGTGCATTTTCCTTAGTTTTTGTTTGATGGGTTTGGCATCGGGAATGGTTACGATATTGTGGACCACTATGGTGGGGTCAATACTAGGCATGTCTGCATAAGACCAAGTGAAAGCGTGGTTATGGTCTTTGAGGAAAGAAGTGATGGCTTCTGTTCAGCAACATCTAAAGATTGAGTGATCTTTAGGATGTGCGGGTCATCCTAAGTATGATTGTTGATCTTGATAGTGATTCATTCAACATGGTTTGTGTCTCAGAAGGTAATGATCGATGAATATATGAGTCTTCTACACCAAGGTAGGTGAGTATAGAGTCATCATCCTGACATTGAATGATGTTAATTAAAGGTGTATCATCATCGATCATTTCAGGATACAGGAAGGGAAGAGTGGAAGGGGCCTCGCCCTCACGTTGATAAGTCAGAGGCCCCAAGGAAATGGTGTTTATGAAAAAAAAAAAGTTTAGGAGGGATAGATTCAGGATCCATTAACTCCATCAGTGAGGGTGGTGATTAAGGTGGAGAGGGTGAAGAAGGTAGAGAAGAGCTAGTGTCCTTAATGAGTTTAATGTGGGCCTGTTTGGTTGGTGGTTCAGGAAAACTGATATCACTATGGTCGTTATGTTTGCGTGGTGGTACATGGAATGATAGTATGGCAGCCTTGCTCGTAAAATCCAAAACCAAAACCATTCCACGCACATTGGTGTAGGAAGATGTGGGTGAAATAGTGATTGGTAAGCAATTGGAAGTCAACAGAAAATGGGCGAGTTTGTGATGGTGGTTCGGGTGTGTAAGTAGTAGTATCAAGTCCCCCATAGGTGAGACTAGTACGAAGGTGAGGAGGACCATAAAGGAGGTGTTCTCCTATGTGGTGATCATAACAAGGGTGTTGGTGAAGGCTTCCATACTCTTGTGGAGTAAGGAATGTGTTGACACTATATAGGTGGTACTCCCCCAGAGTGAGGCATTGAAAAACACCTTCTAAGGGATCGGTGGTTGGTATGTAGGTAGCTGGAATGGATGAAGTGTCAGAGGTCGATGCAGAGGTAGAGTTAATGGCTTGGGAGGCTAATGGGTCAGCCGTGGAGGTTGTGGCAGTGGTAGGAATGGAGGAGGTATGTGTGGTAGAAGCAGTGGCTGTATTGGTAAGTAGAGGTGTAGGTGAAGTGGTGGTGGTCGTGGAGGTAGACACTTTAATGGGTATGAGCACATCATTGGGTCGGTAAAGCATGTTGCATGTTTTAAAAGGTGATGGATCAGTTGGCATGGTATACGTGTGTCCTTCATGTTCAAAATTTACACAACGATGCAAAGTGGAAGGAACGTAACCCATGACACGAATCCAGGGTCTGCCAAGCAACAAGTTATATTGGAACTCCCCTCCAAAATGTAAAATAATTCTGGAATAGTGCGGGGGCCCACGCAAACGTGGAGGATGATGGTGCCTAGTGTAGAGGTGATAACATCATTGAATGAATGTAACATGACAGGATGTTTATGCATGCAATTGTCAGGTATGTGTATTTGAGCGAATGCATGGGATGAAATGGTGTTAATGCTAGCACCCCCATCAATCATCACGGTGTACCCGTATGTCATCGATGTGGATAGAGATGAAGAGGGCTGGGTCTGGGTCATCATTTTGGTGTGGCACGATATCTTCCTCTGAGAAGATAAGGGAGGCTACTTGGTGAATAGGGTGGGGTGAAGATGAAGGTGGTAATTTGGTGAGAGAGGCTACATGATGGGGTGTGATAATGGAGGCTACGGGTGTAGGGTCATTGGGTAAAACCTCAATAGATTGAAGAACCTCCATGAGAGCTTGACGATGGGATTCTAAGGTTTGAATGAGGTCATATAAGGACATCTTGAGGGGAGATTGGTGTAATTTTTTGAGCATGGTGTGATGTGTGACGCCATTAGAAATGGGGTACGTGGGGCCACAAATAGTGATTTTAGGTATGGGTGCAGATGGTATGTTGGGTATAGGATTGGTTGGTGGGTCAGTTGCCTTTTCTTTACCTTTATCCTTTTGAGCACGTGTAGTGATGTGTATCATGTTGATTTGAGGGGAGTTGGAAAATGGAGAAGGTGTAGGGTGAGTGGTATAATGACACGATGGGCAAAAACCTACCAGAGGAGAAAAACCTTGTGAGGTGAGTCTGGGTGCAACGACATTTGGGTGGTGGCGTGGCAAGTTCTCTAATGCGAACCATGTTAATTTAAAATCTTGGTGGTGGTTTGAGGAGCTGTGGAGGTGTAGGTCATGGTTGTTGAGTGGGCAGTGTGGGAATGGGTGTTGGTGAAGCAGGGTCCTTGTCGAGAAGGTCATCATCATCAAAGTTGGCTTCCGAAGGACACAACTGGATCAGGATGGTTTTCAATGCCTTGCAGTTCTCCACATCGTGCCCTAGCACATGATGGTAGGAAAAAAATTTAGTATCATCAAACCCTTTTGGCTTGGGTTTGAGGGGGTCGTAAGGTTTGAGTGGCGGTAATGTGATGACAGAAGTCTCAAGGAGGTTGGTTAAAATTTTGGCATAGGACCCTACTAGTGGATCGCAATGGGAAGTGAACGTGGGTTTGGGTGTAGGTGTGGTTGATTGTTGAGGAATGGTCTTTGGAAGAGGAGGAGTGGATCGAGCTATGGTTTTGGGTGTCGGTGTGGTTTTGGGTGTTGGTCGTGTTTGTTTAGGTAGGGGTATGGTGGATGAACTAGTAGGAGGGTGTGTGGTTGTTTTGACTACCTTATTGTGGGGTAGTGGAGTTTTGTTTTTGGGTTGCACCTTCTTGGGTAAAGGTGATATGGGTGTATGAGGTCTAGAAGGAAAGGCAGATGGGGGAAGAGGATGAGTTACCCATGGGGATAATGGAGGTGCTATGAAGGTAGAGGATGTGGGTCATGTAGGAGGTGTAAGGGACAGAGATTGAAGTGTAGTGGGTAGTGAAGGAATTGCTGAAGGTATTGGAGGTATGGGTGGTAGCGATGTTGCAGGTGCGGGTGTAAGTCGTGTTGGGCATCTAGTGATATTAGAGGTTTATGAAGAAGGAATGGGTTGTTGTGTTTTTGGTTTATTGATGGGTGGAGGTTTCTTGACCATGTTGGGAAGTTGAGGTCTTGAGATAGGTGGGATAGGTGAAGGTGTGATTGGCGCAATGGGTATGATTTCTATGGGTTTGGTGCTTTTGCTTGGGTGTTGGAGTAGGTGTGGTGTTGAATTTGGAGGATGTACCTAAATCCAGTTTGATAGGTGGATGAGTAAGGCTGGTGGTTGGGGTGACCCCTAAGGTGGTAATAGGTTTAGTCGAGGAAAATGTTGTAGGTGTGGGTTTGGGTTTAGATGTAGTTTGGGTTATGGGTAAGGGTGTATGTGAAGTTATGATGGGTGTCATGGAAGGAGTTGTGATAGAGGTGGTTGTGTTTGGTTCGATTGGTCGAATAATTTTGGGTAGATAGTGGAAGTATCAGTAAGTGACATATGCATTTGTGTTGAGACCAGAAGCAGAAGACACCCCATAATAAGGCTCTATCCACATAATCTAAGTGATTGTCCAAACGTGAGAATGACACGTCTGTGGGTGGAGTTGATGAGGAATTAATGGAAATTCCCATAAAATGTGTCTTAGAGATAGGAAATTAGCTAGCTTCAGCTTCCATGGGTAGGAGAGCCGAAAGTAGGTCTGTAGGATTTTGGGTAGTTGATGGAGAATGCTCACCAAGAGGCAACGATATCTCAACTAGGTCTATGATAAGAGGAGGAGATAATGGGAGCTCCTCTATAGGTAGAGGAGATGATGGGTGCTCCTCTCGTGGGTGAACGAGGTAATGGATGCTCCTTTGTGAGTGGAGGAGGTATTGTGGGTACTGGTTCTCTAAGTGGAGAAGCCAAAGGTGAAATGGTCTCGATGTTAGCAGGAAGACTCCTCCGTAGGTGATGAAGGAGATGAAAGGTGTTCCTCTACAGGTGGAGGAGTAGGTGCGGTGGGTTCTAACATGGAAGGAGGATTTCAGGCTAGGATTTCCTCTATGGAAGGAATGTGAGGTAATTGGGAGGTGACATGTACGTCATTAAAGATAGCATGGACCTCATGGGTATGGGTATCATGAGTTGAGGTCTCACCAGTTTGATCAGACGAAGAGGCATGGTAGGGAAATGGTTTCTTGAAGATGTTTAGGTTTTGGTTAGTAGGTGCATTAGGATTATCCACGGTTAACTTGCCTTTCTCGAGCATTTCTTGAACAATATTCTTGAAAGTGATGCAATTGTTGTCACTATGACCCTTTACTTGATGATAGTTACAGAAGTCATGTTATTTATACCATGCGGGCATGGGGTGAGTAGGATCAAAACCAATGTGTGGTTTTATAGGTAGAAGGGTGATGGATCCTACTTTGATAAGCTTTTCTAAGACAGAAGAGTAAGGTTCCCCGATTGGAGTATATTTCATTGCTCTCATTTGAATTGAAAATTCTGGACGGGTGAGAGATTAGATGAGGGGGTAGCCTGATTTGATGGATGAGCTAGGCCAGCCTTGAGTACCACTGCATTAGTGGTGCCCTTAGATTTTGAGTAATTGGTTTGTGGTTTGGAAGAAGAAGAGGTATCATTCGACTTGAATGCCGAATTCTTATTGCGTAACTAGATTTTCTTCTCTTTGATGGCCCGAATCTCTAACTTTCGTGCCATAGTGAATGCTTCATCAAATGTTTGGAAGGTTTGGACCTATAAGGTTGGTGAGATATGTCTAGCACAAGCCCATGTGAAGAGCTCAATGAGTTCTATTTGTAGAAGTTAGAAGGTGAGTTGATTGATCAAGCTACACTAGCAAGTGATAAAATCTATGATAGATTCGTCCTCATACTGACACATGGAGTATAGGTCAGTCATGGTAACCTTCTTGACGATATTGATAGAGAAATGATCCAAGAAGGCTTGGGCTACCTGATTGAATGAGAATATAGAGTGTCTAGGTAACCCACTATATCAATCTAATGTAGGTCCAAAGTCAGGGATATGGGAAAGGTTCTCAAGAGCAAGGCATCATCGTGAGCAATCAAATAACACCCATGTTTTAACGACCAAAAATGTTGTTATGGTCTTCTTTGCTATTGAAATGATTGAATTTAGGCATTTCCCAATGCACGAGATATGGGCAGATAGGAATGGATGGGTGGATGGGTTTGTTGTAAATCTCATCGTAGGTGAGAGTGTTCATGGGAGCCAAAAATTAAGGCCTCAAATGTCTCTGCATCTTTTCCAACATCAATTTGATTAGGTTATTGGTAGGTTGCGATGATTGGGGGCCTCCGTAGCATGAGAGGGTTGATTTTGGGCATATAATGGGGTGGCACTCCAGTGTATGGTCTTTGCCGTGTAGGTTGATTGAGAAGAAGGAAGTGAAATAGGGGGTAAGTATCCGGAGGAATAATGGATGAAACAAAAGGCTGTTGATAATATGTATATGAAGGTGGAAGGGTCATGGTAACCTGGTGGCAATGGGGGATAAATGATTGTGGAATGGAAAGGACCATATTCGAAAAGGGGTAGGGGTCACCAACACCGGAGGTGGTGGTAGTGTAGCAACGGGTATGTGCAAGACATTAGGGGTTGATAAGGTTACGTTTGGGGGTTGTCGAGGGTATGGTGGATGTGGCGGGTGCCACGAAGGTGGCAGACATGGCAATCATAGTGGGTATAAGACCTAGCTACGAAACGACTGGGGGTAAAGTAGATGCGAGCAGCATGGAGCCAGATGGGGCCGATGTAGGAGTGGGAACGAGAGTCGAGGGGATAGATATGGGCATGCCATATATCAATTGACCCGAGGCATCTCAAGTGGATGAATGGGAAAGGTAAAACTACAAAGTGGTAGGGTTTTGGTCAAGGAGTCATGTGAACTCCTCATCTCCGATAGCGATAGTGATAGGTTGGATGGGATCCATGGCTGGTGATAAAATGGAAGGTGGTGAAGGACTAGGTGGGAGTGGTTGACAACTAGTGTGAAATACGAGTGCACTTGCTTATTTTTGGGTCAGCACCATGTGAACCAAGATTGATCAGGTAGAGCGCTTCTCTGTAAATGACACAGAAAAATAGCAGGAATAGGTGAATCTGATGGTAAAAAGTGTATTAGGTACCAAATGTGGGTTGGGAAATGAAATAGGCTAACCGATGCCGGTTAGGGAAAATCGACACCGGTCAGAGGTAACCACTACTACCACCGTAGAAAATGGACAAAGTGAGTGAAAAAAAAGGTAGGAGGTCAAATCTGATAGGTATGCCAAATCTGATGAGTTTTACAATGTCAATGGGAATGATGGTAGTGACAGGGACTGTGAAAAGTGGAAGAAGATGAATAAAAATGTCCCTTTGGGTAGGTTAACAAAAGGACTTGGAACTGATGTCGGTTGGGTATAACCGACGATCGGTCAGAGGGTAACCGATGACAGTTATTGTGAAATTGAAACAATAATAAAAGATAGTGGTTGTGAATTAAAATATGATGTGGAATCAGACCCAAAATTTTGAGAATGATGATAATATGGTCCAGGCACACTTAGGTGAAGCCGGAATACACCAGTTGTGATGAGGAGCATGCAAGGATGAACAAGAAAAAAATGAAGAACGTGCTCTTTCACCTCAAAACACAAGCCAAGCAGAAACACTAAGAAAAATGTGATCCTAGGAGTTCCTTTTCTATTATGTTTGTTGAGCTTATGTTGTTTAAGGACTGACACATGAACTGTGAAATAGAGTTTTTCGGTGAGGATGGCTTCCTATGAAGAAGGAGATCTAAAAGGTGAGGTTTCAGGTATGTTATGGTGGTGGCGGGCCTTGCTCTGAAGTATGACTTAACAGAGCAACAAGTTGGATGCCCACTATGCCATGATCATGTGATCACCTACAACTTCTTCCAGGTAAGATGTTGTTTAAGAATGTGTGTATTTTTAATTTTTGTGAGGTTTGGTAAGACTCAGAGAGAGAGAGAGAGAGAAAGAGAAAGAAAGTGCTTTCTATGGTTCGTTTGTCAACCATCAGCTGGTCATGACTTCCAGCGTATAGGTTGCCCGCAATTAATGTGAGCTAATGCGATAAATCAGAATGCAATACACTTATTTTTAAGTCCAAATCGATGTGTGAAGTTGGATGACACAAAAAGATGAAGAGGAAGAGGGATGCTCTTTCACTACAATGTAGAAAACATGAAGAAATGGTTCTTTTTAATTACACCAAGAGAAAGATTTCTTTTAGAGAAAATAGAAAGAAAAGGTAGGTTACCAAGGAAGAAAATTAATGTGTATGCTTTTAGAGGGGAACCAAATGCACAAATTTTCCTAGGAATGAATAAAATGCAAGGAACCCGGATGGGTCCCACCGGTGTGCAAAAATGTTTCACCTAATTCTTAGACGCTTTTTGAAGTGTTGATGAAATGAGATAGGGTAATGGGCATATGAGAAATACATATTTTAATGTTGGTTGATGGGTTGTTTCGCACGTATGACTTTCGGAATCCACAAGCTGATTGAGAGCTTCCTTTTGGCTAGGAGGAACTACCTGTAATGAAAAGCAAGACCACCAGAAAAAGTTAAACAATATGTGCAGTGAACTGCCTAGTGTGTGCTAGATCTGGGAAGTGTGATACTTCCTAGATGACTGTCAGTCCACTGTTTTAAAAAATTTAATGCGAATAATAAAGTAAATCCTATTGTAATTTGAAATTATTTAGGTATCTCACTTAAAACACAATAAGAAAGATCTAATCTAACATGCTAGGCTAGAGTAGGATCCGAAGGTCAAATAGTTGGTTTTGGGTCTCTGTAGGTCTGACAGAAGTCTCAGGTAGGTCACATGTGATTAAGGGGATGTAAAATTAGGTGGATAGGTCCTTGTTCTGGGTTGTATGAGCACATACAAGATGGCGATGCCGTTACGGGTGATCAACGGTGGTTAGCGTAATCGGTGCCAAGTTCTTATGGAGTTCTTGATGCCTGAGAATGGGTTTGGGGTCTCTCCTTTGTGATTGCACAAAGGATTTTGGTTGGTCGGGATGAGGTATTGGGTGATTTGGGAGGGATTTGGTGAGGTTTTAATGGGTATATGGAGGGAGAATGTTGAAGGAGGTCAATGGGTGGCTAGGTAAACAATAGGTGATAATATAATGATGAAATGAACCAGAGAAGTATAACATTTTACTTACTTGGATTTTGGTTCTAGAAGCCTGTGAGTGAGGGATGGAGGTGTTGGTAAGAGGTTGAAGGCTACAGGTGATCACCAATTATAGGAGAGATTCTGCATGGGCTGCATGTGCATTCCTCTTTGCTTGGTTAGATCATATCATTGTTGGGGTGGTTGTGTAGGAGAAAATTCTTGATCTCCTTCCTTGCATGCGTGTTCTCACTGGAATTCAATCTTAGAAGATGTGATATCTCTCAGGAAGATCTCAATGTTTGCCAACTTTTTCCAATATTTGCTAACCTTGGCAATGAGGTTGTTTTGGGGGTTAAAAGGGTAACTGACGGTGGTTCTAGCTTAACTGGTGTGCGATTAGGGCTAACCAACATCGGTCAAGGTGGGATTTCCTAGGTTTACTAAACTAGGGAGATCCTCTTGATTTTCTTAGATCTCGTGTCGTTAACCCACAGATTAAACTGGAAGCTTCTTGTAAGCATGCAGGAATGTGGTTAGAGAGAATGTAGGCATTGATTTTTAGGGTTTTGGTAAGTCTTAGTTAGTTATGGCAACTTACTAAGAAAAGGTCTTAGGGTGAGTTGGCTTGATGAGGTGTCTAGGTGAAGTGTATGTGTGGATATTATTTAAATTAAGATATTTAAATAATAAATATGGTGAGGATAATGAATTAATTTAATTTAATTAATTAAATTAATATTAGTGAGGTGAAGGGGGCAAGGCTAGGTGAATTTGATGAAGAGTGCTAATTTGTCGAGGGACCAAAGGGGAGTGTGACCTAATTTTAGTGTCTACAATCATCATTACAAGTAGAGAGAAGATTCTGAGAAGGTTTAAATGTGAAGAAACCTGATACAGAGTTTGAATTTTACAAGTAGAGAGAAGAAGATTTAACTCTATTAGTATTAAGATGTCTTTGTCATACCACATTCCAATTTTTCTTAAAAAAATTAACCATTATCATAACGCCATCACATTCAAATCAAACATAAACACCATATACAATCTAGAAATTTTATATATAATATATAACAAGATATAAAAAATTAACCATCTTAATGTCGCTGTAGGCTATCAAGACCAAGATTGACAGGGCAATAAAGTAACGGGTTGCTGTGATGCTATTTTTGGCTACGGTTCTTTGTTATCAGCGGATCCGCGCTGTTTTTGGTGGAGCTCTATATGTTGTTTCTCTTTTGGTTTCTTTTTTATCTTTTTTGCTTCTTTTTGGATCATTGTACGTTTGGATCCTTTTTCACTTATATTGTCATATTTGGCTGTTGAGCCCTCTTTGGTTGGCAATTTTTCCCTTCTCTAGGATGTTTTTCTCACCTTTACTATCTGGCTTTTGAGCCCTTTTGTATACAGGGTATAGTCCCTTCAAAACTATTTGCCCTTAATAAAAAAAAAAAAAAACAAGATATAAAAAATTTACATTATAAAGTATTTCAAATTTTCAAACGCCATCACATTCAAGTTTCATACTTTAATATATAAAGTATTTCGAATTTTCAAATTTAAAGTTTCAATTTTTCAACCCTCAATCATGAAATTTATCCCTAGAAAAATGACATCTTCTGTACCCCTTTTCAAAATGGCTTGAATAATCCCGCACTAATTAATCGATCTTCGCAAAGATTGTTTAGATTCTGACGATTCTTTGTTCTTCCTTTGCCGCATCTCCATGAGATAGAAAACTAGAATCTACAAACTTCCTTGGTTTTGAATAAAATTTTGTGGTTGAAGCCATTCTCTTTAATTCTATGCTTTAGTGTATTATTTTGTTTTTTAACTAAAACAATATTTTCTTTCAAATTCTTTGTTGTGGATAAAATGTTCTTCACAATTTCCAAGTGAACTTGGAACACCTTTGCTTGACTCTTCAAATTTTCATATTTCAACTGCACAAAAAAATTGAGCTCAATTAAACATATTAATAAAATTTCAAATTAACAAAAACTATTGTTTCAAAGTGATAATACTTACGACCACTCTATCTCTCTCAAAGATTTGCAATTGCCACCAAATCCTTGTCCTTAGACCATTTGTTAAAATATGTCTGGGCTTCAACACTAATATTTTCCAATTTGTTTAATGCTTTATCTAAAATATCATCTTTATAATTGTTGTTATATGTGATAGTCCCACTTCTTACTTGGGTAAGTAAGGCATCCATCTTCGTAGGTTGATTCTGGACTACAACATATAAATTGTCCCTTTGCCAATAATTTTCAAAACAACTTATTATCTCATTGATTAGTACTTTTTCCCTTCTCTTCTATTCTATGAGATGACCGTGATATGAGGTATAATAAAATCTTGGACATGGGAGATTTATTATGGCTTCTTGATTTAGCATGCTAGTAGATATATCATAGACACTTTTCAAAGATCGACTGTTATTGATTTGATCTTTATATGATGCATATGGTCTCTTGGTGGACATTTTGGTGGACATGATATTTGTATACTTTTGACATGGTTATTTATTTTAATTATGACATGTGATATATTTAATCATATTGAGTAGAACTTGATAATTGGATTAATGTGATGATCGTTTTGACATAAATGAAATGTGGAATAGAAATGTGCTAGAAAGTGTAAGTGATATCGTACTTGCATAGATGATAGTAAATCATGTGTCGTTTATTTTAGATTATATTGTATATTTGGCATGAATGTTTTAATGCGGCCAACAGGCCGAAGGAGGTATTCTCTGTTCTGCAGGTATATTATATTCACAACAATATTGGGGAGTGGAGACCAACCACATCGGAATTCGAGAAGAATCCAACTAAGGTCACCATGGCAACAAGTAATTGTGTGTGTGTTAGAATTATTTGGTTAGGGGAAAATTGTGACCTAGGGGTCATGTGTTGTTTTGTTTTAATTTTCCCTTTCTATTATGTTAGTATGTGTTTCTCTTAGTAAGTGAAATTTTACTTGTGTTATTATTCATATTCTTTGGATTGGTGTTTACCCCTTTATTAGTCATGGGTTGTAGTGTCTTAATTAAGCTAATTTGAATTTGTCCTAAACTAATTAAAGGATATGACCAAAAGAGAGTTCATTTATTAGGCTTGATTTACTTTGGATTTTGTGTGGATTGATGTGTGTTTGAGTTTTGAGTGTAGCACACTCTACCCCACATGGGAAACTCGAATTTGGCCTTAGAGGCCAAATTTGAAAGCTTGTGGGACAAGTCAAACTTGTCCCACACCTCTTAAAACCCCATGCCAACCCTACCTATGGGTTGGAAGGCCAAATTTAGGGTCTTTTAGGTGTTTTGGGGGGATAAAAAGGGTAAAATATTAATTGCACTTTCTTTCAAAAATTTAATTTTGTCCTTTGGGGAAGTGGGCTTAGATGGAGTGTGTAAGGTGCTTGCCTTTCTTTCAACCACTTATTAATGGTGCATTGGAATATGAGGTTGACCAAGTGATGTGGAGTGGAGGGAAAAGGAGGTGGCATCCTACTTGGAGCCACATCATCCCTCCCTCTCTTTTCTCTATTTATTTGATCCTCTTGTTTGTTTTGGGGGTTGGAGGTTTCATTTTTAGTCTCTTGTATTTTGGAGAGGAGAGGATTTTGAAGGAGTTTGTGGATTTTTGGAGCTTGTTGATACTTGTGGGAATTTTGTTGGAGCTTGTGGATGCTTGCTTGATCTTTGGAGGGATTTGAGACTTCATACTTGGAACAAGCTCTACCATGGAAAGGTAGGAGCTTCACCTTTGTTTGTATTATGTTTTTTTTTTTTGTTATATGAATGTATATATATGTTGTGTTGAATGTTGTTGTTTGAAATGCTTGTTGGGAATGGGTAGAATGCCTAAGTTGGGAGTGGGAGGAGACTATGGGGAGTTTATTTGAGGGAGGCATAAGAGATCATTTTCTTGAGGAGGGAGTTTGGGTTGGGTGCCCACCTAGTATGAGAAATGCTTGCATTTTCTTCTTGTTCTTACTTTGGGGGAGCCATAAGAGTTGAGGGCATAAGAGTGGATGGAGGGATAAGGGGTACTTGAGGGAGGCATAAGAGTTGTTAGGGGTATTGTGTTTTGCATTGGAGGCTTTTAGGTGGCACCCATTCCCATTGGGAGGCATAAGTGGCCTCCCCATAGGTCTTACTCTTATGGCTTTCTTGATAAGCCTTGTGACTTTGTTGTTTTGATGGTTTCCCTCTTGTTGAGTTGTTGATTTTGTTTTGAAGGATTATGGAATGAATGTGAAATTTTATGTTAAGTTATGTGGAAGCTAGTAGTTGCCATGAGTTGGATTTTCTCCCATTGTAATGTGGTTGGGGCTCGGGGGCCAATGGAGAGGATGGCTTCTCTTCTCCATTGGGTATCTTGGTTGGGAGGAGAGCGTTGCCTCTCCCCTTATTTTGTTGTGAATCAAGAAAACTATTGGAGGAGCTACCTTGTTGATGTTTGTAGCATTGGAGCCTTGTTGATGACAATGTGAAACTACCTTGTATTTTTACCCACAGAGTGGAAGAAAGTGTAATATTGCTTTGTATTTTAGCTTCCATTATTGTAAATTTGTTCCCACATTAAGTGGAAAATGTTGTAACAAGATTTTGAAGGAAAGTTGTATTGATCTTCATTAGTAAGGTTGTAATGTGGATGGAATTGAAAGTTGAAGGAAAGACAATTTATTTATTCTCCTTTAACTTGGCTTGGAACCTCATATGAGTGTGTTGATCTTGTTGAAATGTTAGTAGTTCTTACTCTAAAACTTAATGGAAATATTGTTGAAACCCTCTTGAGGAATGTTGGGAAATTTACTTAAAAAAAAAAAATATATATTAAATTTCATTTTGTTACTTAAAAGAGATGTATTGAAAAGTGGAATATTAGTGCATTTCTCTTCTTGTATTGTTGATGGAAAGACTTAAGTTTTAAATAGTTTTCAATATGCCAATGAAGTAATTTAAGTCCTAGCTCTATTATGTTTTTCCTCATTTAAGAATTTATTGTAAATCTATTTGCAAATTATTAAGGGAAATGAAATCAAATCTATTTGAAATCCCGTACAATGCCTATTAAATTGTGTAGAAAGAAATTTTAATGCAAAAGCTCTAAACTTATCAAGTTCATTACCCATATGTCCTTAATGCTTAAGAAGGAAACTAATATTTTAAATATTACTCATATTAAAGTAATATTAAAATTAATGGATTTATTATTATTAAATTATATTAATATTAATATACTATTAATATTTCTTTTATATTAACAAAAGTATACTAGTATAAACTATAGCCAAGTAAATAATATTAATTATATATATAAAACAAAACCTATGATATGGTTGTAATAAGACTGTAATAAAACTCACAAGGCACCTACATATAAAATCATACATACATATAATATAAAACAATTAAGATGATGATATATCTATGTAAAATCATCAGCATAGTAATAAGATTGCAATATAAAACCCACGTATGAGATGTTCTTTTTATGCAAAGAAAATGCTTCATGAATTTATTTGAATGAAAAGATCCACCTCTATGAGATTCTCTTCCACGAGCTGCATATAGTAAAGCAGGTAAGGTCTCATTAGAGAATCTCTGTAATAAATTTCATCGGAGTCTCCTCGTAACACTCTCACTGTTCCTTAATCGATTTTGAAAAATATCTTGAAGGAGAATCCCGAATTTGAGGATGCATTCGATCATGAAGATAGATAACAACTTGGTTGGACAACTGCTTGTTGGAAGCGCCAAAAAAGGCTTCTTCTCTCTGCATGACACACTGCTGCCTCGGCATGATTTTTTCCATTGTAGGCAGTGCCTTGACATGGATCCCCAACATGAACACACCTCGCAGCACCCAATGAAAGTGGAGGTAACACGCCCTTCTCACTGCCTGTAGCTTCATCTATAACCTCCATAACAGCACGTGGGGTGGCGAATAAATGAAGTAAGCACGCCCGCTTCTCTAGCTGTAGCTTCATCTCTAAACACCATTTTCTAACCCACACGGCTAGGTAGGGAATAAAGAGGTTTAAAGCAGCTCAACCATTTGCAAAAAGGCAGGGGCATATGATTTGCAAAATCCATATTCAATAAATGAGAATGCGGCAATGAGGACCATGTCTGCAATGGAGATGGATTTTTAATGATATGGCAGGTGGCTATTAAAGCCACCCACCCCCAACCATAAATCTTTTCAAACATAATTTGGAATGTATATACATATTAAATCTCTCGACATCTTTGCTAAATTCCAAATATAAATAATCCACATTAAAGAAAGTAAACTTGAATGTTTACAATATTAAAAATATTTTCACATTTTTAGTACACTTAACATGATTTATACGATAAAATATTAAACTCTATGCTTGTGCATATAATGATGGTATATATATATATCTCATTTTGAGATTATATATATATATATAGTATTTATGTATTCAAAATAAAGATTAAATATAATACCTCAAATGTAAAATATAAAACTATTGATGTATAAAAGTGCGATTGTACAAATACATTATCTTGAAAGAATTTATTGCAAACGGGCCATCATATAAGAATATAGAACAATTGTAATATGATGAATCATAAGATATGACACTATAAAGATGTTTAACAAACTTTTCTCTAATGAATGCATGACATGAATCATGGAAATGAAGTAAAATTTTTTTAAAAATTACTTAATAAAGAATCTTTGAGGCATGGAAACTCTTTGATAATCTTAAATATACCACATAAAAAAGAATTTAAGAAAAAAGACATGTTAGTAGTTTTGGGTTATGTGTTTTGTGGAAGCAAGTTCCTAGATCGTCGTCATTTTTTCGCGGCATCACACTTGGTATCAGAGCCGTGGGTTCAAAGCTTGGACCCTTGGGCACACGTAGAAAACATGAAACATGAACATTTAACCTAGTGTAGAGTTGATTCTTTTAATATATAAAACCACAATGTTGATAATTATAGGAAACAACAAATTTAGAAAACTGGCACAAGACCTAGAACAATGAACTAACTCTCACCTTGATCTGTGCAGGAGGTGCGGATTGGGCGAGGGGTCTCTTCATATAGACCTAGATATACCACCACCAGAGCAGGCTGTAGCAGCCATTCTACCTCAGATCTTACAGACACTCCAGGATGTCAATGCCGCTATATGCGGAGAGCCCTTGGGAGGACGACTTGCAAGACATAGTTTGGAGCCATCAGTAGATGCCCAGGTATCCCCTCGACACAGCGAGGAGCACAGGGTAGAGAACTTCCATGTGGAGTCGGCTAGGGTAGAGTCACCACAGAGAGGACATGGGGACAGGATCTCAGGACATAGGGACAGGTCTCGGAGCCCTAGACAGAGGGAGGAGCATTCAGATAGACCTAGGATTCATCATACGTCAGCTGCAGACCATATCAGGGAGATCCTGAAGCTACGACCATCTCACTATTCGGGTGATATAGGTGGTTTTCAGGCAGAGGCCTGGTTGGTGAGCTTGAGCGGATGCTTCAAGCTCTGCCCTTTTACTAGCAACACGAAAGCTCGTGTTGCGATCCATCTTCTGAAGGATGGAGCAGGAGTCTAGTGGAGGACCGAGGAGCAGAAGCTCCATGTTGACTCGGAGACGATTACCTGGGAGCTATTTGAGGAGCGTTTCAGGAGCAGGTATTTACCCAGGAGATTTATACAGCAGCGGATAGACGAGTTTCATGACCTCCGTCAGGCATCGATGATGTAGCTGAGTATGAGAGTCGATTTTGGACCTACTCGACGCGTCGACTATATGCGGGATGAGATGATGAGAGGCAGTGGATTCACGAGGTTCATCCGGGGCCTAAACTTGGATTTAGGTGGCGCAGTGTGCATTCACCCCACAGACATTAGAGAGGCCGTGGAGAAGGCCTATATGCGAGAGGAGACACGGGAAAGACGCACAGGCTAGAGACGAGTTCGGAGCCGTATCAGCAGATGCAGGATGGTAGGTCGAAGGGTCGAGTTCCTCCTCCACGGGGTGGACAAAGTTCGAGGCAAGCTTCATTCGAGGCCACCCACAGCAGGCAGCAGAGACCCGCCCACCTTACCGACCTCCTCAGAGATTTGATGCGCAGAGAGGACGTAGTATGGGGCCTCCTCCTAGGGGTCCCATCAGGACACAGGGTGCGCCGAGAGCTCAGTCAGCAGGAGCTCGTCAGCAGAGACCTCAGCAGTCCATAGCCGGATCGTCAGGATCTGTAGCTCAGACATCTAGAGTACCAGCTGGAGCTGCTTCCCATTGGAGAGGACCAGGCAGTTGTTATGGTTGTGGTGTTGTGGGACATCATTGGAGAGATTGCCCACAGAACCCTAACAAGGGTAAGACAGAGCTCAGAGCCTACTGTTGGAGATATGGCACGGAGTCATCGGATCTACGCAGTGGTCGAGAACCGCGCCGGTAGCACGAGTCTTGTGATTGAGAGACGACAGGTAGTATTGGTGGTATTTCCACCTCTATATTATTTGATTCTGGTTCTTCTGATTCTTTTATTGCACCATCCTTAGTAGAGCGTTGTAGGCTGGTGGCAGTTAGGCAGGGCCGTAGTTGGGACGTTGAGATGGCTTCTGGAGCCAAAATTTCTGTAGACTCCTTAGTTAAGGAGTGTGTAGTGGATTTGGGACCCTTCACCACTACTTGATCTTCGGATCCTTCCATTAGGATCTTATGGCATCATTTTAGGCATGGATTGGTTGTCCGCTCACAGAGCTAGAGTGGATTGTTACCATAAGACTATTGCTTGCATAGATGATCTTGGAGTAGAGTCAGTGATATCAGGAGTTAGGAGGGCCGTATCCATTCGCACCATCTCCGCTATGCAGCTTAAGCGGTGTGCGTGACGGGGTTGTCAGTTGTTTGCTATTACGGTTAGTGACAGATCAGAGGATGAGTCAAGAGGACCTTCCCTCGATGACCATCCCATCTTATCAGAGTTTCTGATGTGTTCCCAGGGGAGCTACCGGGGTTACCTCCCCCACGTGAGATAGATTTCCATATAGATCTAGTTCTAGGCGCAGAGCCTATCTCACGAGCACCCTATCGGATGACTACTCTGAGTTATGTGAGCTCAAGTTGCAGCTTGAGGGCCTTCTGGAGAAAGGCCTAATCCATCCTAGTGTATCCCCTTGGGGTGCACCAGTGATCTTCGTGAAGAAGAAGGATGGATCTCTTCGGTTGTGTATTGACTACCGTCAGCTGAATAAAGTAACGATCAAGAATCGTTACCCCCTTCCACGCATTGATGATTTATTTGATCAGATGAAGGGGGCTACTGATTTTCTCTAAGATAGATCTTAAGTCGGGTACCATCAGCTCAGGATTGCGGAGACGGATATTCACAAGACAAGCATTCCGTACGAGATATGGCCACTACGAGTTCACAGTGGTACCTTTCGGTTTGATGAATGCCCCCGTAGTGTTTATGAGTTTGATGAATGGGGTATTCAGGACCTTCCTTGATCACTTCGTGCTCATCTTCCTTGATGACATTTATGATTTACTCACACACACGTGAGGAGCACGAGGAGCACCTTCGCCAGGTTCTTCAGTGTCTTCGCGAACAACGCCTTTACGGGAACTTGGAGAAGTGTGCGTTCTTTCAGCCTGAGGTGCAATATTTGGGCCACATCATTTACGGGAAGGTATCGCAGTCGATCCTTCCAAGATTCGAGCCATCATGGATTGGCCAGCACCCACTAGTGTGACCGAGGTGCGTAGCTTCATGGGTCTAGCAGGGTATTACAGGAGGTTTGTTCAGGATTTTTCTCGGATTGCGCACCCCATCACTTCCCTTCAGCGGAAAGGGAAGAAGTTTTTATGGTCAGATAGATGTGAGCAAGGCCTTCAGTACACTGAAGGAATGCCTCATGAGAGCACCTATTCTTGCAGTGCCAGATCCTCAGGGTGAGTTCTACGTTTGCACAGATGCTTCCTTGGCAGGACTTGGAGGTGTGTTAATGCAGGAGGGTAGAGTAGTTGCCTTTGAGTCTCGCAAACTCAAAGATTATGAGCTCAATTATCCGACCCATGACCTTGAGCTTGCAGTAGTAGTGGTACATGCCTTAGTGTGGTGGAGACATTTTCTTCTTGGCCGGAGATTTACACTCGGGATTGATCACTTGAGTCTTCGCCACCTCTTCACGCAGCCCAATCTCAACGCTCGTCAGCGGCGTTGGATGGAGTTACTCTGTGAGTATGACATGGAGATAGAGCATGTGAAAGGGAAGGAGAATGTGGTTGTGAGATGCCTTGAGTAGGGTGGAGACATGTGGCTATGGCCACCTCGGTGGGCACTGATTTACGGAGTAGGATCTTGCAAAGACTTCCTCGGGATAGTTTCTACCTTGCGGCCCAGAGCGAGAGATTGAGTCTCAGAGACCCCTTGAGGGGAGATTTGATGGATTTTCATTAGAGGCAGATGGTCTTCTCAGACACAGAGGTCGGATATATGTTCCTAGAGATGGAGGCTTGAGACATGACATTTTGTTAGAGGCTCATCGTGCACCTTATTCAGCCCATCCCGGGGTGAAGAAGATGCACGCCACCTTGAGACAGTTGTATTTTTGGAGAGGACTTCGGAGAGACGTGGCCTGTTTGTGTCCCATTGTTTAGAGTGCCAGAGGGTGAAGGCCGAGCATCAGCATCTCGGCTGGCCTTCTTTATCCTCACGCCATACCGGAGTGGAAGTGGGACACCATTTCCATGGACTTCATCGTTGGGTTACCTACGTCGAGATACCATCACGACGCCATCATGGTCACGGTGGATAAATTGATGAAGGTAGCTCATTTTTCTCCAGTGAAGACCACCTATATAGCAAGTGTTGTGGCACGAGTATACCTTGATGAGATTGTCAGATTACATGGGATTCCGTGGAAGATCATTTGCGACCGCGACCCTTTGTACACCTCCCATTTCTGGACCACCATGCAGTATGCCCTCGGGATGAGGATTAATTTCAGCACAGCTTATCACCCTGAGACAGATGGACAGACAGAGAGGGTGAATCAGATTTTGGAGGATATGCTCAGGATGTACGTGATGGATCATCAATCGAGATGGGAGGAGTATCTGTATTTGGTGGAGTTTTCCTATAATAATAGTTTCCAGAGTTCTATAGGCATGGCTCCTTTTCAGGCATTATATGGTAGAGAGTGCAGGACACCTCTTAGTTGGGATAGGATTGAGGACAGGGTTTCCCTTGGGCCAGCATTATTACAGGACATGGAGCAACAGGTTACCTTGATCAGACAGAGATTACAGGAGGCGCAGGATAGATAGAAAAAGTATGCAGACCAGCATAGGACAGATCGTAGTTTTGAGGTGGGCACGAAGGTGTTTCTTCGTGTCAGACCGCATAAGAGCCCTATCCATTACGGAAAAGGTTCTAAGCTTGCTCCTAGGTTTGTGGGTCCCTTTGAGATCTTGGAGCGCCTCGGTCCCTTGGCCTATCGTCTAGCATTGCCACCTAGCTTATCTCGCGTCCATGATGTGTTTCACGTTTCTGTGCTTAGGAGATATATTTCTGATCCTTCTCACGTGCTAGATTGGACCGCATTGCAGGCGTAGGATCGGGCAGGTGATGGTGGAGCCCGTACGCATTATAGAGCGTAGGACCCTAGGCCTTCGCGGTAGAGAGATTGATCAGGTTCGGGTCCAATGGGACAGGTATGATGAGACTGCAGCTACTTGGGAGGATGCTACTTTGCTACGAGGATAGTTTCCACACCTTTTCCAGTGACTTCCAGGAGGAAGTCGAGTCTAAGGGGAGGGGGATGTAGTGCCCACTTCCCTTCGACACCATTTTTGTTTTGTTGTTTTTGAGACTGGTTACTTCACTTATGGATTTATTATGGCTTCTTGATTTAGCATGCTAGTAGATATCATAGACACTAGACTGTTATTGATTTGATCTTTATATGATGCATATGGTCTACTGGTGGACATTTGATGATGATATTTGTATACTTTTGACATGGTTATTTATCTTTAATTATGACATGTGATATATTTAATCATATTGAGTAGAACTTGATAATTGGATTAATGTGATGATCGTTTTGACATAAATGAAATGTGGAATAGAAATGTGCTAGAAAGTGTAAGTGATATCGTACTTGCATAGATGATAGTAAATCATGTGTCGTTTATTTTAGATTATATTGTATATTTGGCATGAATGTTTTAATGCGGCCAACAGGCCGAAGGAGGTATTTCTTTTTCTGCAGGTATATTATATTCACAACAATATTGGGGAGTGGAGACCAACCACATCGGAATTCGAGAAGAATCCAACTAAGGTCACCATGGCAACAAGTAATTGTGTGTGTGTTAGAATTATTTGGTTAGGGGAAAATTGTGACCTAGGGGTCATGTGTTGTTTTGTTTTAATTTTCCCTTTCTATTATGTTAGTATGTGTTTCTCTTAGTAAGTGAAATTTTACTTGTGTTATTATTCATATTCTTTGGATTGGTGTTTACCCCTTTATTAGTCATGGGTTGTAGTGTCTTAATTAACTAATTTGAATTTTCCTAAACTAATTAAAAGATATGACCAAAAGAGAGTTCATTTATTAGGCTTGATTTACTTTGGATTTTGTGTGGATTGATGTGTGTTTGAGTTTTGAGTGTAGCACACTCTACCCCACATGGGAAACTCGAATTTGGCCTTAGAGGCCAAATTTGAAAGCTTGTGGGACAAGTCAAACTTGTCCCACACCTCTTAAAACCCCATGCCAACCCTACCTATGGGTTGGAAGGCCAAATTTAGGGTCTTTTAGGTGTTTTGGGGGATAAAAAGGGTAAAATATTAATTGCACTTTCTTTCAAAATTTAATTTTGTCCTTTGGGGAAGTGGGCTTAGATGGAGTGTGTAAGGTGCTTGCCTTTCTTTCAACCACTTATTAATGGTGCATTGGAATATGAGGTTGACCAAGTGATGTGGAGTGGAGGGAAAAGGAGGTGGCATCCTACTTGGAGCCACATCATCCCTCCCTCTCTTTTCTCTATTTATTTGATCCTCTTGTTTGTTTTGGGGGTTGGAGGTTTCATTTTTAGTCTCTTGTATTTTGGAGAGGAGAGGATTTTGAAGGAGTTTGTGGATTTTTGGAGCTTGTTGATACTTGTGGGAATTTTGTTGGAGCTTGTGGATGCTTGCTTGATCTTTGGAGGGATTTGAGACTTCATACTTGGAACAAGCTCTACCATGGAAAGGTAGGAGCTTCACCTTTGTTTGTATTATGTTTTTTTTGTTATATGAATGTATATATATGTTGTGTTGAATGTTGTTGTTTGAAATGCTTGTTGGGAATGGGTAGAATGCCTAAGTTGGGAGTGGGAGGAGACTATGGGGAGTTTATTTGAGGGAGGCATAAGAGATCATTTTCTTGAGGAGGGAGTTTGGGTTGGGTGCCCACCTAGTATGAGAAATGCTTGCATTTTCTTCTTGTTCTTACTTTGGGGGAGCCATAAGAGTTGAGGGAGGCATAAGAGTGGATGGAGGGATAAGGGGTACTTGAGGGAGGCATAAGAGTTGTTAGGGGTATTGTGTTTTGCATTGGAGGCTTTTAGGTGGCACCCATTCCCATTGGGAGGCATAAGTGGCCTCCCCATAGGTCTTACTCTTATGGCTTTCTTGATAAGCCTTGTGACTTTGTTGTTTTGATGGTTTCCCTCTTGTTGAGTTGTTGATTTTTTTGTTTTGAAGGATTATGGAATGAATGTGAAATTTTATGTTAAGTTATGTGGAAGCTAGTAGTTGCCATGAGTTGGATTTTCTCCCATTGTAATGTGGTTGGGGCTCGGGGGCCAATGGAGAGGATGGCTTCTCTTCTCCATTGGGTATCTTGGTTGGGAGGAGAGCGTTGCCTCTCCCCTTATTTTGTTGTGAATCAAGAAAACTATTGGAGGAGCTACCTTGTTGATGTTTGTAGCATTGGAGCCTTGTTGATGACAATGTGAAACTACCTTGTATTTTTACCCACCTAGAGTGGAAGAAAGTGTAATATTGCTTTGTATTTTAGCTTCCATTATTGTAAATTTGTTCCCACATTAAGTGGAAAATGTTGTAACAAGATTTTGAAGGAAATTTGTATTGATCTTCATTAGTAAGGTTGTAATGTGGATGGAATTGAAAGTTGAAGGAAAGACAATTTATTTATTCTCCTTTAACTTGGCTTGGAACCTCATATGAGTGTGTTGATCTTGTTGAAATGTTAGTAGTTCTTACTCTAAAACTTAATGGAAATATTGTTGAAACCCTCTTGTGGAATGTTGGGAAATTTACAAAAAAAATATATATTAAATTTCATTTTGTTACTTAAAAGAGATGTATTGGAAAAGTTGGAATATTAGTGCATTTTCTCTTCTTGTATTGTTGATGGAAAGACTTAAGTTTTAAATAGTTTTCAATATGCCAATGAAGTAATTTAAGTCCTAGCTCTATTATGTTTTCCTCATTTAAGAATTTATTGTAAATCTATTTACAAATTATTAAGGGAAATGAAATCAAATCTATTTGAAATCCCGTACAATGCCCATTAAATTGTGTAGAAAAATTTTAATGCAAAAGCTCTAAACTTATCAAGTTCATTAACCATATGTCCTTAATGCTTAAGAAGGAAACTAATATTTTAAATATTACTCATATTAAAGTAATATTAAAATTAATGGATTTATTATTATTAAATTATATTAATATTAATATACTATTAATATTTCTTTTTATATAACAAAAGTATACTAGTATAAACTATAGCCAAGTAAATAATATTAATTATATATATAAAACAAAACCTATGATATGGTTGTAATAAGACTGTAATAAAACTCACAAGGCACCTACATATAAAATCATACATACATATAATATAAAACAATTAAGATGATGATATATCTATGTAAAATCATCATAGCTAGTAATAAGACTACAACAAAACCCACGTATGAGATGTTCATATAAATGCAAAGCAAACTGTGCTTCATGAATATTCTGATATGAAACAGATCCACCTCTATGAGATTCTCTTCCACGAGCTGCATAGTAAAATAGGTAAGGTCTCATTAGAGAATCGTTGTAATAAATTTCATCAGGTCTCCTGGTAACACTCTCACTATTCCTTAATCGATTTTGATAAAAATATCTTGAAGGAGAATCCCGAATTTGAGGATGCATTCGATACTGAGCAGATAACAACATGGTTGGACAACCTGCTTGTTGGAAGTGCTCAAATGGCTTCTTTTCCTGTTGCTACCGCTGCCGCCTCTGGCGAATTTTCTATTGCAGCCACCCGCTGTGGATCCTCGACATGAACACACCTCGCAGCACCGAATAAAAGGAGGTAGCATGCCTATTCCACTCGCCTGTAGCTTCATCTATAATCATCACATCTGGCTCACACGCGGCCAGGGCCGAATGCAACGAAGTAACACACCTGCTTCTCTAGCTGTAGCTTCATCTCTAACCACCATTTTCTAACCTGCACAGGCGGGAGTAATAATGGCCGAGTTAAAAAAGATTTGCTAAGATCTAAAAGTGGAAAACGGGGGCATATGATCTGGGTCCATATTGCAATAAATGAGGATGTGCCGTTAAAAGAATGAAATGGCAGTGGCTATTAAAGCCACCCACCCCCAACCATATCTTTTCAAACTTAATTTGGAATGTGATACCCCTATTAAATCTCCGACATCTTTGCTAAATTCCAAATATGAATAATCCACATTAAAGAAAGTAAACTTGAATGTTTACAATATTAAAAATATTTTCACATTTTTAGTACACTTAACATGATTTATACGATAAAATATTAAACTCTATGCTTGTGCATATAATGAGTGGTATATATATCTCATTTTGAGATTATAAATATACATATAGTATTTATGTATTCAAAATAAAGATTAAATATAATACCTCAAATGTAAAATATAAAACTATTGATGTGCATCAAGTGTGTACAAATACATCATCTTGAAAGAATTTATTTGCAAACGGGCCATCATATAAGAATATAGAACAATTGTAATATGATGAATCATAAGATATGACACTATAAAGACGTTTAACAAACTTTTCTCTAATGAATGCATGACATGAATCATGGAAATGAAGTAAAATATATATTTTTTAAATTATGCAATAAAGATACTGGAGGCATGGAAACTCTTTGATAATCTTAACATATACAAGAAGAAAAAAAAAAAAGAAGGGGTTGTAGTTTCAGTTATGTGTTTAGTGGAAGCAAGTTCCTAGAGCGTCGTCGTTTTTCGCCTCATCACTCAGCCTTTTGGTTAGAAAATGTGAAAGTTTTCAGAGGTTCTTAGGAAGAATGAAAGCTTCAGGTGCTCTACCCTTGCAACCAGTGTTAATAGAAGCTCCTTTTAAACAATGGGTCCCTTACATGCAGGGCACAAATGGATACTTGGTGGCTACTGATTATTTTACCAAATGGGTTGAGGATATCCCTACTAAAAAATAAAATCATCAAATTTTCATGGATTTTATCCTAAATCATATAATTTGTAGGTTCGGAGTACCTGCAAAAATAGTTGTTGACAATGCAATGAGTTTTAGAGATAATCCATTGGTAAATATGTGCCAAGAATATGGGATAAATATGACATATGCATCAAACTACAATCCTCAAGGGAACGGTCAAGCTGAATCAAGAAATATTTTTTTATTAAAATCATTAGAAGAACATTAGAGGTTAACAAAAGGAAATGGGGTGAGTAGTTGAAGTTTTCTTTATGGGTAGATAGAATCACTGCCAAAAGAGCCATTGGAAAGAGCCCATTTGAATTAGTTTATGGATTCCAAGCTCTTCTACCCTTACATATGCAATTATCCTCTTATCATTTCATACAACAACTTGAGGATGAAGAAGTGAATCCCTATGAAGCTAGGATTAATCAAATAGTTGAGTTGGATGAAGAGAGAAGGGAATCTCACCAAAGACACTTGAGGTTTAGAGAGAAACTCAAGAAATTATTTGATAAGAAAGTAACTCCTAGGACTTTCAATGTTGGAGACCTTGTCCTATTATGGGATAACAGCATGAAGATAAGGGGAAACATGGTAAATTTTATGCTTTATGGATGGGTCCTTATTCTATTGACATAAGAATTGGTGAACAAACCTTTTTCTTGAAGGACCTAGATGGATACTTGCTTGAATTTCCTATTAATGGAAGGAATCTGAAACACTTCTTGGATTGATCCAAACAAGGTATGAATCATTGTACAATTTATAGTCCTTTTTCTTTGTTTTTTGCCTTTTTGTTTCTATTTTTGTTTTCATTTTTATTTTCTATGTCTACAAAGTGACCATTGCCTCGGTTTCTTGGTTTGTTTTTGTGAAGTGTGTTGTTGTTGTTTGACCTAGTGTGTAATTTGAATGACTCCATAACCCAATGGATTTAGGCACTTATTCTATTTTATGGTTGGTATGAATGGTTCTTATGGAACCCACAGGGTGCGCATCCTTGAGTTGGATCCTATGTTAGTGTTCAAATATATCTCACCCTTTTATCTAGTATATTCCTTTGAAAAATTTACTTTGGTTTTTCTTCTCATATAAAAACGTATATTTGAAGATATAGTCATGGTGAAATACATGTGAAAATATCATGTTTAGGGTGTAAATCCTCTTTTTCAGTCAAGGAATGTAATAGTCATGTTGCCTCTATAAAATCCCTATCAAAAGATGATCATAAATCAGGTGTAATCTTGAAAAACATCCTTATATATTATCTTCTGGTCAGTTGTTACAAATTTCATATTTTGCTCCACCACCCAAAGATACGTGGCATGTTCCCATTGGTTGCGAGTGTTGCGGGCTTAATTTTCAAAGTTACAAAAATTACATAATACATACAAAATGAAAACTTAGCCCCGAGGCCCGACGAATATTCCCAGGAATATCGAAGTCAAAATATGTGAAACAAAAAGTTGCCCCGCTCCCGAAGTGGTATACGTGTTAAAAGATAATTGGAGCGGGAATCGGGGCCGATGATGTTCTCTTAATGTTAAGTCAATAAAAGTTATATTAACATTAGAAAAATACTAAAAGACTCCCTGAGCCTCGCATAACATAGAATTGCTCTAGGTGGATGGCCCAAATTTTAAAAGGGGAGGCAGGATGGATGGCCACGATTCAATACATTTACGGCTTCCGCCATTAATGCATTTTTTGCACAAATCAAGGCAAATTTGTTTGAAGTATTCAAACACTTTGAGCTTTTTATTATTGCATATGAGGATTTGGATACCCCTACTATTAAAATTTTCAGAGGAACAAAGTGAAATCATTTAAAAGCATCGATTGGGAGCTGAAGGTTTGAAAATCTAGGAAGAAAAGGTGAATTACATGGATATTTACACAGGAAATTGGTAAGGATTGTATTACTCTCATACTTTCATTGTCTTTTACTCCAAATTTGTGAAGTAATTGAAAGTAAAAGCTAGGGCATAAAATATGAAGACATTGTCATCGGGTTTTCATGTCACATCAGAATTACTAGTGATTTGGATAAGATTACAAACATGGATTTAATGAATGCTGATTTGAATGAATTCCTGCAAATATTGAATAACCCTGAACAAAAGTGAACTCATGGAAGCAATCAAGGCTAGTAACATTGCCTTAGCTGGTGCCATACCTCCCTTTGTGCATTGCCCTAAATTGGTGAGGCTTTGTGCCATGAACTATAATCCAAAAAAAGAGAGAAGTCTTAGATGGGAGTGGTGAAGCAGTATTGAATTTAACACCCAAGGCCTTCAGGATAATGTTGAACTTACCAATAATCAAAACTCGATAACCCTAGGTGTTGAATTATCCCTTAAAGACTATGAAGCCAAGAAGAGAGACTATGCTAAACTTATAAACACTAAATGGATGTTAGTAGACAAGAAGGTAACCACCAAAATTCCTAAGAAAATTGGTTAGGGCACATTTGTGGAAGAAGTGGAAGATGTAGTTGTGTTTCTAAGTAGGATGGCTGGTTTGGAAACAAAAAATGAATTCAAATAATGGATGTGCCCATATATGTGGATTGTTTTAGAAAGGAAAGGGAACATTTTTGGGAAACCCTTATTGTTGATTCAATTCATAGTCATCTTCTAGCATTGGTTGTAAAGATCAAGTTGGGTGGTGTTGGGGAGTTTGAGTTTTACATGATGACATATCTAATTTACAATATTGCAGGCCATAGGTGTTTCCCTAGCCTTATACCACACACCCTTTTCAAAAACACAAAGTGCATGAAATCTATCCCCAATTACAATTGAGTAATTGGAAGGGAAATGTAAGATTGGTGAATGATACATTTTTGCACTGTCATATGCTTGTTCAAACCTGAATGGGAGCAAGTATAGGATATCAGAAGAGGCTAGAAACACAATAATGGAGTTTGGTTGCTTCTTTATTTAGTATAGAAAATTCACTTACATAAGAGCTAGTGGATTTGAAGGACAACCTTGCAAATTACTAAGGTATTTGGATGACAGGATGGCTTTATGTGAGTTGGAAAGATAGTTGACACCTATTCATAAGATGATCATTGGAAGACATAAGACAAACATAAAATTTCCCATTAGGATTGGAAGGTATTCATGCCCTTCTTATAAAATCTAGACTGATGGAGGAAGAAATGGAAAGGTTTGATATGGAAAATTTTGAGGTGAGGTCTAGCTATGACATTAGGTGGGTGGTAAATACTTTGGAAAATTCCTTTGAGCATGAGCCTCACTTTGAGGACTACTGGATGAATTACGAGGGATGAGGAAGAGGTTAGACTTAGGGACTTCTCGAGAATGACCCTCACACAAATCATTGATTTTAAAATTGTTGTGGTACCGAGGGAATTGTAGATGACCAACAAATTGTGAGTCAATTTTATATTGACCAAGGAATAGAAGGCCAACCAATGACCCCCATGAAATGGGATGAGGAAGAATATAATGATCAATATGGTAGGATTGTTCATGTAATGAGGAGAACTTTGACTTGGTTGAAAACAAAGAACATTGATTTATCCATTTAGAATACAAGAGTGCTCAGTAAGTTCAAAGAATTAGGGATTTTGAAGGAATATATTCCCCCTTTGAAGGAGGGATCTGATAAGATGGATCCACTAGGAGGAAAATCTCCTCAATTACCTTCAAAGAGACCAACTACATGAATTGTTGATGAATGGACTTACTGCTAGTGGGACAAGAACCTCCATGTATTTTGAAGCAGAAAATAGAAGAAATACTTCTAAAATATATGGAAAATGCTCCTATCACTTTTGCAATGCCAATCCAAACAAAAGGAAAAGGTTTGGCTACACAAAATTTCCCTCTAGAGGTTTTACCAAGATCCCAGGGTAGTGAAAAGATGATGAGAGGAGCCATAACAAGTGCTAACATCCAATCCAAGTCACCGAGTGTCAAGGAAAGGGTGGCACCAGATATCAAGTAGTTTGAAAGGACAAAGAAGAGATACAAGATTGTATTTAAACAACCCTTAGTAAGAGAAGGTGATCATACACATAAGAAACACAAGCATAAGAAGGATAAAGTGATTGATCCTCCCATGCTCACTAAGGAACAAGAAGGAGTAACAGTTTCCATGGTTCATCAAGAAACTCCACCACCAAAACAAAAATATGTTCAAGTAAGTCCAAGTATACAACCAATGTTTCAGCTTCAGATTTATCTCTAGGAGGAATAATGGCTGATATTACTCAAGAACAAGTGTCCCCAGGTAATGTCCCACCTAATCCACTAGATAGTTCGTGTTAGAACAAGAATTGAAGGAATTTGATACAACACTAGTTGAAGGTGTGAATATACCTCTTTTGATCAATTGCATGAATAAAAAAAGAGCCCAATTGACATAATAGACATAGACACAAATGAGGATATTCTTGTACTTGAGGCATTTGAAGTATCAGTTGAAGGATAAGTGATGGAAGATATAGGTATTCTCCAGTCAGGTGAAGGAGTGAAGGAATCCACCCATGTGCTAATTGTTGAGTTAGAAATTCCACTTGTTAGAAGTATCTTTTGAAGGCCAAACTACTTCAGAAATGAGAAAGTCAGAAGTTCAAGGAGTTTCTAGTGGGGAAAGTATGGACACTTGGGGTACTAGATGAAAATTATCCCCAAAAGGAAACCAAGGTTACCAGAAGTAGTGAATCACCTAAAAATAAAATTCTACCGAAGAAAAGGTGATTGAAATTGCAAAAGAAACCACTACAAAGGAAAATATTGATGATAGTCAGAGTGTGCAGGGTATTGATAAAGGTAAAGGATCAACTATTGAGATCCAGCACACAATGCCAAAAATGAGGTATCAAAAGAACAAAAGGAAATTGGTATACTAGTTCATGAGGATATCTCCACCAAACAACAACCTCTAAAGGAAGTAGAAACTTGCAGAGGAAAAAAAAGAATTACCTAAAGGAACAACACCAACCCAAGAGGTTCCCAAGGAAAATGTAGAAGTTATGACTACATCAGTTGAGGAGAAAAATAGAGAACATGTTCCAAATGTTGATATGACTCAGAAGGAAGTTGGTCAACCCCAAGTTTAGGATCAAGGAAAGAAGCAAGTGGGGGAAGTGCCAACACAAGATGAACCCAAGAAATCAACATTGGAAGTGGAAAAAGTACAATGTAAGGGTCCATTAGTGTAAGATGTTCAAGAAATGTCTAAAAAATTGGTGGTTGTCCCTGAAAAACCTCAATAGACACTGCAAGAGACAAAGGTGGGAACTGCTCTTACAAAAGGCTGGATAGGAGAATTGATTTCAGAAGAAGAAGAAGAATTGGTTCTGTGAAGGCTATAGAACTTACAACATTATCTTTCCCAAAACCTACCAAGACTCCCAAGAAGGATAGGGTCATCAAAAAGACTCATACTGATCCATTCGGATCCAAGAATTTAGAGGTAGCAATCCCACATGAGGGGAAGACAAGGAGTGATATAACAACTGAGGATTATAATGTTCAATTCATTCCTCTAGGAAAACCTTCAAGAGATGCACTAAAGAAAGGATTTTCAAAAGTAGTTAGTGACTTGTTACACAAAGTGGATGAGGATAGGATAACAAAGAGACAACTAAAGGAATGAGTTAAATCACTGACTTCATGCCTACAATTAGTTGGCCAATCTAGTGTGAGCCAAGAAGAAATATCCACAGCTGCTCCTGAAGTTATAGAACATGTTGAAAAATTTGTTAAGAAGGTTCAAGCTATTGACACTTGGGTAGAAAAGGTAATTGAAAAGGGAAAAGAAGCCATTGGAAAATCCATAACAAAATATGAAGATCTCAAAAACAAACTCAATGAAATTGATGAGTTAATTGAACAATGTGATAATGAGTTGTTCTATTTTGAAGGAATTCTCCCCAAACTAAATCGTATTACTCATCTCGATGAAGATTTGGTTGAAAGGGAAGGAATTGTATCACTTGAGCATATGGGAACTCAATATGCTATTGAAGAATTGGCTACAATAGAGATTGAAGATCAGGAAGAAAATGGATAAAGAAAAGAAATGGGTGGATAAGACTATAGACACCATTGATTTGAAATTGGAGGACATGGTATTTGAAAAGTTCAAAAAGAGTTATGGTGATCTGAAAAATGACTTCTTATTTGGTTCCTTTGAGAAAAACATCCAAAAAGAAAACTTCTCCTATGAAGTCATCAAGACATTGATGAGGATGGAAACTAGGATTTCAGAATTAAAAGCAAGACCATGGGAGTATAAACAGAGGATGGATCAATGTGTGAATGCACTAAGAAAGAATTCCCTCATATTCCAATATCACACAGGGCCAGATGAGGATGAGATAAAAGAGTTGTTCTGAAATATGACGCATATATAGAGAGACAACCAAAGGAAGAAGAAGGTGATGAAAATAAAGATGCAGACATGAAGACCGAGGAACAAGCCTAGGCTTGTTTTCTTTGAACTTTCTTTTCATCACTTTTCAATTACTACTCTTGTTTCATAAGAACTAAATATTACTTTGAAGTTTTTATTTTCACACATGAATGTAATTTGATACAATGCATTAGATTTTTATATTGCTTGGATAATATTTCAAATCCATTATGAAGCATATGAACTAATGTAAATGTTGTGTTATCTTTTGTATTGTGGAAAAAGACAAAATGGGGATCTATAGGGGCCCCTTGCCCATGAAAATCACATACATTTTTCAAAATATTACATCAAAAAGGGGCATCAGGAGAAGACAAATATTCAATCATTCTTTACTCCCACCTTAAGATCTTCTCCAAAAGAGGCTATTTTGCTCAATAGCATGTTCTTTCTTGGTATAAAATCCCTTGAACCTTGAGCTGATTGAAAAAATATGACTACCCCAGCCAAATTACGAGACATCCCCATGTCCCTTAATGTGTTCATGTCCATCCTAGGACCATCCAAATCCAATCTATCTTCTTCTGAAGGGAAGATACCCAATCCAAGAGATCTAAACCACCACCAGGAAATGTTGTTTTCCCTTTTTCCTTATAAGGAGTAGAAGAAGTTGAGTTGAGCAGGAGCAATAAATTGGAGTGGCTAGAAGAGAAAGAACTATGGGTCTTGGACCCAATGGGACAAAATATCTGGATCTAGACTCACCTTTGCGCCTTCTTGTGAAAGGTGGATGTTCCCTTGGGAGGGGAACAGGTTGAGGTCCTAACAACTTGTGCTCCATCAAAGAAGATTATTTTTTTGAATGGATTGAGGGCTGTAAAATAGACTTTCCTTTAGAATTTGATGCCTTGGGATGTTGAGGAAATGAAGGCCCTGATTCCTCTTCATCTAAAATTATAATAGGGGATGAGAACTAGATTCTCTCCTTTCCTTGTTGACAGTGGTGGTGTTGCAGATGGTTGAGATGACATAGGTCCTGTTGGACCTTTTTCCAAAGAAGAAATACACTACTCTAATTCACCCATCTTACAAGAAATGGCATACACAACATCAATTGAAGTCTTATCATAGAGCACATAAGACTCAGAAGGAATCTCTTTTTGAACAAATATTTCATCACATAAGAAAGGGCATTCATATTTAGTTGCTCCTGCTACAACAGCCTTCTCTCAATCCAATTTTTTTAACACCTCTAGCTTTTTTCTGATTCTCCCATCAAAAGAGGTGATAATACATAGATTGAAATGCTGAAAAATAGGATTAATCTTGATTAACCTCAACATGAGATAAATCGAACCGCCTGGTGTGTCAAAGGCCCTTTGCTTTCCCTTGGGTCAGCTATCTCAAATAAATCCTTGATGAACACTTTGTTTGGGCCTAACAAGTCAAAAATCTGATTTAAGTCCTCTCGAAGATATTTTTTCAAAGCTATTTGCTACCGCTACCCTTGCCATCACACCAGAAAATAAGTCTGCAAAATTCTATCACATTCAAAGGTAAAGAAAAAATGTGTTTTAAAGGAGAGGTAGACGAGATAAATTTATAGAAAGAACTATACATATGAGTTGAACTGGACATAATCATTTCCATTGAATGAGAAAATATTTCTTTCTCAACTCGCACAAGGGAGATAAATATGAAGCAAAACAATATCTTGCAAAAGGATGATAATCAGCTTGACATGACACAAAATAGGTGGAAAACGTCCATTCGAGCAATGCATAAAAGAGTGTGTGTATCTTGAGGGAATCTACAAAAGTAAGAATGATTATTAGTCACATCAAGCCATTTTGGGGCACCCAAGAGTTATGGAAAGGAATTTCCAAACCAACCCAAAAGAAGCCAAAATTGATGATGTCAGGATAAATGATGTAAGCATTTTATTCGCCACATAAGAATAAAATACACACTGACAATATTTGTGACACATTTCTCCACTTGGCACAACAAAGGATAAGATACCCCAACAAAATAATAAAAAATTATTCCTTTGGAATATCCGGTGGAAAATTTTAGATTTTGGGGGAAAACTCAAGGAATGAAAAAATAAGTTGTATAGATATGAGAGGCATGTTCTCATATCGGGGGGTTAAAATTTTCTGAAATTGTTTAGAGAAAGGTGTAAACTGAGAGAAACCATTTTTCCAAGAACTTGTCTGAGAAACCTATTAATTTCCTTAGCCTTCAAATTAAATCATGTCAAGATGGTTGCGAGTGTACAACCATTGAAAAGCATTGAGACTGTAAATGAAACTTTCCCTTGTTGATAAATTTGATGAGCCTTGAGTTAATTGTGTTAATCATGAGCATTGTTGTGTCTTATTTTAAGTTGAGATGCTTTGAGTAGCTATTTATGTTCTGTTGCAATATTATGTTTAGAATTTCTCTACATCACACAAGATCTTATCCTTCTAGTAGTATCGTGGTAATTGAAATTATGCTATGAGAAAAGATTTCATTTCATTGTGCAATAAATAGTTTTAAGTTCACTTTACTTGTATTTTGTTGATAGGTTGTTTTTTCAGTCTATAAGGGTATCTTAGGCATGATGGATATGAAATTATTGATGTTTAATTGAGTCTTTGACATGAGATTTTATGTTTAAATTCTCAAAGAATGTGTGAAACCATGTATCTTTGGGCTTCCATGGGTGCACATCTTCTGGTTGAAGGTTCATTGTTGGTTATTTGAAGTGTTTTCATCATCTTATTTGGTAGATTTTCCAGCCTTTGTTAAAATTTCCCATAAATTTGGTATAATCAAATTTATCTTGCTTAATTCCCCAACAAATTACATCCAAAACCGATAAATCCTACAAGAACTACCCATGCTTGTTCTGTGTATACTCATGTGCTAGAATTTAACAAAAATATGCAAAAGCAAGCGGGTTTTATTGTTGTCTTTAGTAACTTGAACCTTTTCTAGGAGGCATCTACATTTTCTAGGGTGACAACTCATGAGAGTTAGATTATGTTGCATTGACCATGTCTTCTCAAGGTTATTTTTCAAATGCCCTAAAAGGAGAGTCAAATATTGTTGATCCATTCATTTTCCTTGCAAATACAAAAAGTTACTAAATGGGTCCCTGTCACCTGGTTGAAGGTAGAACCTAAAGTAGTAGAGCAGGTCAAACCCTTAGCACGGTGCAATCCAACTTCTCCAAGCTCAAGTGGCAAAGAGCTAGTTAGACCCTTCCCCAGGTATAAAACAAATAAAATTATGATCTATCTATCTCTAAGCATCATGTTCAACATGTTGACATTGCTTGGCTTCAAAGGGAGAACCGATTTGGGTACCAACATAATGTATTCCTCCTTTTGTCAACTTATACTCCAATAGAGAAGTGTATATTTTACATCCAAGGAAAGATTGAATCTTTTGATGAATATAATGCAATTAAACTTTGTGTTGATTGTGTTTTTCATCTTTCTTTGCTTATTGGTGTCTTCTCATTGAATTTGAAATACATCTGGTTTTGTGGTTAATAAACTCAACGTTCTATTTAGTACCTAAAACCCCCTCTCCATTTCTCTTCTCCTACTCATACCTCACACTCCTTTTCCTCCATACATTGTTGCCACAAGTTCAGTGGAGTGTTCCTATGTGATCTTGGTCTTCGACCACCCTAAGAATAGAATTAGTGTACAATATTTATAGATTTGAATAAATGGCAGCCTCCCCATTCCTAGTAGGAGGGACTTAGTCCTAGGGCGTTGGTGGAAAACCCCATATTTTGTCTTTGTGAAAAATATTTCTCCAACACATAATTGAAAATTTAATTTTAATTATAGGAACATTCACTACACTCTTTCCTTATAATTTTCACTTTGGATACCTCTCAAGTAATCAATTATTAAAATAAATACAAAGTGTGTCTACACACTCAAGTACACATTTCCTCTAACTAGAACATTTGATATACTAGAATAAAGGAGGCAAAAATGTGGACACCTAAATTATCAATATCATTATATTATGATTTACAACATAATTTTACTAAATTATAATTTAATACTTTTATTATATTTAAATTATTACCTTTAAGTTGAATTTGAAAATTAAAGAATTGAGAAATCAAGGAAACTTTAAAATATTACAATATTATTGAAGAATGAATTTCATAATGGATTAGGTTTGTCGATTTCTAAATATCCTTATAAAGTTACTATACAAAACCGCAATTGATATTCTATTTTTTAATAGATTTTGAAATTGGAATATTTAGACAAATTTATTTATTTGAACAATAACTATCACATGTTCTCACCTAGTAGCTAAGTCTAGATTCCATGAAACATATTTCTTACACGTATAGGTGAGGAGCCCAAAGAAATAACCCATTTCATACAATATTTGACATTCATTTTCCTTACATAAAGTGGATCTAAATGTAATTTCTGAACTTATGGTTTATTTAGGACAAAATAGAGAGTATATATCATGGTTATTTCTTTAGAATTCATTGTTATCTTTTTGTTAGCTATTTCTAATGATTATTGGGAAAAGATGTCAATTTGTGCATATGCAGTCCATACTTTGCTATAATTGTTGAATAAGGGATTTTGAGCACTAAGCACCAACTACAACCAACCTTAGATCCAAATATTGTCATTGCAACACTTCATTGGCTCCAGAGGTTCCTTCATTAGCTCCGGAAATGTTCAACAGTTATATGAGCGGCTCCTTAAGCATATGTTTGGGAAAAAGTGAAAACAGTCATTAATAATATATCCAAACTCAAATCTAATTACATATTCAGATTCCTCTCAAAAAATTATGAAAGTTCAAAAATAATCATCTTTATTCGAGTTCATATGCAAAATTTATAGTAGCTTTAGTATTTGCTTTGGAGTATTCCCATAATGCTTCGGAGTTTCCCAGAAGCGCTACAAAGTCTTGCATAACTTAAAATAGAAAAATCAAATGGATATTTTGATATAGGTTTTTGGTCATAATAATTATTTTAACAAAAACCTCCTTCCGATTTTATACAAATTTTACCATTTAAAATAAATCGATGTTTACTTCGTGAGTCCACAGCCTAAAGCTTTCAAGTCTCGTGAGGTCTAGCTATGGAGTCTTGCATAAATTAAACCAGAAAATTCAAATGGATATTCTAAGAGAGGTTTTTACTCATAACAATGAGTTTAACAAAAACCTCCTTCCGTTTTTCTACATATTTTACCATTTGGAATAAATTTGACTTTTACTATGTGGGTACCAAGAAAAAGTGTAGCAACACAAAGACTAAAAATTTCATAATCAAATAACAAAAGGTCAAAGGGAAAATATGAGAGAGGTTTTTGGTCATAATAATGTGTTTAGTAAAAATGTCCTCTTGGACTCAAGGTCTTGGGCTATTGGTGAGTTACAAGTAGTTTGTAATCATCAACCCAAGTTCCATTCCCATTGAGTCCATTGGACACTTTCAATAAGTAGTCATGGGGACACCTTGAGGTAGGGGTCGAAATTATCCATGTGGACCAAGCGAGAACACAGTGGGATGCTTCGAATGTAGATCACTCGGTGGAAATTAAGGACCCAATCCCACCCCCATGTCCCACTTAGAGAAAGTGCTCCTCCACTACTCCAGTTCATAGCTCGCATAATAAAAGTGTTTACCATCCAAAGTTTGTCAATGGGGTTTGGGTGGAGTGGTTAAGTCATATGGTTGTTTCTGGTTCCACCTAGGTTCAAATCCCACTAAGTCATGATCCTCATTTGGGGTGGTAATGTTCGAGGTGGTTTGGCGAGTAGGTTGGTTTTCATCGAGGTAGTTTATGGATTGAGAAGACTGCGCTAGATGTATGTTCAAGCATATCGGCTTGTGGTTCAATTGTGGTGTGTGTATGCATGGTGGATCATAGTTCACTTGTGGTGTGTGCATGCATGGTGGATTGTGATTTTTAGACATATTTTCAAGGGTGGCGGCTCATGGTTCACTTGTGATGTTCGCATGCATGGCGACTTGTGTTTCGTTAGACGTGTGTTCAAGTGTGGCGGCTCATGGCTCGTTTATTGTTGAGATGAATTGATATTCTTGGTTAATTGTACTCTGGTTCATATCTCCAGTCAAAAGTGTTTATCTAGTTCATAGCTTCGGTCAAAAGTGTTTATATATCAAAAAATAAAAACTAAAAATATCCTCCCGATTTTCTACAACTATCATCATTTGCGAAAGAATGGGTTTTAGTATCGCTACAAAGTATTCCCAGATCACTTTGGAGTCCCCTTTAGTTTGTTTCGAGTCTCTTTAGTTTACTTTGGAGTTGGATATTAGAAAATGGGGATGAACACCGAGTTACAAATGTGAGCATAACACCAAAGGGTGGCATTGCTATCTATTTTGGAAGTCATTATATATATATATATATATATATATATATATATATATATATATATATATATATATATATATATATATATATATATCTATAAGTGTTTTATTATTTATAAAATAAAGAAGAATCAATATTCATTTTGATTCTCAACAAGAAAATAATAGAATCATATTGTTAGTTAGAATTAGATAAGCTCTCTCCATATTTTGTGGAGATTGATGCTTTTGGATAGATTGCAATCTTAGTTGATAAAGATGTATGCCTTAAAATAAGGAGTGGGTTGGAAGCATGCAAATATAAATGCAACCTCCCACACCTTTGAATGTAATCTCCATTTTTCTAATCAATTCAATATTTCATTCCATCCATTTGTAAATAATGTAGATTAAAATCCTCTTATGAGGAATGAGTTGGCCACTCATTCCAAAGAAGACAAATCTGTATATTTATGTTTATTTTTAGTCTATAATTTCCCTTACAATTTTTCAATTTCATGAAAGTATGCTTTCCTTTTCTACAAAGTGTGTGTTTCAATTCCTACAAAGTGTGTTTTTATTCCATGCAAAGTGTGCTTTTATTTTCATGCAAGTGTGTTTAAATTTCTACAAATGTGAATTTATTTTCCGCAACCGTGATTTTTAATTCATACAAGTGTGGATTTTGATAGAAGGGGGCCATTTACCGATATCTCTCTCTCCTTTTTCATATAGCCTTTGGACACCATCCCTGGATTGACATTATTAATGTTGAGGATTGATGACCCTCAACAATAGGTTAATTGCAAGTTAGCTAAAAATTACACAAAAATGAGCAAGGAGATGATTACATCACCCGGTCCATGACTAAATACTCTCACAAAATTGCCACGTGTTTTAAACATCTAGCCAAGATACAAATGACATATAGGAGGGCCTTCTTCACCGAGATTATGTGTTTGTCATAATTATCTTTTGGAACATCTTTGCAATTAAATTCCTAGTCATTTTGGGGGCCATGGTTTTCTGTACCGGCTTAAGCAACATTTAGCCATGCATGCTCCCATGGTGAGATTGTATAATCCAAATATCCACCAATGGTATAAAAATGCAATGGTTTAGAACCCTCCTAATATATGATAGGAATTATAAAATAACATTTAACCATGCATGCTCTCATGGTGAGCTTGTATCATCCAAATAGACATTTGTGTTCTAAAATCCAAAGGTTCAAAACCATCCTAATACAAGACAATAAGTTCAAATAATCACAACATAAACCTTTCTAGTTAAGCAATTTGATAATCACACTAGATCATCTATAAGTTAGATACATGATCCTTCTTGTATCGGGTACATTTGGATCACACTAGATTGTTCATCATCATAATGACCATAAATGGTCATCCATATATGACTACTTGGGTAGATATTTCAAACATATTTATTTTAAAATGTTGAGAGATATCAATCTCAAAGCCATTATCTTGGATTTTTCCATACCAAAATTATTAATAAATTCATTACCTTCTTCCCATATTTTTCACTAACTAGTGACAAATGGTGTCTTAAATATAGACCTATTTAGAAAACCCCGGGATATACCATCAATCTCAAATCCATTATCTTGTATTTTTTGCATGCCCAAATTATTAATAACTTATGTTGTGTCTACAAATGCCCCCAATTTCACAAGTGAAATCATGGAACCCTTTGTCCTTTCTTAAGGTAGTATATATTTTCTAACATAACTTTGTCTTATCCCACGCACAATACTTATTTAGAAACATTTTACATGCCTTAGCCAAATTTTCCCAAGCACTCCTCTTATCTTCTATCTTTTGATCCCCATCGCAAATATGCTTATCTCCCATTACGCAAAGGGACCTCGTATACTATTACACAATCCCATTGTGCGGTGATATAGTACCTTTTACGCAACTTCACAATACCCACATCTAGTTCAAAGAACTATGTGATCTCCTCATGTTCAAACAAGATTCTGCACAATCTTATTGTGTAGCTATACCAAGAGTCATACGATATGCTTAATGCTTCATGACACTTCCACTTGTTGAGGACTACATGAACCCATTTTGAGCTCTTGTGCATTCTCATTCTTAACACTTTTGATCACCTTCTTCATTGTGTAAATGTTTATCCACCGTGCAATCAAGCCCTTCCATTTTTCGGTGACTTAATTGAATCCCATACTAAATTCCTAACTTCCAAAAGCCTCATAATCCCACAAAAAGTGCACGTGTGTTTACACTAACATGAATGTTTGGGAATGTTTCTAAGTGATGGTACATGCCCTTATGTAGGTGCAAACCATTGTGCATAATCTTCATGCAATGAACATGATGAAAAGTTGCATGCACACATTACGTGTACATTGTAAGCATCTCTCCTAATTTAACTATTTTTGGATAGTGTTAATCGGTTCTCATTTCATTCCATGTATGTAGGGATGACTTCCAAAGTTGTGTAGAGGACATATGAGTGCTTAGTAGAACATGCAAAGACATAAAAGAGGTTACACAAATCCCATCACACACAAAGTTTAGGGAATCCTATGCAAAAAAAAAACTTCCACTTTGCAAATCTCAAATTACACCAAAAGAAATATTGAAGGCATGATCCATAAACACAAAATCAAGTGTGGCACCATTGCATGATGTAAACCAAAGGTACACTAAACAATAGAACGACAAATTTGTCAAGAGATAAATCAGATCACCCTGCAAGTCATGGTGTCATAACTAGTTTTTTTGTTAGAGGATCTATGTAAGAACATGTATGCTCCATATCAGAGGAAAATATATGACTCAAATAAATAATTTAACTTATGCAACCATGCACACCATTACGCATTGGAATCTAAAAGTTTGAGCCGATCATATCTAGGCTTATTCCTAAGCCTTAACAACATTTAATGAAGATATTTATTTTTGCAGCGTATACTCTAACATGACATTTTCTTCTAGATGGATAATGTGGCATTCAATTTGATCAAATTATGCATATACCATGTAATAAATTTTTCAAATCTAGGCTATGAAAAAATCTACTACCATTAACGCTTGTAAACATTGTTCATCGCCTAAAATTTCCTATAAATACCCATACTAAATTATTTGTAAAGGTATTTGAATTTTAAATAGAAAATATTATGAGAGTTTCCATGCATTTTCCTTGTCTCACTTTGATTTCTTTTTTTTTTTTCTTAAGTTGGCATCTGTTCACATTTTTTTTGGGTTTGAATCAACATTAAAGGATCTACCTTTGATTATTGATTGTAATATCTTTCATTTTAATGACTAGAAAACCAAACCATGCATCCCGGGTGTCCAACAACATTGCTCAACATTGGTGTTTTAGCCTCTTTCCCTCAAACTCTTGCATATACTTGTGTCTTGATCATGTGTATATTGGTCTGAGCACGGGCATGGTTTTGATGGATCTTGGCATTCAAGTGAGCTAGAGATTAATTCACATATTTGATACATATTTCTCTTTCCACCCTACCCCACTCCTCTTTTTCACTTTTTGTTCAATTTGTATTAGAAATGGGACTTACAACTTGTAATTTTCCTTTAAATCATATTGTTTATATTACAAGTGATACTCATATTTGAATACTTATTTTTATGGATTTTGGGCACTAAATAAGTTATGAATGAATGTTAAACATTTGTTTCTTTCTTGTAGTATCCTTCCAAATTGACCTTTTGTGATTGATTCCCAAGAAAATAGCTTCCTTTAGCTAGGCATGGACTAAGAAATTCTCTTGTGAAAATCATAATCAATCACCTGACCCACCTTGAGGTATTCCCAATAAATCATATGGCTGTCAAGCTCTAGTGCAACTAAACCTTAGGAGATCCCTATGCGCATAGTCCAACTATGAAATCCCCACATTTCAAGAGAGGTAGAACCCCAACCATTTGTATGACATTTTGTGTAGGTTTCAGCACTTACCCACGTCCCTTGTTTCCTTCTTCGCATTGAAATTCAGCTCTAGGGAGGAGGATAGAGGTGTGACACTCATGGGGACTAATAACTTCATTACCTTATTCACATATTCATGATTGACTAGTGGAAAATTATGTGTCAATCTAAATGCACAAGTGTGTGAGGCTCCCAAACAAAAATAATAATAGGACTCAAACTGCACCTTATGGCCAATAAAAAGGAATGGTCATTAAATTAAATATAGGAATTTAAAGTGAACAAACTCACAGACATTTGCAACCTACCACCACAATCTCCACTCGTTTATCATTGTAAAATGCCAAGACCTATTTATAAATGTAAATCCACAATAGGATACCAACCCAGGGTGTTTGGTGAGGCACTTACAATGAAATAATTGTAATTTTTTTATCATATTTACCATCCAAGGACAAATAAATAGGAGTTGTTGATCCTATGATAAATGAGGATGTTATAACAACACCTCACAATAACTTAACCCCCTAGAATCACTCAAAAAATATATTAAGTGAGTTGTACATATGTACAACAATACAATAATAATATATTATATGTGAACACTAAGTTTATTCCTAACATTTTCCCCTTAGTGTGAACATGGGAGAAAATAAGCATATACAAAAGAAAGAACATCTCGAAAACAATGCATAGATCAAGTAATGACTCCATCAAGTTGTCTCTTTACCCTCATAAAGGCGTAGCTCTTGAGTTGAACTCGTGGGATCATTCCTAAAATCTTTTCCCTAAACTCATGAATTATGAATCTTCTAGATTCCCTGAGCTCTCGACCTAGTTGGAGAACAATCCATATTGAGTTTACCTCGAAATCTTCTTCTAGCCTCGAAGGTTGAAATTATTTGCAAATACTTATTTCTCTAAAATATCACACTTTGTGGGATTTATTTAAAACATGAAAAATGCATTAAAACATGCATAAAAAACACAAATGTCACTACATCATGTGTGTCTCCATCGCTAGTGATTTGGCGGAAGGTCGTTGATTGACCTCCGCCTCTGTTTCCTCCATTCCCTAATTGAATGCTTAGTACACAAAATATTCATAATTATACCCACTATCTTCCTTCATTGGTTCATCTTCATTATCCGATTCTTTCTTTCTTTAAGCTTACCTTTGACAAGGTCATTATCTCAAATTTTACAATGATAAGATGTATGTCTTTTCTCTTACAATATAAACATTCTATTTCTTCTGAATTTTTTATGATTGGTTCTTTTTATATATAATGCACTCTCTTCTTCAATTTCTACAAAGTGGTCCTTTTTTCCTTAGTTAGGAGGGTTGAATCATATCTTCCAATGTTTGGGAAGGCATCGTCCTAGAGTAAACACAACATTATTGTATTTGGGAGGAAGGTTATTCAACAATATGGATTTTGCATCCTCATATTCTACAAGGGATTTCAATTTGGCTAGTTGTTTAATAAAAGACCTCATATCATTAATATGGCTAGACATGGTAACCCCTTCATTCATTTTAAATTTGAACAATTGCAGCTTTTAGAGAAAGCTTTTCATTGACCGCTTTTACTCCAAACATTTTTTTCATGTTGTCCCACATTTCCTTAGTTGTTTTCTCAAGATCTACATAATGTAATTCAGAATTTAAAAGAGTCAATCCAATAATAGCTTTGAATTTATCATCTCTATTTTGTCATTCTATTAGCTTGCTTGGATCTATCAATGCTATCTTTGTTTCATTTACTATCCTCAATAATTTTTTGTTTATTAGTTGCATCTGGATTTTCACTTTCCATATGTGAAAATTGAGACTAATGAATTTTTCTAATGGGATGTCTATATTAAGATCTCGAACAACAAAATGACACGGGACATTGGTTTTCACCAAAAATGTATCCATACAAACAATGTTTGAAGACACAACCTAATATTATAAGATCATTGATAGTTACAAAACAATAATAATATTTAACTACCTCTTTTTTAAAAAAGTAAAATATAAAACTACTTTCACTTAAACTTTTGAGAACATAGGACTTTAATTAATTGACAAAGACAAGATAAAAATAAATAGTAATATTGACACATTGAGCTTGAATTCAAATATACTTCTATGAAAAGACTTTCGACTAGGATTCACTTTAATTATTTTTCGCACACATTTTTGGGGAAATTCTTGTTGTCCCTCTAATATTGACACTCTTGTCGTCCCATTGAATCTTGTGGATAAGAAATATTTGATGACTTAGACTGCAAGAAAATGAGTTTTGGTCTGTGGAACCCTTGTGAAGTGAATGTCCCTCCATGGCCACCCGACATATAACTATTAACGCGTATAAATTGTGATAACCCTTAGCTTCATCAAAACCACACCAACCGCCAAGCTTCAATGCAAGGAAAAATTGTATTAACGTTGACCACGAGTTGGAGAAAAGAATGTGGGTTGATAGATTTTTGTCTAAGCCTTGAAGTACCTAGTAATAAAATTCTCTCGACATCTCATGTAATAGCTGACTTTCCATAAAAAGAACACCATAAAGCTTACACTTTCATGGAATACTTAACACCTTCAACCATTTCCCCTTCTCATAGATTCTCCACATAACTCTTGCTTATTGAAGAAATTTGTTTATCAAAGTTGTACAATTTTTTTAATGTTAAATAGAAGACTAGCAAAAACATCCATAGGTATTTGTGGGAGGCCAATACATATATAAGAAGATTTATTATAAGGATTATCATACTAATAATTACATTTAATATGTTTTTAATCAAATATTAATGTAAATTAAATTTTGCAAATAAATAATATTAGCAACTCTGGTTCGTGGCCAAAACAAATAAATGCAAATGGAGACATATAAAGCGAATATAAGGCATGCAAGTGTTGAATTCAGACTTTGACTAGAATATCGTAGAAATATCAATAGTGTTTTCATCATAATAAAGTGTACACATGAAAAATAAAACTCTAGATGCATATGGTACTAAATGTTACTAACTTGGATGTGACATGTGTGTGTTGTGTGCATGTGAGGTTCATTTATTGTTGGTGCCATATGATGGTGGAAAATGAATTTCAAAATTAGACTTACAAGCATTCATGTAAATAATATGAATGATAAGGAATTTATGTAGAAAATAATGGAAAGAAATGCAATTAAACTATAATTATTAGAGCCATAAGTGTTGTTACTAGTAGAAGCTATGTTCATGTGTTCATGTGTCTTTGTTTCACATACATAGTTATTTTTATCTTTTATCTCAGAGTAGTGTTCCAAAGAGAATAGTGGAAATATTCATAAGAATTTGATAAACTTAACTCATGATAATGCTTTGAAAGTCAACCTTGGTTTCTCTATATCTCCAATATCTATGATTTATTTAGGAAAATTCAATCCTCGGGACTTATGTATAGTAAGTGTTGAGGCCATTTTTAGTGGAACTTACAATCACTTATTGTTACTTGCAATATTGGAATAAATCTTGGGTTGCATGGGTCCCAAGGTCAACCATTATAGTTTTCAAATTTGACTCTTACACACATTTACAAGTTTGGGGTTTAGAGCCATCAATATCTAGACAATGTAATGTAAAGTACTAAAAGCACCATTTACCAACACTACATCAATGTACACACTTTGTATAATAACATCACATATTGTTCAATACCTAAGAGATGTATTGTGTAATTGGTCATCATCAACATCTTCTTTGATCTTAAGTACATTGTATATTCAACAATGCTTTGTGGAATGGGCCTGAACATATATTTAAGAATTTGTCGTAATTTATTTTAATGAATTAATTTTTTCATAAAAATGAGTTGTTGAATAAAACAATGTTGATTTAAGCATGTGTTTATCTACTTCAAGAGAATTTCCCATTCATTAAAATTAGGGTATGGATTTCTAATGTTTGTTAACATTGTTTGGAAGATAACTTATTTAGAAGTAATTTCTTGTTGATGCAATATTGTCTCTAAGGCAACAAAAATGTTGAAGGTGTCCTAGAGTCTTCTCCCAAATTTGTTCCTTGAAATGCTTGTAAATTAACATGCATATGTGAAAGTAAATGTTAATAACTTATAAATTGAATCATAAATGAAAAAAATGTGAAAGGTGTTGAAGGTACAACTATGATGTAAACTTATGAGCACAAAGAGAGATGTCCTTTACACATGGTAGTTGAGTAAGATCACCAACAAGAATCATTGAATGACCACCAAATGGTTTATTTGTATGTGTCGAAAGGCGTGTTAGAGTAGATTGTTAATATCTTTGAACACATGTCCTTATACAACTCATCTCATTAATGAGAATGTAATGTATGTGCCCCATTTCTTCTTGAAACATAGATAGTGTTTCTCCTTTCAAGGCTTGGGAATTTATAATCAAGAGTCTAAGAGTGGTATATATTATTTTATCTTGTAGGAGAAATGATCAATAAAGGGTTTTTTAAAATCTATATAGTGAGAGTCTAAGGTATGTTTGATACATTTGATGAGATATTACTAGTTCTATCTATTCCTTAGAAAATCATTTAGCTAGTAGTGTGTTATAAAGGATATTATATAATGCATAAAAATATTGTAAATGAGGTAAATAAAGTTATATTTTAAGAATGGTAAAGAATTGTATATTTTTACAATATGAAATTTGATTATGATCTTTGATATTCTAAATGTGAATGATGATAAAATTTATCTAAAACAAGATAAAACAATTAAGATGAACATGAATTATAAAACAATTTCTCTATTCCATTATTAAAATTTAGAAAGACATAATACAAATACCATAATTGCTTGGTTTAAACAAATTGTTTTATTATACATGCGAGTTTACTAAAGAGGGGACCAAAAGTTACCTATGGATGGAAGAGTGACACATATCCATTGGTATGCCAAATATAACTCTTATTACATTATAACAATTTAATAAATGAATATTTATAAACTAAAACTAATAAAATAAATTATTGTATTGCAAAAACTGGTGCATACTTTGCTAGCACTTCCAACGCCCTCAAGATAAATAAAAATGGAATGCAACAAAGAAGAATAAAGGAAATAAATGATGATTCTTATAGTTGTTCATTTGATGTTCCTATAGGTACAATAGTTTTTACAAGGCAGGATATCTTGGAAGTAGATTTGTTTGGGCATCACTGTTACTAACTACACATGGGTAAGTCACACTTCTATTTTTATCTCTGTTCACTAAATGTTTATATTCCAACAAATTTCACTAGCATGCAGGATTACTCAATCGTCAAGTGCTTGAACTAAGACATATGCATGTGGGAAGAGGAAATTGTTGCCACATGAGGTATTCTATTTTTTTAAAATATTTTTTTCAACTTCCATTTGGCCACATTAGTATTTGTATTTTGGTCTTACTAAAAATTGTGATCACAAATGATGCTACAAAAATAACATAGACCACATTGATTATGCTACCCATATAAATACAATCAATCCAATAAATGAGAGATAACCAAAAAATTGTATGAAATTTTTATCACTATAGTTATTATCATGTAAATTGCAGTTGATTCATTTCAATGGCTTCATCAATCATGACTATGAAAAGTATTTGAATGGATTTGAATTAATTTCTGGCCATCATATTACTTATACGTGCATTTTCTATTTATATTGCCTCATTATATATATATATATATATATATATATATATATATATATATATATATATATATATATTCTTTAATAATGAGAATATCATGTATTCTATATTTTGTGACAAGTGTGTTGTTATTTAAAGTATATTGTCTACCATGTAAACAATAACATAGGAAACAAATTTACATAGGCAAACGCAAAATGAAATGTATGTGATAGTTGGCACTAAGGAACAAATTTACTTAATAGGTGCACTCAAATTTGACAATATATCCTTTGACACCGGTGATCTTGACATTGCACACTTGTATACACAAATACACTCTTTGCAATCTTGCATAACTCACCATGATAGATCTTTGTCTATTTTATCATATTTGCATACATCTCTGTCGTCATTTCTTGAGGTTTTATAGCATAAAATGCATCTAAAGATAGTTATCCTTCGACTCAAAAATCCAAATTGTGATTTTTCCCTTTGGGTCAAAACCATGAGTTTGGGTAGGTTTGTACACTATAACCTAACTCTACTATACATTTTGGACCAACACATTGTGCACCAAAATTTTTAGTTGCATCATCTTCATATGGTTCAATATTCCCTCTTGGTTGGCATTTTGTAAAATAATAATCACGTAATCCTATATAAGCAATTCAATCATACCTCATTAAGGTTTGTGATACTTTCAAGAGCTCCTCATATAAAAGTGAGCATATAAGGCACTCCAAGCTCCCAAAACTGTGAAATAACTCATGCACATCCATTAGGGTAGTATTCTCTACAGTCTGAAGTTACCTACCAAGTCCAAGAGTCTCCATCTTCTCTCCATAAGCAAGAAAAGTGAACCTTCCCAAGTGTTTTGAGCAAGTGTGAAACTCAAGAAAGGTATTGTTAAAGAATCTTTTGTCAAATTTTGATTGCACTATGGTAGATATCACATGCTAGGAGAAATACGTGTGGTTTGATCTCTCTTTGAAGTAGTGGTGACGTTGGTGGTGCATAGGGGTGCCCAAAACCCACCTACCATTTTTTTACATGAACTCTATCTTGTAGTATGAGGGTTTGAGGGTTTGATCAGAGTTACAGAGCCATTTCAAAGGAGAGTGAATAATACTGACACACAACGACAATCATTTCTAGGAATTCGAGGCACATGGAAAGTTATAGAGCTAAAATCCAAACAAATCCAATACCATATAAAAGGGGTAGGACCATACCGACGTTTGAGACCTAGTTGTACGGTTTTGACCAGTGCAAGTTTCAGGCAGTTCAAAAACAAAGAAATTTTAGTCCCCGATCAGCCTATTTATGTACTCATATCACTCAAACCCTCCCATATCCACACAAAATCAAGTGCAATCTCTCATTTGTGTTTTGATAGTTCCTAGATCAATAGTCACTTTGTAAAGCATTATTTTGATTTGGGAAATTAATGTTGGAAGTTAATTAATTCAAAGTAACATCATGTTACATTTTTTCATCATTTTTATGTATGTAAGTTGGAAACACATCTAAAATATTAAAAGGTAATGAAATAGGATTAAATCACTTAAAAAGTGAAATCTACTATACTCGCATCAATTGTGCCAACTTTTAGGTACATCTAGCATACCCATACAACATGTGTCTATGCCCATTCCGTATCCATTATTATTTCTACAACTCATATCTATCACCATAATGGATTGCATGCATCTTCATCTAACACATGGGCTCTTGAGACCCTTGTGCATTCCCTCCAAGGACAAAGTTTACAATTGCAACAAGGTGTCTCTCATACTTCTCATGCTATGGAATCCTCTCAATTATTGCATAGTCCACTTGCACTTGATGTTGTCTCATACCCTTTTCCTATTGGTTTCACTACACCTAAGATTCCTATCTATGATGGCAAGGGTGATCCATAAGAACATCATCGATATTTTCACTTTGTTTTATTTGACTATGCATCCAATGATATATTTCTCACTAAGTTATTCCCTATGAGATCTAAGGACTTTGCATCACGGGGTTCTATAATCTCCCCACACATTTTATGCATTCTTTTACTACATTGGCAAATCAATTCTTGGCACAATTTTCAATCAACATTGGGGATAAGTTATCTTATGCACAAATGTCCAAAATCAAACAAGGATCTGAAGAGCATATTAGTGACTATGTCTTGCATTATCACATAATGCTTACTAAGATGAGAAATATCTTAGTTGACAGTGAGTTATAAGACCTTTTTGTTCAAAATTTTCTTCCTCCCTTATAAGAATCGGTCATATTCGACAAGTTTCAATCTTTCAACCATCTATGTCATACAATGAAAGAGCATGAAGCTAAGTTATTACATATGAATAAAATCAAGTATGTTGCTAGCACCTATAACACTTCCAATACCAATTTCCAAAGAAAACATAATTTCAAAGGTAAAACTCATGACCCTAAGGTTGCTTCTAAAGACACTGTCAATGTTGTTGCTCAACCTACTAAGCTCCAATTCCAACCTGCAAGACGATAATTTACATCTTTGTTATCGTGTGCTCCTTGCATAGTATTAAATCAACTACTTGAATGCAATCTTGCGTCTCTCCCTCCACTATTTGAGGTTAATACGAGTAAGCCCTAAAGTAATAAATTTGATAATAATGTCTATTGTGATTACCATAGATGTGTTGGTCACTCTACGATCATTGTTTTAATATACGACACATCATTCAGATCTCATTGAAAATAATTCAATTTAATGGGATTAGCCCACTGAAGCTTCCAAGCCTATTAATAACAATGCTAAGTTGAAATATTCAATGACCCTCTTCCTAAGCATGTTAATGAATAATCTACATCAAAAGTTCATAATGCACATCATGTGGTGCCACGATCACCCTCTTACGATCACCTATTGGATCTTATTATTGGAATTATTTCTCACACATCATCTACTACAATGTAGACACTAAATCACGTAATTTTGGTACATTTCTAGGCCCTAATCACATACCACTATTCATATGATTCCTAAGTGAGAAAATTAGCAATTGACAACCATCTTTGGCCTTTTTGTTTTTGTTCACGTCTTCTTCTTAGCCTCTTAAACCCTACAGCCCAGTCGATGCTTCATTGTTTCATCTTTTATCACTATAGACACTAACACCCAACTAGGACGTCAATGCCCAGACACCCTCGTCCTTCTAGGTGCCCCCGACCTCTTTGTACTTTACTCACTACTTTTTGGCATCTTGTTTTCTTATGGGTTGACCCTTTAGTTGTTAATTGTGAAATTCAACCAAGGGAATCATATAAATATAAAGCTATGTGACCATAATAATAGACCAAACACGACGCATCTACTATCATCACCTAAGGTTGCATCCAAAGGCATTTCAAGAGCATCAAAACATCCATCTAGATATCACTCAAGGGACAAGGGACTGCATTCTTTTGCATACACTTCATAGGAGGGGAATTTCATTTTGACATCCACACATTTATTTACATTGTTATATCTAGATATTGCTCGCTATTCAAGTGCATCGGCACAAGAGCCACTTAGGGCATGATTCTTGCACATACACATGAGAACTACATGGAATCTGAAATGTAGTCCAGTTCTCATTTATAAGCTCACTCTGTTGGGTGATTTTTAGGGTCAATCTAATTCCCATTTACATCCTTTTATTTTTAATATTTGATGTGTTTTGGGGTTTTGTAGGAGATCATTTATTTTGTAGGATACATGCGAATTCTATGGGCATAGTGTGATACAAAGGATACAAAAATGAAGGGTATAGACATAAAAGTGACATAATAAATTTTTTTATGAGGTTCTACATACCACAGTACCCATAAGTAGTCTACAATTCCCAAGCGCCCGACTGATCCGAGGCACTCCAATCCAACTTATTCCGATAGTTCTACAATTTTCTAAGCAGCTTGTGATAGATTCCTCCTCTTGTTCATCAGTCTTCTAGTTTGGCACACTTCAGGATCAATTGTGAAGTCAACTAAGTGTTCTATTCCCTCTATTACACCTAGGGTTTTTAATTTTGTCTACCTTATTAATTAGGTCGATATGTGCTTTATTGCTTATTTATAATATGTTACTCTTCAATTAAGGTTTTACAAATTTCAATACTTTAAAAATATTTCTAGGGTTTTCTTCTTATGCCCATCACATGTAGCGTTCGTTTTGGGGTTTTTGAGCATATTGAGCTCCCTCCATCTACTCGTAGCGTTTCTAAATCAATGGGTAAATCTGATAATCCATTTACTTTCTCTCAAAATGTTCCTCTCAAAAAAATGGAACATATGACAGTGAGCAATCATATGATGAGCATGAAGGAGTGGAAGACGAGGGTCTGGAAGGAATACATGTGCATCAACCAATTGCACTTCACCAAGAAGGAGTTGCAAGATAAAGCAAGCAAACTTTTGAGAAACAATGTGCATGTGTATGAGAGCTCAAGATTCAAAAATGGAGTGGAATGGAATGCTCTTAGATTGCCATGGACCAAAAGAAGAGGAGTACAAATAGGGGAGTAAATGTGTAACTCCCATGTAAGAGAAGATTCCTCCATAATGGAGAAGAGGAGTTACTTTCCCAAATGGGAATGTAACTCCTATGACACACTTACACATATGACATATTCTATAAGAGAATCTGTCATAACTAAGATGACACCTAGATCCATGTCCACCTAAGTGAGATGACTCACCCGGTGAGGTGGAATAACACTAAATAATTAAATAAAGTGATAAAAACACCTACACCAACACCCCCCTTCATTAAAACTAGGATGGGGCTAGGCAAGTCAGCAAAACACACAAGAAATGGGTCCCGGCTATAAGCCTGATGAGGTACCCATGCACAAAAGGTCTCAAGTAGTGAGGGAAAACCCAGTGGGAAAAACCTCCACTTACAAGAGATAGCAAAAAAATCTCCTAAACTACTAAGAAGAAGGAGAGAAGAATAAGTCTATCTAGCCTCCCAAGAAGATGATCCAGTCACGAGCCACCCTGTGCTAAGTGAAGAGGAGGAAGAGGACCCCCGAAGTGTTAGGGTGTTGTTCTAATCAAGGGAACAATGCTTTGTATGTGAGGTGGAAAATCCAGCTGTTGCATGAAGAAGTGTAGATCCTGAAGTGGTGGCCATGAAGGAAGGTGGAATGCCCTGAACCTATGAAGAAGTGTACCTAGTGCTTGATGAGTCTTGAATCATAGTGCCTACTTCCTGAAGTGTCTGAAGTGGACTAGAAGTGGGCAGATCAAGAGACAACTCCTCAAGATGTGGCAAGTGATAAGTGGATGGTGGAGGTGGGTCCCCATCATCATGACAATCAACTATGCTAGAAGAGATGTCCTCAACATAAGAAATGGGCTTAGAAGTATCCTCAAGTTCTGTGAGTCGGATGAAGAATCTGAAGGAGGAGCAAAGTGAGAGAATGAGTACAACCGAGTGTGATGGTCAGCTATACCAACTGTAATAATAGTATCATTGTGAAGCTCCCTAACATAAACTGAGTCCGGAGTGAACTCAACTCACATGCCCTGTCCAAGATGAGTGATCTGATAGATTGAAAGAAGGTTTGTTGAAAGTAAAGGGATACTTAAAACATTATTGAAAGTACCACCACTTACTTCAACTAATCCTCTTCCAAAACTTGTGTAGTGGTGTTGTCACCAAGCTAAATAGAGGACATGTCACATGGCTCAAGTGAATCAAACTCAATGTCTAATGATGCCATGTGATGAGTTGCACCTGAATCAATGATCCATGTAGGGGTAAGTGGCACAACTGTCACTAGATCTCTTCCCTTTGGTTTTTCCTTGTTGGATTATTTTACTTTTTCTTTCTCTTGTACTTTCTCTTTTCACTCTCTTTTTCCTTAAAACTATCACGGGATGATGAAGGTGTTTTGAGAGAATCTGGAACTCCAATATTGTGCTTCTCAAGTAGATTAGTGAGGAGATAAATATTTTTCTTCAATCAATTTTCTTCATCATGCATTCCTTTGCAATATCCACATTTGATTCATTCTTTGGAATCTCGGGAGGTGGAAGAGGAAGTGGAAGAGTTGTTTTTGGGTTTTTCCTTCTTTTCATGATCCTGTTTCTTCTCCTTTGAAGCTCTTGGTTTTTCCTTTCCAACAATGAGAGCATGTGATTTTGTGGATTTCAAGGTGCCCATCTGAATCAATTTATTTTGTTCCTTGATCAAATATACGATAAATTCATCAAGAGAGGGCATGGACCAAATTTTCCCAAGTGCTCTTTTTGTTGCATGGAAGGTGGAGACAAATACAGAGTATTCAGGGCCAAGTTTGGTAAGGACTGATAAAATGAGTTGAGATTCCTTTTTCTTGATTCCACAATCTTCTAACTGCAATCTAAGTGATATGAATTTGGTGAAGAAGTCTGAAGGGTGTCAAAATCATTGGGATTAAGGCTTATTAGGTTATTCTCAAGTTCATGTCCTCGCATTTCATCTTGTTTCCCAAAAATTCTTGGAGAGTAACCAAGGCCTCCTTGGGTGTGGTGGAAGAGGAAATTTGAAAATGCAGCTATGGAGATACACACATGGTCATGAACCCAATGGCTTCATCACACTTATCAAGCCACTTTTATCTTTCTCTTTCATCATCAGGTTCAGCTTGCAGACCGGTGGTAATGCGAGAATAGTTTCTTTCCTTTTAAGGTAGTGTTCATAGCATTCAACCATTCTTGATAGTTGAATGGGGTGAACAGGGGAACACCATGATTATCCATGACGAAAAAAAGAGATGCGAAGGAAAAGATACCCCCAAATGTGGCACTTTATAACACAAAGTGTGTTTCAAAAACTAATATTCCCATCATGTAGTGTGTGAAAAAACATGCAATTTTGACTAAAGAAGTGCTAAAAAATGAGCAACGAGTCAAAAGTTATGGCTTAAAAAGGATTCCCACAACTGATAAGGAAAAGCTAGTAAGCCCTACAAAATATTAAAAAGGCACCTAAAACACATCCAAAAGGTATCGTGTTTGTGCCCGTTGGAATCAGCATCAAATTTTAGAAGGGGTTTGTTTTGACTACGAGGGGGATTAGCCCCAACCCCGGACCTCACCCTCCGTCTTCGACACTTAAAGGAAGGGCAAAAAGAAACCCAAGCTTATTTTAATGCCAAAATAAATGTATTCCTTTTACCTTAACACATAAAAGGATTGTTGATCAAGGCGGATAAGTGCTAATGCACTGAGTCAGATTGAGTGACCGAGTTAAGTGTGAATGAGCTGGTTTAGCCACATGGTGATAGTGTATCTATCTTGCTTCAAACCGTTTCACCACCAGCCACGTTGAACCACTGACACACTGTCACCTGCACAACAAACTGTCGACTGCACATCAATAGAACCAGTCAATTGTTCTTCACGTAGCAGTCAAGAAGGGTAGAAGAGAGTAGGTTTAACGGCACAATGGGGTTCAACAACCATCAATAGAGATATGTTAGGGTCACTCAACCACAAACATAGAGCAAAGATTTTGAGCGTGCAAAGGTTGGAGACAAAACACGAGGCCGAGTTGCCACTGGAACCCTCGGGATGGATGCACAGTGTCATGAGAGTGGAAGGAAACCATGTGGTAGTGAGGAGGAGTAGCTAAAAACATCTAGGTAGGATGCTCAAGCAGGAAGGAGATGTAATGGTGCAAAGATCTCCTAGCGAGTGACAGCAGAGCAAACACAACCCGAGTGATGCATGTCGAAGAGCTAACAAAAGCGTAGCTCAAAACTCACGATCAATGGTGAGTTGATTGGAGTGTAGCACGTAGAGGAGTCAAGCTGATACGGTTGCCCAAGCAGGTTGCAAGGAAAATGTTCTCAAACAATGCAAGCCACAAAAATAGTGCCAAACCATCCAGAACAAGCCAAAAACGTAAGTTGAAAAAATAGAACCCGAGATGATGCTCAAGCAATGTACCACTGACGGACAAGAATAAAACCCAAGCTAGCTAAGGGAGACTTCAACCTGTAATGCAAGCAAGGAGCATAGAAAACAAACCACTGAAAAATAACCACAAGAATCTGAAAATATGCAAGTAAAGCACATGCAGAAAGTGAACCTTGCACAAGCAACTACACTTGGAACAAAAATGGCGAGCAACGTGATTCTAGTCCTCTCAGCTCTGATACCATGAAGGAGTGTAAGATGAGGGTCTGGAAGGAATACACGTGCATCAAGTAGTTGCACTTCACCAAGAAGGAGTTGCAAGATAAAGCAAGCAAACTTTTGAGAAACAATGTGCATGCGTATGAGAGCTCAAGATTCAAAAATGGAGTGGAATGGAATGCTCTTGGATTTCCATGGACCAAAAGAAGAGGAGTAAAAATAGGGGAGTAAATGTGTAACTCCCATGTAAGAGAAGATTCCTCCATAATGGAGAAGAGGAGTTACTTTCCCAAATGGGAATGTAACTCCTATGACACACTTACACATATGACAGATTTTGTAAGAGAATATGTCATAACTAAGATGACACCTAGATCCATGTCCACCTAAGTGAGATGACTCACCTAGTGAGGTGGAATAACACTAAATAATTAAATAAAGTGATAAAAACACCTACACCAATAGAGGACACATATGTTGAATAAGAGCAATTAGAAAAGCTCTCCAACTTTCGTCAGGATTTGAGTGACAATCCCAAAAAAATCTTGAGATGCTGCTTCAACAACCCTTGTCGGTTCTTCCTTGGCTGCCATAGCCTCCACTTAACCCCTTCATATTCCCACTTCCATCCCCACTACTACCACTCCCATCATTCCACCTCATGCTTCTAATGAAAAACCTATCTCTTCTTCAAACACTCCTGATCTAACTTCTTTATATCAAGATTTACATAATCAAATTCGTCTACTTCAAATATCCACCACTTGTGCATCTATATATCTTGATTCCACTTTACTCCTTCACACTCCTTTTGCATCCACCATTTTTGCTTATCCACTTCCTCCAATTTTTTTCACTCCTAAGCTACCAATCTTCAAAGGCCATGGTGACTTTCAAGACCATTTCCGAGCATTTCATGTGGCATTTCTAAACTATGTAGATGATCACACTTTACTCACCAATCTATTTCCTAGAAGTCTTCAAGATTATGTAATGCTTGGTTTCTATGATCTACCTGTCCACTCGACAACATCTTTTACACATTTAGCCGATGCTTTTCTTGCTCATTTCTATACTAATATCGACTCTAAGATATCTTATTCTCAACTAGTATAAATTAAACAAGGATCTAATGAGCATCTACTGGATTATGTCTTACGATATAAAAATAACTTAGCTAATATGTCTAATGTGCTCGTGGAATCTAAATTTCAAGATCTATTTATCCAGACTCTCTTACCACCTCTACATGAGAGTGTCACATTTGAGACCTCTCCATCATTTGATCAACTATGTCATACTCTTAAGCTACATGAAAGAAAATTAATCTCTATGGGAAAGATTAAATATCATGATCAAGCTTCATCTTTGGCTCATTTCAAAGAAAATCAACTTTTAAGCCATCTACTAAACTAGTTGAATCCAAAGCAAATGTTAACGTTGTTACTACCCCTAAAAACCTTTAATGACACCCTCTCAAGCATACGTTCATGAAATTGCTTTGTGCTACACATATTCTATTACCATAACTTGTTGAGAGCAATCTTATTATGCTTCCTCCATCACTTAACTGGATCCATCTCGCCGTAAAGAACAAAATTACAATGAAAATTTTAGATGTGACTATCATCAATGTGTCGATCATTCTATTGATCGATGTTTCACACTACGATATCTTATTCAAGATCTCATTGAAAATAATACAATTGAGTTTCCTTAACCTTCAGACGTTTACGTCGTTAACAAAAATCATAAGAGTAAGATCTTCAACAATCCTCTTCCTAAGCATGACAAGAAAGTGCCCGATTCCTTAGCTGATCATACATATCACAGTTTCTCCTCCTTCATCAGGGGCTCTTTATTTTCTATTTTCTCATGCTGATGCATATCCACCATTCATTGCATTATCTGATCATGACTATCATGCTAAATTTCTCTTCGATACATTACATATCAATGCTTCTATCAGATATTATGTTATTAACAATACCATGATCAGCTCATCATCTCCTCTTTGTGTGTTCTATTTCGCTCCTTGTCACTATAAATTTTTACTCTTACAAATTTCATATCCAGTTCCTAAATCTTACGGTTATGTCAAGCTTCCAGTCACATTTGGTCCTCTTACCATGCTTGTGTCATTTCTTATGGCACCTTAATCAAAGGTTGTGACATGCTCTTAGGTATTCCCTGGCTTCGTGTTACTCACGTTATCATTTCCATGAATCACTTATGTCTAAAGTTCATTCACAACAAGAAAGTCATTACTATCAATGGTGTTCCACCATGCACACTATGGCCGCAACCTCCTCTTGAGGTTTCCATTGCACTCACTAGAGCATCTAGGTCCCTTCGACCTCTCAAATATAAAGCACAATCTTCTCCTAGCTCTCCCATTCCCACATGATCTACTCAATCTCATCAGTCCACTATTCCATCTCATTAACCATGCTCCAATACTCGAGAAGCTCTTTCATTGGTATACATCACCTCCTCAGTTTCCTTCACATAGGTGCAAATCACCTTCGCAGTATCCTTCACATAGGTGCACATCACCTTCATAGTCTCCTTCATCGCTACATTATCGGGCCTCATACATCACTAATCTCAGATTATGGTCACACACCTACATCTACGCAAGCATCAAGTGGAGGCCCTTTTCCCTTTAATTTTATCGGATAACATATTCATCATCATACACTTGGGAGGAATCATACTTATTCTCCCCTTCTAGCATTCTCAGGTGTCTCACATTTCTTCACATCTAGTCTTACACAATCATATTACGCATCTTGATACACTTGTATCATCATTACCCTATAATGCAATCTTGTGCTATGGTTCACACCCTACTATTGAGGGCTCACTGCATTCATGAAATTCACATCATGCACACGACACATATCACACTCGATGCATTCATGAAACATATTTATAACATCACATTCTTACACTTTGTCACTACCCTATCACACACTCTAGCTTCATAGTTCATACTTGATTGCCGAGGGTATTAATCTGAAATTAACCTCACCACATTCACTCTATATGCTACATGATTTCTTGATCTATCTTTCTAGTGCACACTATCAAACCATTTCCCAATGACACACTCTTGTTCTATGGTTCATTCTTTATTGTTGAGGGGTATTTTATAAATGAACCTCATCTCATATTCATCCACTCAAGGGGCACGCTGCTCCTATCATTCACTTTGCATTCCATTCCATTCACACTCACAACATGTTGCATATCTTGGTTATAATTATTCTTGTTTTCTTATACTCACATGTTACACTTTGCTTACTATGTTAGACAAATATCCAAAGTATGTCATTATATTTTCTATATACACATGTGTGTTCACTTGTTCTCTAGTTGTGAATGTAGACATTTCTCAGATCTTTACATGTAGCACGAATGCTTGGCACTATACCTCTTACCGGTCCATAACGACTCTGGGGCATCTACTTTCGCACACACTACATGTGCTATTGTTTTATTTTATACTACTTCATATTATTATTAACACATAACTCTATTAACGCATACACATTTTGAGATAATTTTTATTTTTCTAACATACTTCATGTGCAACATTTGTCTTACATGAACTATTTTCCACCACCGTTGTTTAATTATTTGTTTTCTACTATTTTTCATTGTTTTCTAGTTATATCGCCATTGTTTGCGGGATTTTCCCTATGTCTTTCTTGTTCAATGCATGTATGATTTTTGTTACTTTGGCCATGATTGTCTTGCAACATTGTGAGTGATGTCCCATGTTTGAAACCCACTTTTCGTGGTCTACATTGTCTTCTTGCTTACTAGCTTACACTTTGTCTTCTATATGTGTATTTGTCTTGATTACACTAACACATGTTTCTAGCCACTTTGTTTGCATGTGCCTTGGTTTCCACCATGCACATTCCCTCCCTCGCAAGGTATCATTTTTAGATCAATGTTTAGTCCTCTCCTTTGGGCCACATCCTCCTAGCAATGTCGCATGTAACCTAAAAGATGGTGGCATACATTGCATGAAACAAGCCACGCCATTCAATAGTTCACGGTCATAGTCCAACACAGATTAGTACAGTGTACAACACAGTATTAAGTCACATAAAAAACCTAGAATTAGAATTGGGTCCTTAGCATAGCATAAATGCCAGTGCCTGCATACGAGACATGAGCATTTAGACGCCCCCGATCCTTCCGGGCATTTATGAAAAGGGGGCAAGATTCTATAACATTTTTTCACAAAGAGTCTAAAGAGCATTTTTCTCAATACAAGGACAAGTCCTCCAACAATCAACATGCATGTTTTCTCAAAATTTCTATTTGCATTGGATCAAACTGGATCAAAATGGATTAAATTTGAACAAAGTAGGATCACACCATTTACAATGGTGTATAAATCATCAAGAAGTAGTCAGAATTGGATAATAACACTAGAAATTTCTCCCCAACACTTCTTCTATAGTAGCATGAGACTACCCAAAAAAATTGCACTTGGTGTGAGATCTCCCAAAAAGCTCGTTCTTAGCATGAGATCGCTCTAAAAAATTGTTCTTCTACAACATTTTTAGGATCCTTTCTATCTTTTCACTCATCACAGATCATGTGCACATGTTCCTTTTCACATTTTAACATACTTTTATATAAATTTTACATATTTAGATCAAAATTCTCGTATACACATATTTGAGTACTCTTTCGTTCTTCTCTTTTACATGTTTGTCCTTATAGTAAGCAAAAATCACATCATCAAACACATCAAGCGGCAATGAACACATGTACAATGCGACACAACACACATGCTTTCACCCCTAGGGTCACTTCCTCTTTTATAGCTTTCACGCTTCATTTTTATCGATCCACGCTTTTTATGATCTCCTCAAAGACACTTTCACCATCAATCTACGTAGGTATCAGGTATGCATCTCTTATCTACTTTATGTTATCGAGTATTCACTCAACAACATAAAGTGGGGAAAATGTAGACACTAAATCACACACTTTGGGTACATTTCTAGGTCCTAATCACATACCACTATTCATATGATTCCTAAGTGAGAAAACTAGCAATTAACAGTTGTCTTTGGCCTTTTTGTCTTTGTTCATGTCTTCTTAGCCTCTTACACCCTATAGCCTAGTTGATGCTTCATTGTTTCATCTTTTATCACACCTGAACACCAACGCCCAACTAGTACGCCAACGCCTATGTGCCCTCATATTTCTAGGCACCCTCAACCTCTTTGTACTTTACTCACTCCTTTTGGGCATCTTGTTTTCTTATGGGTTGACCTTTTAGTTTTTAATTGTGAAATTCAACCAAGGGAATCATATAAATATAAATCTATGTGACCATAGTAATGGACCAAACACTAAACATCTACTATCACCACCCAAGGTTGTAATTCTTCTACATACACTTCATAGGAGGGAAATTTCATTATGACATCCACGCATTTATTTACATTACTAAATCTAGCTATTTCTCACTATTCAAGTGCACGGAAAAAGAGGCACCTAGGCACAATTATTGCATACACACATGAGAAATACATGGAATCTCGAAATGTAGTGCAATGCTCGGTTGAAAGTTCACTTTGTCAAGTGACCACTGTGGTCACCCAACTCCCCATTTGCATCTTTTTTATTTTTAACAATTGATGTGTTTTGGGGTTTCGCAGGAGATCATTTATTTTTTAGGTTATAAGTGAATTTTGTGGGCATAGTGTGGTACACTGACGACAAACGGTGAAGGGTAGTGACATATAAGTGACACAAGTAAAATAATTTTCTAAGGTTTTACATAATCACGTGTTCCTAGAAGTAGTCTATAAAACCCAAGTACCCCGACTTGATCCAGATACCCTAGTCCAACTTATTTCGACAGCTTGTAATTTGTTGAGCACGGTTGTGAAAAATTCCTCCTCATGTTCATTAGTCTTCTAATATGGCACACTTTAGATCAATTGTGAAATTAGTTCCCTCTCTTATACCTAGGGTTTTAATTTTGTCTAGCTTATTGCTTAGGTCAGATATGTGCTTTATTGCTTATTTATAATATGTTACTATGAAATTAATGTTTTACAAATTTCAATATTTGTTAAATCATACACCCATTATTTATTTTGATTGCCGATATAGATGACACACTTGTCTTTGATACATTATTTATTCCTATCTCTATCCATTGGATTCTTATTCAAGGTGTCTTGGTAACTCCACATAGTACAAATAACATTCATGCATGGCCATTAATCTAGTCTCTTGGTATTTCTTTTGAGAGTCTTGTGCTTGATTCTAATCCGCATTTTCGATGCATTACACTACCAATCACCATTGGATCTATTATTACACAATATTCATTCTTGGATGCTAAATCTATTATTACCGGGTATTACATTTAGGTCTCCTATACAATGATAGTTGTATAGGGATTCTTCCCTTTATGATAACTTACCTAGCCGATTATACATGAATCTGAAATAGAAAAATAAAGTGATCAAGATCTAGTAGATTAATTTGAATCTGGAAATATGAATATAAACTGCTCCAAGTCCACCGAGAAGAAGAAGCTCGGTTGATAGTGACCTTCACGAAGTATAAGTCTTCAATAATCTTCCTTGGATGAGTGACACACTTGACGAAGACTCTAGATGGATGCCAAATGTAAATATGAATTCCATAGATTAAAATGGTGTCGAAACACCTCTAAATTGGGAAGATAAATATATCACTAGGAGTGTGGGGAAATTCTAAACATTTTCCCTTTTTACAACAAGAGCTGAAAATGCCTCTAACTCCTTCAAAAATAGTGATATATGAAAAGTGCTCCTTATGCCTTTAGGATGTGCACTGAGAGTAGACTTACCGATCAAATACCACGAACTAATTTTTATAGCTTGTTGAGATAGATTGTTATTAAAGTGTGGAGTCTATGATTTTAAATGGGTGGTGGTGGTTCGATTCTCCCCACCGACCCTTCCATCACATAAGCCTTAAAGGCTTTGCATATATTTTTAAATGGTTGTATAACCATTGTATATAATATATTGTAGACACCAAATTTGGGTCACACTCCCCTTGGTCCCTTTTAATTTATCAAGCACATTGGTGTGTCATTACTAATTATTATTAATACATTCATCTTCACATTATTAATTAATTTCACCCTCACACCTCTACCTCGCCATGAAACCTCACCCTGGACCCATTATAGGGGCATTTAACTCACAGTGATTGATTCATCACCCTCAACACTGAGTTATAACTCCTAGTGCTAAGTCACTAACTTGACCTAACTAACTAAGAATTCTTCCTAAACCTAATTGGACCTTTTCTAAGTTCTTCCTACCTTCTCTCACGTGAACTCCACTTTCTCTAAGAGGACTCAATGAGAAAGCATGACAAATATGGGAAGATCTACCTATTTTTGGTAAACCTAGACTTTCGCGCCTTAACCAACGTCAATTATTCCTCAACCGATGCCGGTCACCTAACCTCCATCGGTTACTTTATATACAACTTTTCAACCTTTTACCAATGTTATTCATTCATTTATTAGATCCTTATTACATTCAAACACGAATCTTTAAAGCTCTCCTGCATCCATTTAAAAACACACACAACCACGGTGCAAGAAAAACAACCGGTTCTTCTTCCAGAGCGTTGGAATACTCATGGGAGCACACAGGTTGTACCGCCACGACAACATACTCAAACACCTCTTCTCTCGATCAACCATAAACCATATCGACTCACAGGATCTACAAAATACCAAGTAAGTACTATGATTTTAATCATTCATGCTTATCCCATTGTAGATCTCTTGCTTCTTTCAATATTTTATTTCTTTTGTTACCCATACATCATCTTCTTCCCACCAACCCACTATTCAACCACCCCAAGCCTTTTCACCCTTCTAAACCTCCTTCTTAGTGTTCCTGAGTCTTCTCAAAGCAATATTATGAACCCAACCACTCTTCCTTCATTCTCTGTAATCAAAGAGAAGTTCAAAAACTATTATTAAATTACTACCAAATTGCCCTACCAATGTCGGTCTCACCTTAATCACATCGTTTCACCTCTCTACCGACATCACCACCAAACCGATATCGGTCATTGTGTCTTTTTCTTAACCTCCACAAAACAACCCATAACTCAACCAAACTCCACCCAGACCTTACCAGACACCCCTGTGACCTTACCTAATACCTCTACGACCTTCCCCAACCAAAAACATACCTTGCCTAATGCTAGATTAGTTTGTATTTCAATATTTTGCTTAATCTAGTGTGTTGATAATTTTTGAGATACCTAAATCAAATTGTTAGCAATAGGACCTTTATTTCTTGTATTTACTTTTGTTAATTTTATAAAAACAATGGATTGACAACCATCTAGGAAGTATCACATTCTTGGAACTAGCAAGCGCTAGGCAGTCCACTGTCATTTTCTATTTAATATCATTTGGTGGTCTTGTTTTGTTTCTTATACAGGTCGTTCCTCCTAGCCAAAGGGAAGCTCTCACATTTAGTCTGATCAAATTCTACAACATGCACATACCATCTACATAATCATAGGTATTCCTCCTTGACCATTACCTTATCTGTTTTATCACATACTTTGAGGTGAAACATTTTGGCATGCTCGGTGGGACCCATTTGGGTTATTTTGCATTGTTCATTCCTAGGTGAATCATTGTGTGTCTATTTTCTTTTGAAAGAGTTCACTTAAAATTTTCTCCTTAGAACATTCATTTTATTCTACTGGTCTCAGTGACACTCATATTTTGGACTAAAAAGAACGCTTCTTTCTATTTCGTATTGCATTAGTGAAAGACATACTCTTGCCTATTCATCATTGCTTTCATTGAATTTCATTGTGGATTTGGGTCTAAAATCTTTGCATATCATTTTTGTGTGTTGCATCTATAGCTCATTTAAAAATTGTGGGAAACCTATATGTTGGAAGTCATGACCAAGCTGATGGTTGACAAATTGAACCATAGCTCATATTTTGCACATTCTCTATACCAAACCACTAAAAATAAATTACTCATTTTCTTGAACAACATCTTTCCCGGAAGAAGTTGTCAACGATCACATGATTAGAGGATTGATAATGGGCTCCAAATTGGTTTCTTTGTCCAGTTATCATCTCAGAGAAGGATCCCCACACCAAAACATACCTGAAACTATCCATAATTGTCGTCTTTTTTAGGGAACCTTTATCAAACGAAAAACTCTACTATATTCACAAGTTAGTCCAAAATGGCATAAGCTAGAACATAAAATCTACCACATAGGATTTCATGTTTTCTAGCTTTTGCTTGATCTATGTTTTGAGGTGTGAGTTTGTTTTCTCCATTCTTATTTCCCTTCACACTCCATAATCATAGTTGGTGTATTCTCGACTCTTTTTGAGTGTGTTAGGGTCAATCATTGCCATACTTAGTTTTGGGTTGGTCTTTTACTTGATCTAAATCACCAAATTCATTTTTTCCATATTTTCACAAATTTCACAATAATCGGTGTCGGTCCAAATGACCGTCATCACGATTCCCTCATCTCACTACCATCGGTTTATCGACCATTGTCGGTTTCCTACTATTTTGGTCATTTTAACCAAAGTAGTATTCACCACATTGTTGTTCTTTCTGGGATTTCCTCAATTACCTCACCATATCTCTGTGTCTCTAAAATCACTGTCAAAGTCCAAATCTGCTCCATTTTCATCATTTGTTTCCAAATTTTCAAGTCCTTTTATTTTCCACACTAACCAATATCGGTCCTCTAACCGACATCAAGTTACCCTCTATCATCGACATTGGTTACTCAACTATCGTTGGTCTCTGTGTTTTAATTTTTCAATTAAAACAACGATCATTGTCACCTTCTGGAACCATTTTATCCATTCCTTCTATACTCTTGTGTCATTTATGGAGCTCAAATTACTAGGTCTACTATTAGTCACATGGTTTTGACTTGTAGCCAAGCCAATGCCCTCATGTTCCACGCTAGCCTTCAGCCACTCCCGCCTAGCCCATCGTTACCTTCCATTCTATCACCTATGGATCCCAATCAACCTATTACCATTAGTACCAATGATGAGGAGTTTGCAAGACTCCTTGATCAAAACCATGCTACTTTACAATATTATTTAGCCCATTCATCCACTCGGGACTCATTAGGGAAGCTTATCTATGGCATGCCTGTATCTATCCCACCTACACTTTCACCCACCTTTGCCTTTGTAATTACTAGCATTTCCTAGTCGTTTCCACCTTACCACCTATTGTTTCTCACTTGACAACCTCATCAATATCTTCCATACATATGACATCTATTACACCCACAACATCCATCACCCCTATTATATCTACCATGCCTACATCCACCACCCTCAGTATAGGCTTGTCCATGTCTTCCTCTACCCATATACCTATTGCATCCCAACCACATATGGTGTCGAAGCCCATACTACCTTCCAAAACATTATCCTCTCCATCCCGCAATCTCTTCCTATGATTTCTACGAGAGTCGTTACGTCCACTCCACCTACCTACAGTTATCACCAACAACCCCCTATTTGGATACTTGCCATTTACATCTATTCCAGCCTACATTCCTCTCTCACAATTTTTGTACTCATAACCACCACATATTGGGATTCCGCCCACGTCATACCCTCCTCATCTACCCCCTTATACCGTAATGTTTCCCAGTCATCACAACCTACCAATGATCTTATCAAAATGATGATGGAAAAGATGCAAACATTGGAAGCATTTGTCTCCAGCTCATGTAACTCTTTGACATATGATGAGATTTGTAATGAGCCCATTCACCTATCCATTCTGATTTGTCCATACCCTATGCATTGGGAAATGCCTAAATTCAACCGATTTAACAACAAAGAAGACCCACAACAACACTTGCGGTCTTTTAAACATGGGTGTTATCTGATCACTCATGATGATGCTTTTCTCTTACGAACATTCCTAATGTCCTTAACAAGACCTACTTTGGATTGGTATAGTGCTCTACCTAGGAACTCCATTTTCTCATTCAACCAAGTAGCTCTCCTAACTCGAAGGGATGTGATGGTATGATCGATATGATAGCTACTCAAGACTCTAATCGATGTCTTTTCTATCGAGATTATATTGATTGGTTGTGGAACATGTGGAAAGTAACTTCAGGTGCCTCATATGGGTTTCAGAGACAAGGTCATAGAAGTGAAGACAAAAGGGGTAGTGGAGCTATAAGAATTATGGTCGATTTTCTGGTCTAGTCCATAAAGTCTTAGCTTTGATTGGCTGATATGTTCAACAATGAAAGCAAAGGTAATAATATCTAGTGGAAGTGGTGAAGATATGAATACTAATGTGCGTAAGCTAGTGTCAATGTCTAACTGATTAGCAGGCCCGTTGGGTTGTGGGACCTATGGATCACAACCAAAGACTCATTGAGGCTGAGGCCCTCGTATGGTCATGCATGCAATCAAACCCTATTACCAGGAGCAGTCCAAAAATCATAGGCTTGATTAGCAGCGATGTTCGGCGTATGTTGTAAGTGTGTGTAAAAATGGTAAATGTAAACTTGTATCAATGTCATTTATTAACTCGCCCATTTGGTCATGGGACCAGGGATCATAACTGTATGTCTTTTCCTGCTGAGGACCGTTGATGGTCATGCAAGATGAATTGATTTGCTTTCAATAAATAAACTATCTATCAAGGGAAATCTAACCTATGTTTTTGTTGTTTTCTCAATATATCAGACAAAGCAATAAACCAAGCTAATATATGGAAATTAAATGTTTTTGTTCTTTTCTAACTTTTCAGAAAATGCATCTAATCTAATAAACAAATTAAATACAAATAATTAGCTAGATGTAGTTAACTATTTATACAGATATGTGAATCTAAACCTAAGATATATTCTAATTCAATCAAAATCCTTCCAACCCTACCTCAGAAGTGAAGAACAAATCATAACTCTAACAGAGCTATTATTCCCCACAACTTCCCTGGCAATGTTGAAGAGAAAACTTCCTATTGATTTGATCTACTTGCAATTATCTAACTAATTGAAATGAATTGTTTCTCTACTCTATTTGATATGTAATTGACAATTTGACAAAACAAAGAAAACAAATACACAATTCCAACCTGGAAGAGCAAGAGCTTTGGAAAATCCAATAGTATCGTATTTGTCCCCTCAGTTCTTTCCTTTCTTTCTCTGAGTGTTCATGTGAGTCCAAGGGATTGGGAATGCAAAGAACAACAACAAGAGGATGGAGCTTGAACAATGGCAGCTTGGAAGTGATCTAGATAGAATGCAAGTAGAAGAGAGATAGCACAACAGATCTGAGCTTGGCTATGTAATTTCTAGCAAGACTATGGTAGCAAAACAATACAAGATGCACAAAATTCTCAAACGGGCCCTTTTCTTGAATACAAACATGGAATATATAGGAATGGAGGATACGAGGTTACTTCATGCATAAGGCAATGAAGAGGCAGTTCCAACTAATTAAATCTAGTGTAAAATAGGAGCAAGGAGAACCAAACAAACAAAACTATTTTTAGCCAATTTGGCTCACAAAGGTGTTCAAAAAGTGAACTTAAGTGAATTGTCGCATGCAAAATCACGCATGAAGATTATAGAAAAAGTAGATAGAATCACCACCCGTGCAAGGTGGTGGTTTTTCAACCACCACCTAGGAAGGGCGGTGGTTTTGGCACTAAAGGCCAAAACAAGTGTAGAAAGAAGCGGGGAGTTAGAAAAATGCATGGAAAGGTTAAGTAAGGCTATCTAGGCTACAAATATATACTACAAATGGGTTTTGGAGCTCGAACACCTTCTTGAAAGGACTTTGAATCATCATTGGGGATTTTTGTAACCATTTTTCTAACAATGCAACACGTGCAATTTTGGGTGCATACATATTTCCCCCTCAGAGAAGCATCTTAGCTATGAAAAGGCGTAAAACATAGAGTCTAAGTATGGCATTCCGAAATGGGGAGTTAGAAGCTATACCGACACATCTGTGTCTTTGAAAAGTCACCGTCCAAATTCCTATTACCTGCAAAAGGGAGAAAAGACTCAAGTGCAGATAGATAAAATATCAAAAAATAAACACTAAATCAAAATGACAAGAGGACCTACCATTTGCGTGGGGATGTAGAAATATACCTGCGCCAACGCTCTAGCCCTATAAACACATACACTCAAAACAAGGTTAGAAATAACATATATATATCAAAATAAACTCATTTTTCAATTCATTTATGCATTATTGATTTTGTAAATTCGAGCTCTGGATCCACGGTGACCATTTCTTACGAGAGTACAACCGATACATTCGTGATGAGACCATGATCATACCTCCACAAGTAGGAGATCGACATGAGCGCTCTCAGGTTAGTTATTTCCTCTTTTATATTTTTGTGCCCTAAAGTTTAAAATGTTGAAAAGTTCACCTAGGGGGACATTTTCAAAAATGTTTGATTCAAATGGGTCTTTAGGGGGGCACCCATAGGGCATGCTTTTATTTCATTAGAAATGGTTAATTTGGTCGTTTTTGAGCATTTTTAGGGTAAGGGGGTGTTTTGAAAATTGGCTCAGAGCGTCCCCCGCCGGGGTGGTGGTCTGGGAACTGTTGCCCGCACCGGGCGGCGGTTCTCGGGAAAGAATGATCAAAACATGCTTAAACTTGATTTTTTCAGATTTTTGATGTTTTACTATGTTTTTGATGAGCCTATCATGTGATGTAAATCACTAACTTGCTCTTTTCTCATGTTTTAGTGAATGCAGAAGAAGGAGGAGTACATATGCTGGAGTCAGGAGAGAGAGTGTGATTGTCTCCTTGAGATATTAGATCACCGACACGGCCGATATGAACTTACTTGGGCCGGGCGGTGCATCTCGGCACATAGCCTAGGTGCCCCATGTTACTCCTTCCGGTGACATCCGTGTGACTTATTCTCTTATTAGGATGCATAACGGAACACTTTCCGGTTTCTAGGTGTCAAAGGTGAGTGGACCATCACTCTAGAGGATGTATTCCACATCCTTGGGCTCCCATTTCTTGGGAAACAATTGACATTGAGGATAGTGGGTCTAGGATAGAGGTGGCACAGTGGGCCACTTATATGGGAGATGTTCCATCTCTTCTAGGTCGAAGAAGGGGATGAGAGTTCATTCTATTTCCACTTATCCCATTCTTGTTCTTCGAAGGGCTATTATGGGTATCTTTTCCTCGAGATTGATCAAGGAAAAGGGGGAGACACACTATTATACTGTTGGGCCCCCATCATTACACAAATTGAGGTTCATGGCTGGAAGTATGCCTAGGGATTTGACATTCGGGGACTACATATCATGACGTGTACATGGTAGTCCAGTTATAGAGGTAGTCTCGAGCCACCCCACTCTTGTCATGAGTTGGGTGTATGAGCATATCACCTTTTACACCGTGCACGCCCTAGTGTTAGATCCGGGGGTTCTTCAAGCAGCTAGATGGATAGGCATGTCGATTGCTTCAAACACGGCATCGCCCGGTGGCTTCTCTTACCACTGCAGACATGATTGCCACACCCTACCTAGACATGTCAGGGTTATGGGGTGAGGAGGTTACGATGGTAGTGGCTTGTTCCTCCATGAGCCGCTTAGTTGACAAGGCTAGGAGGTTGGAGACCCACCCCTTTGATTGAGTGCCTCAACAGTTTGTCCTTAATTACATTGACATACTTCCTCTAGTAGTTCTGTTTATAGGAATATTCGGAAGGCATGGAGGGGTCCTAGAGGGGATCCTGGTTGGATAGTGGTCTCTCCTGGAGTGCCCATTACGGTTAGACTTGTGGTCCAGGATCGAGAGAAGCTGGTGCTCCTTGAGCACCCTTACTTAAGATTGCAGCCACTTCGCTCCCGGTGGTGAGGAGGATGAGTCGATTAGTGTGGACTTCGATTCTAAGGATCACATGGGGGATGAGACAGAGGAGTCCATCAAAGAGGAGACTAGGGAGTAGGATGAGGGGGCGGTCCCTTTGTAGGGAGAGGAGAGCAACCCCGAGTGGCATGACACTCATGAGATACTTAGAGCTACACACGAGGAGGTGACTAGACATCATCACGCCTCCAGATTTGGAGAGGCTCCACAGCCCACCACCAAAGCACCTATATAGCACTCACCAATCCCACATGGATGCTTGGAGATCCGAGTATGTTTGATACTCTTCTCTCCATCTTAACTATTGATTTTTCACATGTTAGTTCAAGTAATCTTCTTTTGATTTACATTTTTGAGGTTTTCTAACTTATTGTATCCTCTTTTTGTTGTTCTTTTCTTCGCATCTACGCACGATTGGCGAGAGCTCATTCGTTGGGTGTGCATGGACACCTTACTTATCCCCTCGGGGAAGACTTGGGCTAATTTTACTATGGACTCAAGACAGCCTTTTAGTCTGGGTGCCATCTTGACTTGTTTTCCCTATCTCGAAAGGTGGTGGAGATATTGACCTCCCTCCATACTCAAGTAGTTGGGTACAAGACTATTGAGTGTCTGATGAGGTGGAGCCACTCTCACGGTGACGCTACAGAAATGGGTGCCACCATGAGCACTCACATCACTCATTCCATTCTCACCACTGTCACATCTACAAAGTAGAGCCCTAGACGCGGTCTTGCACCATTCGAGGGATCCCATAAGGACTGACAGTTATTGAGCATTCCTTGTTTTGTCATGATTTTGACACTTGTACAATTTGTTTTGTATATTTTGGGATCATTGCGAGTGTTTTGACCATGCCTAGTGCATGATGACATTGTATACAAACTTGATCCACTATATATATATAGACTCTATTTTTGGTTCGGTATTCCATTGTATCTGAGTTGACTTCTTTTTGGTTTATCTTGCATGTGTACTCTAGATGTTTAGAATTTCCACTTTTCAAAATGTATGCAATGGATATGAATGATAACAAAATGATTTCTTTTTGTATTTTATAATGCTGATATATGATGATGCAAACACAATGTGATTTTAAACTTAGCTTCTTTAGCAATCTTTGGTACTTCGTATTGTTTTGACAAAACATGATGATAAAATGATATGATAAGTAGATGCACTTGCCCCACTCCTAACTCCACACAACTAGTAAGATGCAAGGGCTCAACACCGAGAGTTAGAAAGGGCACAAGTTATAAAATTTGTTGAATGGTAGTGTGACAAGAGCATAAAGATTTAGTAGAACCAAATTGTGACGCTACAACTTTACCCTACTCAAGTTACTTCATAGTTTAGAATGTGAATTTCTTTGTAGTTTATCTAGACTTGGATCCGTAGATGGCCACTTGGTTGAAAAAATCTAGTTTTAGGGTTTTGAACTCTCTTGGAATTTTGGACATCTAACTCACTTTGTTTTTGACTTATGATTTCACAATATTTGAATTAATTGTTTATGACTTTCAATTTTGTCAAAGAGACCCCCTATACCTTGCCCCATGCTACCAGTAGGAAGCATGGGATTATCACCATGGACAAGACATAGGTGAGTAAGGGAATTTCTCTCCTTTCCCAACCCTACATCACTAGTAAGAGATGTAAGCTCAACACCGAAGGTTGGTAGGGCAAAGAAATGTGTAAAATAAAATTTTCTTGTGGATTTGTAATTGATTTACTTATTTGGGAAAAATGTTTAGAATGTTCTTATTTCCAAAGAGATGTATATGGGATATATGTGACACCATGAAGCTTCTAGAACAGACCATAGGCAAAGACACCTAACCTAGAAAGAGACCAAAAGTAGAACCAAGTATGCAAGCCTTGGTATGGTTACCATAAAAACTTTGTCTTATCTTGCTTGGATTGATAAATTGATTCGAAACAATTGATGATATCATGAAAGTTTGAAGAGATATGATTTGAATGTTTTGTCAATGTTTTTAGAAGTTTTTAGGAATTGCTATAAGAATAGGTTCCTTGATCACAATTTTTACAAAATGACTGGAAGATGAAAATTCAATGCAGATGCAATAATGTACATACAAAAATGTTTATGGATCATGCATAATACATTTTTAGGTGAAGACAGTTCTGGATTCACTAAAATCCTCACCTTCTAGTGTACACAGTGAAATGCCCCATTTTTGTAGTCCTCTACTACTCGATATGGACCTAACCACCTAGGTTTGAATTTCCTTCCCTCTCCAGTCTTCTTGTCTATCTGGCTATCAATTATTAAGACCAAGTCTCCCTCATATATTTCACGTTCGTAAACTTTCTTGTTATATCACGAGCCATCCGGTTGGCGTAAACACTGTGTCATTGTGTAATGTTGAGTCTAGCCTCGTCAAGACTTTCTAGTTGAGAGATTTGGGCTTCTCAATAACCCTCATCTCCCAAAATCCCTTGTAACAAAATACTAAGACTTGGTATCTCAACTTAAAGCGGTAGAACCGCTTCAGCACCAAACACCAAAGAAAAGGAGGTTTCCCCTGTTGGTGTTCTAACCGACGTTCGGTAAGCCCATAGAGCAGAAAATGATACAAAATATAATATAAAAAACACCGAATAATAAAATATAGAAAATTCAATTCATTCGGGATATATTATCCATGTATGAGATTACAATATATAGAGTTTGATCTCCTTGATTCTAGGAGTCAATAGTCATCCCTCATATCTCTCAACCCCTTCCTAGAATCTCTCAAATCTATCCCAAGGATATCTCTCTAATCCCTTTATTATCTCACACACCAAAATAGCTACGTGAGTTGTTCTCACAACTCACCCAAATACTAATACTAACTATTACAATTATATTATTAATATGAGTTCTATAAACTCATAATTAATAATATTACAATTTATTAATAATGTCACAATATATTTGTAACATTCACTCCCCTATTGTTAACATTATTAATTCCCAATATACACTCCCCTAATGTTGACATGGTAAAAAAACATTCACACGCTTATCTGCAGTATGCTCACCCATGTGGCATGCCCAACTTAGCTCATGACCTTGATCAAAAGAAAGACTCTCTCCTTCCATGGTTTTAAACAAGTTTACCAAAAACCTTGATGTGATAGGATCCATCAACTGTCCACCTCATGTGGTTTTTTGGATCTTCCAAAAACCTTTTCAATATCCACAAACTGGCTTACATTGGTGCTTCTGATCTTCTGCAATGTTCTGACATCAAGAGGAAATATAGGAAATATCACTCACACAGGAGCTCACTTATTACAATAGTTGAATAGGTATGATTCATCTGTTCTTATTTGCAGAAAGTAAACACACAACTGAAAATGAAATGCCACAACAACATTGTGTGGCCCCGTTGCTTGATCTAGCAAGAGGTCATTGATTGACCTCCTTCCTCCATTTCCTCCATCCTCCAATAATCACGCCGCTTACTCAACAAATTAGACGTTAAAGCTCAAATTTGCAGCACCTTTGTCGATGCATCTTCCCCATAAATATTTTCTTTGGTTTTGAAATTCCAAAGTGGGGTGCTGGGGTGGCAGCCCTCATCGGGGTTAAGGGGCAGCGCCCTTCTGTGGTCCCGGTAGCACCACTGGCGTGCTCTCTGTCGCGGTATAGGGAAGGGTTGAGGGGCAGAGCCCTCAAAGCCAAGAAAATTTTCCTTCTTTGAAGCCATCAAAAATATCATCAGAAATATAATTTTATTCACCTGATTCTCCAAAAACATTAGACGTCGGGTAACACCGAAAATGCGTCCGTGAGGTATATTTTTTTGTTTTTACAATATTTTGATAACTTGACTTTTTTACTACAAAATAAAAATAAAAATCCTAAAATCACCTATTTGACAACAACACTCAATTTGTTAATTCACTTGACATTACAATGACACTTTTTGATGGACTATGGCATAAAAATGACAACACGAACAATGACTCAATTTTTTTCAGACTTTTTACAATTATACGACTTTTGATGACAATTTACAAATTTAAAAAACAACATACTACATGATTTAATCACATAGACTATGTGATAAAATCAAACAAAACAATAACTCTTAAGTGACACTTGTAAACAATATTTGTGAATCAACCGGAAGACCCTTTTACCAAACAACATTAAATATTAAATTTCCTAAACTCGACCACCTACACAAGGAAATTAAAAAAACCATTATATCAAACTAAAACTATAAGATTCTAACAATCCTAAGAAATATTTTGACACGTTACTTTGAATGGATATAACTTTTTGACATATGTGAATAGTTGGTCGTGGCTATACCAAACTTCTAACCACTCTTGAATGCTTCTCTAAAAAAAAAAGACACTATTATAATTTACAAATAGATACTGCTCCACGTGTACAGAGTAACAACAAACCTGAAGATTGCACGTATTTGGTGATTATTGCAGGGGATCCAATGGAAGTACAAAGGCATGCCTGAATGTGAGAAGACATGCACCAATACAACACTGCAAGTCAATTTTTTTTAGGTTGTTAGTGAGATGATCTTCAACAGATACGTGGAGACGCCATAAGCCAAGACCAAATATTTCACAAATATTAACTCTGTGTTTGTGGAGGATGAAATGTGTCAGAGGCGTGATGAATTTGATTTATGTGCTCCACAAAGATGATCACAACAGTTGTTGGAACCCTTTTCTTCAAGCCGATACCACTCAAAATGGACATATGTGATGAAGTACAGGATAACTAGTTGAACACCAATGATCATCCACGCATTAGACATCTCTCTTCCAAAATATTCTCAATGAAACTTCCTCCAACACCATCGAGTTTCAATAGGCCCGACAGAAAATTGGCGGTGGTCACAGTGAATCCAACTAACTTGAAATTTATTCCTTTGTCTCTGTTTCATCTTGTATGTGAAAGACCACGAGAAGAAAACAAGTTCTCATCTATGATTAATATCTTCTTCATAAAGAACTGCCATTCACATGGACATTTCTAATCGCCCTAAAAAAATTCAAAAACCCATTACAAACAGAGAATTAGTACCTTCTCTGATGCCACTGATAAGAAATATAATATAAAAACACCGAATAATAAAATATAGAAAATTCAATTCATTCGGGATATATTATCCATGTATGAGATTACAATATATAGAGTTTGATCTCCTTGATTCTAGGAGTCAATAGTCATCCCTCATATCTCTAAACCCCTTCCTAGAATCTCTCAAGTCTATCCCAAGGATATCTCTCTAATCCCTTTATTATCTCACACACCAAAATAGCTACATGAGTTGTTCTCACAACTCACCCAAATACTAATACTAACTATTACAATTATATTATTAATATGAGTTCTATAAACTCCTAATTAATAATATTACAATTTATTTTTAATTTCACAATATATTTGTAATGAAGAAAAAGCTTTAAGTGTCAATCTCGTTTGTTTTCCTTAATGATTTTTAGGAGAATGGACTTTAACATCTTGTTGGTAGCCTCGGTTTTTCCATTAGCATGAGGATAGTAGAGAGAAGCCGTATGATGACTTATCTTGAATTTTTCACATAAATCACGTACCTCATCATTTTTGAAGGACGTGTCATTATCAAAGATAATGACCTTTAGAACCCTCGTACCTACAAATGATTTGGTTCAAGATGAACTTATCAATTATAGATCCAGGTACGGTTGTAAGAGGCATGTCTTCTACCCATTTAGTAAAGTACTCTATGGCCGTGATTATGAAGTTATGGCCATCCATTGATGAGGGAGATAACTTCCCTATCAATTCTAGGCCCCATATGGAAAAAGGCCATGGAGTCGCAATCGGTTGTAAAGCTCTGTGCCAATATGTGAATCTCATGAGAGAAATCCTAATATTTATGGCTTCTATGCACGAATTCTATTGCATCATGCTCTAGCGTGGGCCAGAAGTAGCCCATCCGATGTATTTTCTAAGTGGTGGCATGGCCACTGAAGTGACCTCCACATACCCCACTATGTGATTCGTAAAGAATATTTTCAGATTCCACTACGTCAACACATCTCAAAAACATTCCATTAAAGTCTGCGATAGATCACTTATTCCAAAACAACGTACTTAGTAGCTATGACGTGTAACCATCTTCTTTCTTTGTGATGTTGCCCCTTATGGGTATGTATGATCCATGATGAAGTTGACAATGTCAGTGTACCAAGGACACGTGAATATTGGGGGCCTGGTCTCAACAAAATACACGCACTCATCGGGAAAGTCTAAATTTAGTAGATCACCTCCATCTAATGGGTTGTTATATAACCGCTTTTAATGATCTGTCCCTTAATGGACTTCGATTTACAAACGTTAGTTCAAACTCACCCATTAGTGTTATGAAATGTCCTACCTTCTTAGATAAGGATCCTTGTGTGAGGAATGTCCGTAGGTGATCAGATCTAACGATAACCCTTGTTTCTTGGTTTAGCATATAATGCCTTAAGTGTTTCATCGCAAAGACTATAGTGAGGCATTCCTTCCATGCCTGTGTGTAACATGTCTCATAATCAAGTAACATTTGACTAATGAAATAAACCACACGTTCACGTTTATCATCATCCTCTTGAGCCAACATGCAAAGCTAATGAGACATCAGAAGCTCACGAATAAAGGATCAAGGGATGATCTGACCTAGGTGACATGAGTGTGGGAGGAGATAATAGAAACCATTTAACCGACTCAAATACCTCATTGCATTCCTTCTTCTAATCAATGCAGCAATATTTTTTAATAGATTGTTGATCGGATGAATAGAAAGGTTAGGTCGGGATAAACCTTCGGATTGCACCGAGTTTCCCAAGGAAAGATCTGATGCCAGACTCGTCTGATGGTGGAACCATTTCAAGATAGCCTAGATTTTGGCTAGGTCGACATCAATCCCTCGTGAAGATATAATGTAACCCAGAAGCTTGCCTCTTGTTACACCAAATACACATTTCTCTAGATTCAATGTGACACCATACTTGATTAATCGAGAAAGGATGACATGAAGAACCTCTGGATGATCACAACACTTCCTGGCCTTAGCCAGAAGGTCATCAACGTAGGATTCCATGATCTTATGAATAAGGTCATGGAATATATAGGTCATTTCTCGTTGATACGTAGCGCCAGCATTCTTAAGGCCGAATGGCATGATCGCATAACAGTGATGGGTCCCCAAGGAGTTATGAATGTAGTTTTAGCTTGATCCTCATCAGAAATTTTGATTTGATTGTATCCGAAAAACCATCCATAAGAGACAACAACTCAAACCCAAGCTATTGCGTCAACAATAACATCAATGGATGGTAATGGGAAATCATCTTTGGGACAAGCCTTGTTGATGTCCCAGAATTCTATGCAAATACGGATCTTTCCATTATTTTTTAGAATGGGGACGATGTTAGAAACCCATTGCGAATAATCAACTAGCTTAATGAATCCTACCATGAAGAAGTTTCATTACTTCCTCTTTTACCATAAGGGCCACCTTTGGCTTCATCGGTCTTGACTTCTGCTTAATCGGTTTAGCATCTGGCTTGGTGATGAGATTATGAACTGCGATATGTGGTGTAATTCCCATCATTTCCTTGTAGCTAAACATGAAGGATTTTTGATGCTCCTTGCGGATTTGGGTATGTATTTCCACCTCCTTTGGAGTTAAGGAGGACCCCATCTTTAAGATTTTTGGCTCCTCCTCTATTCCGATGTTTACATGGATTGTTCCTTCAATTAGGGAGGCATTTCCTCCTCAAATTCTAGCGGGACCGGAGGTAGATTCAAGTCCCCTTCTTCTTCTACCTCGTAAATCTCAAGATCTCTTCTCCAGAGAGGATTTAATCTTGGGATTCCCAAAATAGGAAGAGGAGTGATGAATTAGGGAGAATTCTATCTCACGGTAGGTAAGATGTAACTCTTCCAAAGTTTTTAAATATCTCAAATTCATTTCATCACTATCGACATGGTCTAAATGGTTGGGTTGAATCTTGGCTTCCACATATGTTAGCATTGGTGTTATTCATGCCTTATGAATCAAGGGTTCAACACGAATCGAAACCGTGAAGTTGGTGTCTTCTAGGTCACTACTTGGGGTGAAGCGTGAAGCATGAAGCAGAAGTTGCTATCAAGTCTGCAAGAAGATATTGTTCACGTGGAACTGCTTATATTGATATAAAGTCAAATCCCTTTGTTAGGCCTAGCACGGCTATTTTGTAGAGTTGTAGGTGTTGGATTTGGCCTCATATACCTCGAGATATCCGATTCGCGACCGGTTGTGAATCACCCAACACCTTAATATTGATGACTCACTATACGAATGAAAATTGACATACAACCTTCAACCGCACATAACCCCCAAGGTCATGTCGAGTATTCAATGTTGAATGTGTGCAGCTAGTTATGTGTGGATCGGTGGCTAAGATCTAGTAGTGTGATCTCCTAGTAGCTGAGTTGGCAAAGGGGAGATTTAGAGGCTATGAACGGGTAGCATAAGCTTGTTTTCCTAACTTGGATCAAAGTTTTGATCTAGTTTGAAGTGTCCATGTAAACTGGATGAAATTAACAATCTAATCTAATACTTGAAAGGAAACTAATCTAAATAAATCACAAAACTAAAATATCACAATCACAGACAACAATTTTCTTCTATTCTAAATAAACAAATCTAACCTACACTAAAACTAAACAAGAGAGATAACTTGGTGTGGTTATTCACATGTGTTGAGTGTATTGAATCTAAACTAAATCACAACAAGAAATTTTCTAATTAATCTATGATATGTAGACAACCTCCTACAGATATTCTTTCCTTCAAACCCACAGGGATAGGAAGAAGAAGATCCATCATTGGGGGTTGCTATGAAAGATTTAAACCCTCTTGGAAATTAACTAATTACTTGTAAATGAAAGAAGATTGATTTCTACTCTATTTGATATGATATAACAATGATAAATTGCATGAATAAAAGAAATCAAATAACAACTCCAACCTAGAATTCACATAATAGAGGTAAATCTAGATGTGTAGTAATTTGTCCCCTCAGTTTGTTCCTTTCTTTCTCCAAGTGTTCATGTGATTCCAAGGGATTGGGAATGCAAAGAACAACAACAGGAGGATGGAGCTTGAGAAATGGTAGCTTGAAGTAATTTGGATGTAATGCAAGTAGAAGAGAGATAACACAAGATATCAGAGCTTGGCTATGTAATTCCTAGAAAGATTGTGGCAGTAATACAATACAAGATACACAAAATTCTTAGGCCCTTTTGCTTGAATACAAGCATGGAATATATAGGAATGGAGGCTAGGAGGTTACTTCATGCACAAGGCAAGAAGAGGAAGTTAAACTAATTAAATCTATTTAAAAATAGAAGAGGGAAGGAAAACTAAGCCATCAAGACTATTTTTAGGAAATTTGGTTCACAAACGCACCCTAAAAGTCAAGTTAAGTGAAGCGTCACGTGTCAAAAACATGCATGAAGAGTTTTGGAAAAGTGTTCAGGACCGCCGCCCTACCTAAGAGGTGGTTCTGACACTAAGGCCAAAAATGCACAGAAATGAGAGGGAAGATGGAAGAAAGAGTGGAAAGAATAAGTAAGGATGTCTAGGCTACAAATATATACTGCAAATGGGTTTTGGAGCTCGAACACCTTCTGAAAGGACATGAATCATCATTGGGGACTTTTGTAACCATTTTCTGACAATGTAGCACATGCAATTTTGGGTGGGTACACTCACATTCTCTTAGTGCAATTTTGGGTGGGTACACTCAAAATCTAATTTGAAGGAAAAAGGTATAATTCTTCCTTCAGGTGAAGTAAGGATCACACCCGCCCTGGTGCCAAAGCGAAACTTGGCTCCATCAAAATGGAGGGTCCAACAACTACTTGGAAAAATGGACATTGGATCATCTTTCACATTTTCCCCTTTTACCTCGGTTACTTCAACCATGTAAATCTCATCTACTGGGAGGGAACCAAGTCCCAGGGTATGTCCCATACCCATGGAATCAAAGGGGAGGATAATAGGTAAATCCTTTTCCAATAGTTCAACAATTTTTGTCATGGTTCCAAGTGATACTGTCTCTATAACCATGGTTTCATCTTTGACCACCGGAATGCCCTCAATCAACCCCGTGACTTCTAACTCTGTCATGGGGACTAGATTTTCCTCTGGCATTTCTCTTGCATGTTTACTTAATTGGTTCGGAGGAAGCTCAAACTCAGAGTGAATGCCTAGTCTTTTCTTTAAGCTAGCCAAATGTATGTCAAAAAAATTTGATCACCTTGTGCCACAAATACCTTCCCTAAATGAAATAATCTTACCTCTTGGAATAAAGTGGAAGGGATTACCTTCATGCGGTGGATCCAAGGATGACCAAGAATCATATTATAGTTGGTTTCTTGATCTATAATATAAAATTTGGTTAAGACCGTCTTGGGCCCGAGGGTGACCGGTAACACTATGGTTCCAATTGACGTTTCCTTGAGGCTATCGTAGCCCCTTAACGTGTTTCTTGTTGAGGAGCAATTAGTTTCCCCATATCCTAAATTTTGTAGAAAAGAGAAGGGGACTATGTTAACTGCTGCTCCATCATCGATCATCGTGTGTTTCGTGTAATTGTTGTAAACCCAAACTTGTAAAAACAAGGTTGGATCTCCTCTATGAGTTATCTCAGCATATGTAGGCATCTTATTGATGTCAAACACAAACCCAATATCTCTTTTGGGCTTCCCTAGAGGAAAACATCAAAGTCTATATGATTTACCTATGTTTACGGTGGGGGTAATGTTAACCCGGATGGCCTAAACCTAGTGCCTCTAATAATGTGACAACGTGAGTAGGAGAATTCTTCAACATATCCAAAAAGGAAATGTGTGAAAAGGTCTTGGTTAGATCAATGATTAGATCATAAGCCCCTAGTAACTCTCTTAGTGTATCATGAATATTTCCTGGTATATCCAGATAAAACAGGATTGGTTGTGAAGAATAATCTTTGGTTCTTGTTGCAGCATTAATTTGGGGTTCAATGTCTGTTGGGTTTCAGATTTGCACTTGGAATGAAAACACAGTCAAAGGAAAATAAGTCCTTCCTCTTTAATGGGAGAGGTTCCCTTATTGAAAGCAAAAGGCAAAACCTATATACAAATATACAGCTTTATCAAAGTGTGGTTTTCTGATATCTAGAAATGTGCTTTATGCTAGGAAAATCATCAACACAAGAGGATAGAAGACTTAAGGAGGTGAGGGAGGCAGAAGAAGACAATACTTTCAAGGAAAGGAGATAGCAGAGAAAACCTTTATGCGTATTGAGCAAATGAAATACAGATTTGAACCATTCACATTTATGACAGATACATTCCCGCAGACACAAAGTTCTCGAGATTACATTTACTAGAACACAAAGTTTCTTAGTATGCGAGAGATTAAATGATTCACAGATCAGAGCAAAGAAAGAAAGAGAAAAATAGAGGAAGAAAGGGGAAAACTCCTGTATTGATTCCTTTCGACTCGAAATTACAGTTCCAGAATATCAAAATTCCCTCCTCTAATAATGAGCTAGGCTCTTACATTTATAGATGAAGCAAAGATACCCCACGGAAGAGAAAGAGGGGGAAAATCTGTTTTGAAAGCCCAACTGTCAATAATTAATCTCTGGCAGTCTTTTAAGTGCGGTTCTTCCCATCTTTTGGCGTATTGGAGATGGAATAAATGCAAAACAAACCAGAACTGATTTGTAAAGTGATTGGATTCCATGTTAGTGGTATGGTAGACGTTTTTTTAGATTTCCAATAATACGGACCATCCACGGGTAAGAATGTGATTGGAGTAGGGATTCTTATTTCTCCACACGGGCCTACGGGTCCGCCATTTCCATCTAAACTTCTCACTAAAAGAACAAAATGCTGAAAATAACTCCCCAGCCCCGCCGGCCTCGCCTTTTGGGAAATGGGAAGAAATTTCCCATCTGGTGATGACTAGACTTTTAAAAATGAGGGGAATTTTAAGGGGGACAACAATGTCTAACTCGACCAAGCCCACAATCTTGGTTTGTTGGCGGCCATCTAGAGGAGGTGCCACTTGTGGGTTTGATGAATTTGAAGCCTCATGATCATTAGTCCCTATCATAATACCCTTGTTGGAACCATTAGGATCTATTCTTCCATCCTTGGGATGAGTGGGAAGGGGATCATTAAAGATCCCAAGCGGTGTGTTCTGTGGGTATAGCGGCCCCATATAGGCATTTTGTGTTGGTGTGGTGCGGTCTTCCGAGAAACATATAGACAAACAACTATCATTGATCCTCGATAAATGTTGGAAGAATTTGTTGTAATCACGGCATGTTCTTGCGTCATGCCCCATAAACCCTATGGAAACCACAATATATGTTAGGATCATAATCTCGTGGCCTTTGATTTATTCCTTGTTGTGGCCCGAAACTACGACCATCGTTCAGTTGCTAGTTGTTGTGGTTAAAATTTTGAAAGCCCTACCCTTGGTTCTAGAATTGGTTGGGATACCTACCGAGTCTTGGCTAGGGCTTGGGGTCGTTTTTTGCCTCTGTTGCTTTTGTTTTTGTTGTTGTTGTTGTTGTGGATGATTAAAATCCACAACATTTACAGAGGGCGAGAAATTATTACTTCTCTGATTGTTTCCATTATTGTTGTTCTTATTTGTAACACTTGTGTTAGTGGGATTAACAACATTAGGATTTTTGGGATGGTCAGCCACGCCATCAATCATAGCTCCACGATTCTTGTTAAGTATTTCGGTCCTTGATTGTTATTTGTGTTGTTTGAATAGCAATGATTTTTTTGACTAGGAGTGACTAACTTCCCATTTACACCATAAGTCTTATGGCCACTATCAATGGCTGCTTGGTCAATCCGGAGAGCACCTTCCAATACCTCCTCATATCTCTTGAGTGGGAACTTTTGAACCTCTTCCTTTGTCTCTCTATTAAGAGAGTGGAGGAATAAATCACAAAGTTTTGTTTGATCCATGTTCAAGCCTTTGGAAGAGGAGTAGAGAAACTATCACCACCACTAAATGAAGTCAGCTGCAGATTCGTTATGCTCTTGCTTGATATGCAGGAATTCTCTGATCCCTATGCTTAACAACTTATTCATATTAAAAGCCTTAATGAAAGCTGATACGAGTTGCTTAAAAGTGTATTGAAGCCTTTGGTATTCTATAATACCAGTCAAGAGCGATGCCTTCTAACGTCTTAGGGAAGATTTTTGCAATAACAACATCCCACAGGAGCAACTCTCGAATGGTTGTCGCATAGGCTTTAATATGAGCATTTGGATCACCTTCCCCTTTAAAATTTGGAAGATCGGGAAATGGCCTTGGGAGCATGACTGTCCGAATGGAAAATTCCAGAGGCTCCTTTAGGTACTCAGAGTAGGTTCCCATTGCGTAGGTTTCAACCATCAAAGGTCCTTGTTGGGGAAGCAAAGGTTGCATTGGTTGTTGAAATGGCATGGCGTAAGCATTTGTCGGGGTATATGGCATTCCTTGCAGATAACCATAAGGACCGGATAGGTGTATGCATCTCCTTGTGGTGTCTTGGAGTACATGTGCATATAGGGAGGTTGGCCACTCTGATATGGGACTAAAGGTGCGAAACCAAGAAACATCGCATTTCTAGTTGGTATAGCATTTGAGAATACACTTTCAGCCTAACACCTATCAACTACCCATATGTGGCATTAGGAGGCATACCCAAAGTACCTATCCCAGTTAACAAATCCCCAGGGTTTGGAGTGCCCATATAATTTAAAGGATTTTGCGCTATGGGTATTTTCCCATAGTTCAGCAGATATTGAGAAGGTCTTGATTGCCCTGCGTATGAGTTTTGAGTATTCAGGTGAGCTCCAACTCTTTGACCTTGTCCACTAATGTGGAGATAACATCTCCTATTGGTGAGGTAGTTTTTTGCTTAGGTGCTTGTGGTTTTGGAGCCTACTGGGAGTGTGATATCCCACTATAAATTTATCACTACATTGCCACCCCTTGTTTGTGATGTTTTCATACATGGGAGGGGTAGTATTATTTTTTTAAAGGGGATTTAACCATGTCTTTGAGACCTATTATAGCGCGGTCCATTTCTCAAAAATGTCGTTCACTCTTAGCATATCCAACTAAGTATTCCTCATCTAGAGGAAGGAGTTGGTCTGATTGCATATTGACGGGTTGTCGAACAACAACCTAGGAGACGAGCATGCTTCCCCAGTGAGAGTCATATTGTTAGAGCTTGACTGTTCATGGGGGTAAGTTTGCGTGAATTTATCAAGTTCCTTAATGCACACTGAGGAACAAATGTTAACTCCATCGAGGAGAATATTGTGAGCATCTGTTCTTTGATCCGCCCATGTTGAAAGTGAGGGGACTATTGTTGTCCACCTGTTGGGTAACTATATATGTCGTAACCCAGAATGGGCCGACCATATTCATCAAATCCCGACATATTCAGGGGGGGTATGAGATTACCCACCGAATAAATATCAAACAAAAAGCAGAGCAGAAAGTGGAAACATTTAGAGACTAGCTCTTCACGTTGGCTTCGCCAATTTGGTATGATAGAAAATCAACACATGACCTTCTTCGCACTCGACCTCCTAAGGTCGTGCCGAGACGATTGGTGTGGAATGGAAATGGAAGTGGAAGTGGAAGTAATGGTGGTTGTCAAGATAATTTGGCAACCTTATGTCTTTGACACACAATAATGGAATCTGTGAATCTAATGTGAAGAATGCTCTCCTAACTTGAAGGGGTGTGATGGTATGATTGGATATGATAGCTACTCGGAGACTCCAATCAATGTCTTGTTTTTCCAAGATTCTATTGATTGGTTGTGGAACATGTGGAAAGTAACCTGCAGGTGCCTCGTATGGGTTTCCAGAAAAGGTCATGGAAGTGAAGACAAAAGGGGTAGTGTAGTTCAGTAAGAATTATGGTTGATTTTCCGGTCTAGTCCGAAATTCTTAGCTGATCGGATATTATGTTCAACAATGAAGGTTGTGTAATATTTGGTGGAAGCGGTGAAGATATGAATACTAATGTGTGTAAGCTAGTGTCAACGTCTAATCGACAGCGAGGCTTGTTGGGTTGTGGGACTGTGGATCACAACCAAAGACTTGTTTAAGGCCGAGGTCCTCGTATGGTCATGCATGCAATCAAACCCTATTACCAAGAGTAGTCTAAAAGTCATAGGCTTCATTAGCAAAGTGATGTTTAGCGTATCTAATTGCTCTATCTTCTCAGTGTATGTTGCAGGTGTGCGTAAAATTGTTAAACGTAAACTTGTATCAATATCGCTTATTAACTCGCCCGTTTGGTTGTAGGACCAGGGAATCACAACCGTATGTCTTTTCTCGTTAAGGATCTGCTGATGGTCATGCAAGATGAATTGATTTGATTTTGGTAAATAAAATATCTATCAAGAGAAATCTAACCTATGTTTTTGGTGTTTTCTCAATATATCAGGACAAAACAATAAAACAAGCTAATCTATGGAAAGTAAACACTTTTGTTCTTTTCTAACTTTTCGCAGACAATGTATCTAATCTAATAAACAAATTAAATACAAACATTAGCAGGATGTAGTTGACTATTTGTGTAGATATGTGAATATAAACCTAATACCTATTGTAATTCAATAAAAATCCTTCCAACCCTACCTTAGAAGTGAATAACATATCATAACTCTAATGAGCTATTATTCCCCACAGTGTCCCTGGTAATGTTGAAGAGAAAACTTCCTATTATTTGATCTACTATAACTATATAACTAATTGAAACAAACTATTTCTCTACTCTAATTGATATGTAATTGAAAATTTGACAAAACAAAGCAAACAAATACACAATTCCAACCTAGAAGAGTAAGAGCTTTGGAAAATACAGTAGTATCAGTATTAGTCCCCTGAGTTCTTTCCTTTCTTTCTCTGAGTGTTCGTGTGAGTCCAAGAGATTGGGAATGCGAAGAATAGCAATAAGAGGATAACGCTTAAGCAATGGTAGCTTGTAATTGATCCTGGATTTAATGCAAGTAGAAGAGAGATAACACAAGAGATCTGAGCTTGGCTATGCAATTTCTAGCAAGACTATGGCAGAAAAACAATACAAGATACACCAAATTCTCAGACAGGCCCTTTGCTTGAATACAAGCATGGAATATATAGGAATGGAGGTTAGGATGTTACTTCATGCACAAGGAAGTGAAGAGGCAGTTCCAACTAATTAAATCCATTTAAAAATAGGAGCAAGGAGAAACAAACAAACAAAACTATTTTTAGCCAATTTGGCTCACAGATGCGTTCAAAAAGTGAACCAAGGTGAATCATCGCATGCAAAATCACGCATGAAGATTCTGGAAAAAGTGGGCAGAACCGCCGACCTACACAGGCAAGTAGCTTCGGGACCACCGCCTTGACTGGGTGGTGGTTTGTGAACCGCTGCCCGGGAAGGCGATGGTTTTGCATCGAAGGCCAAAACAAGCTCGAGAAAGAAGTAGGGAGTTAGAAAAATTGCATGGAGAGGTTAAGTAAGGCTATATAGGCTACAAAAATATATCAGTAAATTGGTTTTGGAGCTCAAACACCTTCTTGAAAGGACTTTGAATCATCATTGGGGATTTTGTAACCATTTTCCTGACAATGTAGCACGTGCAATTTTGGGTGCATATAGTCACTCTTCCACCCATCAAACCACATACTAGTTTTGACCCCTCTCGTCTTGTGCCTACATGGTATAAATAAAATGATTACTGCAACTATCATCACATTAGAGGTCATAGCAATGGTAATTGTATAAATTTTAAAAATATTGTCTAAGAAATGTTAGATAATGGAGATCCCGTCTTGGATAATACTAACGCACCAGCCTAATCAGAACCTTCACATCTTCAAGAATTCTTTCCCAAATCATCTAACCAAACCAAAAAAACCTCGACCAATAATAGTAACATTCGTGAGGTTCATGTTGTTTTCGACATCATACCAGCTCTCTCGCTCAATTTCCTCCTACTTCATCTATTGAGAAGATTCATTCATGAGCTCCTTTAGCCATGGAGGGACTTGTTTCATCTGCTCGTTTACCTATAGAGGAGTATGTCTTATTTCCTCCTTTACCCACGAAATAGTCCGCCATATCCGTTGATGTAGTTTCCTTACTCACCTCTCAACATGACAAACAACCCACAATACTTACTCTTCTACCCACAAGAGATTCATACTTACCTTTTTCTTCACCAAAATATGAACTTCTATCGCATCCAAATTGTCATCTCCCCTACCCATGGGGATCCATTAACAACATCCCTTCCTATTAGTGACAATTATCCATTGGATTTCAAGGATCATGTTGATTTTCTCTCGTCTCTTTTACCCACAAAGTCTAAAGCCAACCATTTCCCTATCTCACAGACATTATTTACAGGGATTACTACCAAATCAACATCACCCCCTACAAGAGTAGTGTCATTTTCATGTTTGGCCAACCACTTGGATTATGTTGACAATTCCATGCTCTGGGGATGCCTTCGGTTTCCTTTCTCAACTCAAATGCAAATGTTGTCTGTCGATACTTCCACGATCTATCCAAAGGTGTTTTCAGACAACCAAACCCACCATGCCCATGTCAGTTGTAGCGACCTCTTCTTCATCACCCTCACCCACACCTAAACCTTTACCATCAAATGAACTTTTTCCTATGCCTAAAACCTTTCCTACACCTATATCTTCCTCGCGTCTAGACCCATTTCCACATTGGGAGTCATGCCGACATCAATACTTGGTCCATCCTCTCGTAAAACTATATTTATCCATGTCCTCACAAGTCATTGCAAATAATATTATCCCACCTAAGAGGAAGACCCAACCTCTTAGACCGAATAAACCAGACTTCACCCGCACCTCTCTCGTCACCTTCACCACTTCCATTTATCCTAGGTCCTCACCCATCAACCTTGGTCAAGCAGCCTCCTACCCAAGGTAAATCAAAAACACAACAGCCCACCTCCTCATCATGATCCTTTGTTACACCCAAATTACCTACACAACTTATGCCTTCATTGTCACCTACATCCTTTCTACCACCTATACCTACATCAATTCTAATATCCTCATCATTACCCATGCCATTCCCTTTTCCTCAACCAGTACCTTCCACATTGCCTCTTCCCACAACCTTCACCGCACCTCTATTATCACCTTGGCTAACCCATCCCCTTCCATCATCTTCCTTCCCTTCTACATCACACACTTCTTCTTCACCTTTACCTAAGAAGGTGCAATCAAATCCCAAGAACCCACTACCCTCCAAAGAGGTAGTTAAACCTACACCACCTTCAACAACTAGTTCACCTGCTACATCTTTACCCAAGAAGGTGCAATCCAAACCTAAAACTGTACTATCTACCAAACAGGTGATCAAACTTACTCAACTCCGATTCTACCTCCGGTGGCACCTCTCCCACCAAAGTCACCCACACTTCCATCCAGACCCACACTTACTTCACATTGTGATCCATTGGTAGGGTCTTACACCAACATCTTAGCTAACCTTTTGGAAACCTCTATCATCACATTGCCACCGCTTAGACCTTACAACCCACTCAAACCTAAACTAGAAGGTTTTGACGATACCAAAATTTGTGTTTACCATCATGTGCCGGGCGTGATGTAAACTGTAAGGCTCGTAAGAAAAATTTGATGATGATGATCTTTTAGATGAGGACCTTATTCCACCTTCACCTATCACCACACATCCTCGTCCCTTACCTATTCAGTGACCTTCATCTCCCCCTCCATAACCCTTTTATCCTCCTCCAAAATTTGAGATCAATATGGTCTGCATAAGAGAGCTAGCCAAACCTCCGCCAAAATGTCAATGTGTTGCATTATTTTCACAAAACCAGTATATGCCCTCACCATATTTTTTTTTCCTTCCTATCACTACACCTATCACGACTCACTTTCTCCTTTACCAAAAATTAATATGGTTTAAATTTCCACTCGATCCAGAAGGAAAAAGGAAAGGAGAAAACAACCAGCTCATTTGCCACTCTTTTACCCAATATTCCATCTACACCTGCACCAAAAATCACCATCCGTGGACCCACATACCCTATTTCTGACGGGGTTTCCCATCGTACAATGCTTAAAAATTGCACCAGTCTCCTCTCAAAATGTCTTTGTACAACCTTATCCAAACCTCTAAGTCTCATCGTCAGGCCCTCATTGAGGTCCTATAATCTATTGAGGTTTTACCTAATGACCCTACACTGTTGCATCCATTATCACTCCTCAACATGTGGCATTTCTTGCTACTTCACCCTATTCCTCTATTCCCACTACCACTCATCAAGTAACCGCTCTCAATTTTTCTAACGATGAGATTTTACCTCTTTAATCAAATGATCTTGACCTCATGATATTTATTTTCATCTATATTGATAATATATGCGTTCGAAGTGTTATGATCGATGGCGGTGCCAATATTAACATCATTTCCTCTCATGCGTACAACCAAATGCACATCCCTACCAATTGCATGCATAATAACCCAATTATGTTGCGTTCATTCAACGATGCCATGACTTCTACCCTTGACACCATAATTCTCCACATTTGTGTGGGCCTCGTACCATTCTGAATTATTCTATGTCTTAGAGGGGGAATTCTAATACAACATGCTACTTAGCTGACCTTAGATTTGCGTCATGGGTTGTGTTCCTTCAACCTTACACCGTTGTTTAAAATTCAAACATGAAGGAAAAAACTATACCATTCCATCGACCCTTCACCATTCAAGACCTGTAACATGTTGTATCGACCCAATGATGTCCTTATACCAGTTAAGGAATCTACCACCACTACCACTTCTTCTTCAGCCACTGCCTCATCCACCAATGTTGTCGCTACATCTTCCACAACTAACTCCTCTATTCCCACTATTGTTGCGAGCTTATGCGCTGACCCATCAGCCAACCCATCTACTTCTCAACCAACTAATGATTCTTCTTCCCAACTGTCTAGTGATTCATCCATTCCCGCTACCCACATATCAACTACTGATCCCTTAGAAGGTGTTTTTCAATGCCTCACTCTGGGGGAGTACCACCTTTATAATATTGACACATTCCTTACTCCTCAAGAGTATGGTAAACTTCACCAACATCCCGATATGATCACCGCATAGGCGAGGTTTTCCCCTATAGTCCTCCCCACCTTCGCACCAACTTAACGTATGGGGGACTTAATGCTTCTACCTACTCACCTAAGCCACCTTCCCAAACTCAACCAGTTTCCTCCAACCTTCAATCTCTCACCAACCGTCACTTCGCCCACACCTTCCTCCATCGATGTGCTTAGAAGGGCTTTGGATTTGGTTTCTATGAAAAAGGCTGCCATATTGTCATTCCTTGCACCACTCATAAGCATAAAGACCACAATGGTATTGGATCTTACGAACCACCTTCTAAGCGAGGCTCAAGTCAAACTCATTAAGAATGATAAACATTCCCCACCGTATTCACCACCTTCACTTACATAGTCTATGGACCCAAAATCCATTCCTACTAAAAAAAAATTCGTGAAAAACATTTCCATGAGACCTCTAACTTATCAACATGATGGTGAGGCTCCCTCTTCTCTTCCCTTCCTGTATCCTAACATGATCGATGACGATACCCCTTCTATTAACATCATTCAATGTCAAGACGATGAGTCTATTCTCACCTACCTTAGTGCGGAAGATTCTTATATTCACTGGTCATTACCTTCTGAGACGTAAACCATGTTGAATGAATCGACCATCAAAATAAATATTCACACTCAGGACAACCCACACATTCTAAAAATAGGCCAATCTTTAGATCTTTGTTGAACATGAAGCTTTCACTTCTTTCCTCCGGGATCATAACAACGCTTTTTCTTGGTCCTATGCTGATATGCCCGGTATTGACCCAAACATTGTGGTCCATAATATCGTAACCATTCTTGATGCCAAACCCGTGAAATAAAAGCTACGAAAAATGCATCCTCACATTGCCCTTCTTGTCAAAGAATAAATCCAACGCATTATTTCAGTTTCCTTCTGCATTTTTACCTATTGATTATCCCCAATGGATCTCTAACATTGTTCCTGTCACAAAAGTGACAATGGGACTCGTATTTACACGGATTTCTATGACCTTAACTTATCTTTCCCCAAATATGACTTTTCTCTACCTAGTATTGACCAACTAGTTGATCTCACCGCCAACCATGAGATGTTATCACTCATGGATGCTATCAACACAAAATTGCCTTCATCACTCCTTGGGGCACATTCTATTATCGTGTCATTCTCTTTGGCCTTAAAACGTTGGTTCTACATATCAGTGGGCTATGAATTATATTTTTCATGACATTATACATCACATATTATAATATTATGTTGATGATCTTCTTTCCAAATCCAAACATCGGGCCGAACACCTTATTGTCATTAAAGTTGTCTTTGAATGTCTCATCGAATATTGCATTCGCCTTCAACCTAAAAAGTGTGTCTTTTTGTTTTCTCTAGCAAGATCCTTAGTTATATTATTTTTTTGCATGGAATTGAAGTTTATCCCACTAAAGTCAAGGTTATTATCAAAATTCCTCCACCTACTAACCTTCATCAACTTCATAGTTTGCAAGTCAAGTTGTAATCTCTTCGTCGCTTTATTTCTCAACATTCCGACCGATGTCATCCATTTCATCATCTCCTCAAAAGGATGTCTCCTTAAAATGGGATGATGAATGCCACAAAGCCTTTAACGCCTTAAAACAATACCTCCTCCAACCACTTGTGCTCATTCCCCTAAGGATGACCAACCATTTTACCTTTACATTTCTTCTATTGATCGTTCCTTGGTGTCATGCTCACTCATCGTGACGAGAAACACAAGAAGAAATGGTTTATTATATAATCCATACACTTTTAGACTATGAAACTGGATATACTCACACCGAAAAACTCTGTTTAGCCTTAGTTTTTGTCGCCATTAAACTTCACCATTACCTACTCAACCACAAAACCTTTATTCTCACCAATATTGAACCCTTACATTACATGTATGCTAAGCCCTACCAAAATCAATGTGTTGCACGTTAGATCATGATCTTTGTAGACCTAGATCTCGAATTCATCCATAAAAATGTTTCAAAGGACAAACCATCACAGACCAATTCTTAGACACGCCTCTTCTGAAAATCAATCTTCAAACTTTGATTTCCCGATGAATCCATCGCTACCCTCTCCCTAGATGATACGTTTACTAGATGACCTTATTCTTCAATGGTTTCAAATGTCAGTGTGGGGGTGGTGTCGAGTTATCCTCATTCCTCTTGATGATGAGCCTATGTAATTATCTTTCAAACTAAATTTTGATTGTACTAACAATATCACCGAATATGAAGCACTCATGTTAGGTCTTCAAATCGCCATAGCCTTAGACATTAAATAAATTAATATCTTTGGTGACTCTCAACTGGTTGTGAACCAATTTAATGGTATATAGCAATAGTGTCGTAACAAGATACTTCAAAATTATAAGCATCATGTTGACATGCTTTTGACTACCTTTGACCATTATGAACTTCAAACCACCCCACATTCCACTAATAAATTTGTAGACACCATGGCCTATCTTGCTTCTCAAATCCTTTCTTCGCCTCCGACTCAAAAATATTTGTCACAATACAAATGTTGCAATCACCTTCTTATCTAATTTGAGATGTCAACCTTGTAGGAAACATTGAAATTGACCCATGTGACCTTTGGTATAAATAGTTTGTTGATTATCTTTCCCTTTCATTCTGCCTCTAGATCTTACTCGCAATGGACAACAAGCCTTTCTCAAAAGTGTCTCTCACTATGTCATCTTGGGTAGTCTTATTTATAAGAGTGGATTTGACACTATCATTTTACGATGCATTACGAGTTCTGAAATTCCCTACACCATCAAGGAAGTTCATGACCGGATTTGTGGGGGTCACTTTAATGGCTTAGCTATCGCTAAATGTATTATTAAATCAGGCTATTATTGGAAAACCCTAAACCATGATTGTTGTGACTATGTCAAGAGTTGTGTGAAGTGTTAGTAACATGTTAATCTTCATCACACCCCTAGTCATGCCTTACAGGTCGCACAAGACCTTTGGCCTTTCTCTCAATGGGGTTTGGATCTTATCGGAGAGATCAACCCTCATTCTTCCCAATGTCATCAATGGATTATTACCGCTACCAAATATTACACTAAATGGGTGGAAGTTGTACCTCTTATTTCTACAAAAGATGAGAAAATATGTGAATTCATCAATCATCACATCATTTTTTTCTTTGGTGTTCCTCACCACCTCATCACTGATAATGGAAAACAAAAAAAAAAACCCTATGGAAACTCTGTGATGCCTTTGACATTCAACTCAGTTTTTCTTCACCTTATTATCCTCAAACAAATGGCCAAGCCGAATCAACCAACAAAACCTTAAACAAAATTCTTATGAAAGTGGTTGACGATACTGGTAAGGATTGGCACACACACATTCCTTTTACCTTATGGGCTTATCGCACTAGTATTCATACCTCAACTACTTGCCACACCTTTCTCTTTGGTTTACAATACAGAGGATGTCTAGCCTCTCAAATTTCAAATTCCATCACTTGAATATCACTTAAAGATATGCTCAACAATGATGATTTTCACCAGGATCGTTTGACACAGCTTGAGTTATTAAACAAAGGTCGTCTAAATGCTCTTGATCACCTCCAAATCTACAAAAATGTATCAAACATGCCTATGATAAGTATGTCTAGGAATGAACCTTCTAGGTCGGTGACCTCGTCCTAAAGGAAAATCAACATGTAACAAAAGTAGAAAAAAGTAAATGGGGCAAGTTTGATCCTAATTGGCTTAGACCCTATATCGTTACTCATGCCTATGGATCAGGTGCTTATCATTTATCTTCACTTGAAGGTAAACCTGAACTTGAGCCCCTCAATGCCTTGCATCTTCAACCATTCTATTTTTAAATCAAGTCCTATATCTTCTATCTATTAAAAACTCATCCCTTGAGAAAAATTCACCTTCCACTTACCTATTTTAAGGATCAACGACTAAACAAGAATCATGTGATTATCCGTCACCTTTCAGCCTTATCTTCAATATGAGTACCACGGCTCTACTCATGGCATGATTCTCATGGATACTTTTCATCCTTTTCAAGATGGAATCCCATGGTCATTCATCACTTAAAACCTTTCTTTCATATCTACCCCGTGTGTTATGGTTTTTCTTCATAAAAGAAGCCTATACTTCTCTATAGTCTTGTCCATGACCTAAAAGTCCACAAACAATTCAAAAGTAATATACGAGATTTTCAAATTCAAACTCCTTGAGTCAAAATTCTAGCAAAAAGATGAATCCCTCAAAAAGGACATCTATCTTTCTATCTTATCTGCTATAAATAGACTACTCCCTCGAAGGACAGTTATACAAAGCTAGCCATATTGTACATAGTCTATCACAAAAAGAAGACTATTCGTAAAAATAAAATAAAATATTCTAAAGCTTCCCGCATCGATCAACTTCACAAAGACCTCAAGGAGATATTATACTCATCCTAACTAGACTTCCCGCATCGATCAGTCTATAAAACAAAAGCAAAAATAAAAAGATAACTTTTTTTTCGTGGACTCGCTTATTTTGATCTTAGGTATCTTGCCAAAGAGGAATGTTGTCTCACACCAGGTTACGCTAAAACAACCTCTTTCACCTCACTTCCTTTCCTCTCTAATCTTTTGCCTACTCAAGGGACACGCTGTAAATGTGAAATTTCATGATCATGTGACCTTCTTCACCCTTATAAACCAATCATGCAACGCCTTTAGGGTTTTATGTTCATAAGCCAATCTTTGGTATGATAGACTCGTAATGGTTCTTCTCAATTAGGCGGATTTTGTCTCCTCTTACTGTTCACCTCTTCTCTTACTTATTGATCCTCTTTCACATGACCCGATCTTCGACACCTACATTTTAGGAATTCCTCTTCCACCAAAATCACCCATATCTATTCAACCTATAATCAACCATGCCTAAATGACCTCGACTCAATCATGCCTAAAACCTACCGACCCATTCATCTACCTCATCATATTCTTCCCTAGCTTATGGGAGAACTACATCAGCCTGAGGCCTCTTTTCATCGGGCTATGTAGGCAGCACTATGAGGGCATGGGGGCCTTGGAGGTTAACTTAGCCACATTTTCCCTAACCAATTTTCTCCCTTTATATTCACATTTTACCTTAGTTAGTTTCCATTTTACACAAAACTTGGAAATTAAACAATCATAAAAACATACATACCTACCATTTTATAACATCAACCATATCACATAATCAATCATTTAGCATTTCCATGATATCAAGTACTTGGAAATTTAGCCACAACATACATACAATCCATTATTTTCCATAATAACAATAACTTGGAAATTAAATCAAACGCAAAAACATGACCAAACCATGCCTATACCTCGACTCCATCATGCCTAAATCACCTAAAATCCACCATGCCTACATGACCTCAACTCAATCATGCCTAATTCAACTAGTTTCCATAATACACAATAGCAATGGAAATTAAAACAAGTACATCATCCATCCAGTAAACATCATCAACTATATAATGGGAGTGTTTGTGTATCAATACATATATACATAAATATAAGTATCTCAAAACTCTCATGTACAATCTCGAGTCTTGATACGCAGGCGGTATATATATATATATATATATAATCAAAATGATGGTACAATATCACATTGGTGACCAATCACCCCCACCTAATACCCTCCTCTCTGGTCTCACCTGTCTCCTCCTCCCTACCCAGTCAAGCGCCCGCCAACATCTCCCCACCCTCTGTTGGTCCCTACCTGACCTCCACCTCCTCCTCCTGGCCCTCTACCGGGCCCGGTCTCCGAGAGCTAGTAACCTCACCATGGCCTTGTCTATGGGGTCGGTGACCTGTGCTCCCGAATTCGTGAGTCCTAGATCTCGTTCGCTCACTAGCTGTCTGTTGGGCTCAGTACTCGGCATAGGAGGGAACATCAATACCTGTAATCATCAAATGATCTGATAGAAGTGAACCTCGTTCGGGAATCCCTGAACCTCACCATCAACATAGTCGAGGTGGTGCCATCAGTCCGATTTGCTCCTGTGAACTTTGACCGACTATAAGTTTCCCCTATCACGGGGTAGGTGCTTGTACTACGAGACCCTGTCCCTATGCCGTGGGGGTACACTGTGTGCTACTACGGGCTGTAAGGCCACAACTGAGCTTTGTGATGTGGCCAAATGGCTCTGTAATCTGGCCACCCGTACTTGTAAGTCAGATACATGTCCTCCATCCCCATCTCCACCCTATGCAAGAGCTCCGCCCTTGTGTTACATGGGCTCGTAGGGCATGTCACCTATGCTGCAAAGTGGCCATCGATGCTTGTGCCTGTTAGCAGTCCCTATCACCTTATAATATGTTCTATATGGTGGCCACCTGCCTTTATAATGTATCCCTATGCACTCGATTGTGGCTAGATCCGGTTGCCCTGGCCTCGGTAGTGCCGCCCGTAGTTGTGCCACCCACCACTGCTTATATGCATCGGTGACACTTGCATCATCGATATGTCGATCTCGCACCTGCTCCTCTTGCCCCGTAGGATCACTCGGATGTGGTGGAGACATGGGTCTCTCCACATCATCTCTATGGTACTGCAGGAAAGGTGGGGGCACGTCCTACCTCGATCTAAACACGTCCGACCCTATTCATGGGTATCATCTTGTGCTCACCAACACACCGCCCATGTATCCATCTCAATAATGAAGCCCCTGTAACTCCTCGGTCATGCCTCTATATGATGGATAATCAACATAAGGCCACCACATGATATCCCTTTGTTGAAAGGCCCTCCAACAGCAACATGTAGTATGAAACATCATATGTGGCCCTAGCCACCCTCGGCTATTCCCCGACTAGTACCCATCTCCCGAACCCACTCTGTATAAACCTCCCTAAACCAATCTTGTCATGGTAAACCAACTGGATGCACACACAATGTGCTCATATGCCCAACAATGTAATAAGTAGGTACAACACAAACCAAATCTCCTCAATCTCTTATAGGCCCATAGCTCCCTATATAGTTGGACTAGAAAAGTTGGTGCCAAAATTAATCATATCCACTCCTCAATCATGTATCAGAAAGCACCCTCATCAATGCTTAAGGAAATATCCCACCCTCGAATCCGGGGAGAAAAACATCCTACTACTACCATCATCGTAGAACAAGTAGTCGGTCTCCTGTGGATGGGAACCATACATATATCCATAGTTGAGACTCACACTATGAAAACTCAGTGGCCCATCACCTCACCAAATACCACCACTATCGGCTCCACTGATGCCTCAGAAGAAATGGAATACACCGGATCCCAAACAATAGGAAGTCGATGGATCCTATACACATCCTCTAATGTGACAGTCATCTCGTTCATCAATAAATGAAATGTATTGGTCATTGAGTCCCATCTATCGATGAGAGTGACCATCAAGCTATGATCTTGGGCTATACGTCTATAGTGCCTGATCAAACTAAGTCCCACCTTTCTATTATGTGCTCCCACTCCTCAGTGATCACGTTTGCCCGCATCTATGCAGTAGTGGTGGTACTTTGTCTCTCATCATCAGTTGATCTCTCACCTGCATCATCCAAACCAACAATGTCAAGTCACAACCCTCTCAAATCACTTATAACCCAAATCTCAAACCCACTTAACAATTACTCCTTTTTCTATCACACACTACTGTTATCCAAAATAAGCCCATGCTTGTTTTGGTTAACTTTCCTTCATTCTTCCTTCCTTTTTGCTACAGGTAGATTTTTGCAACTTTAAAGCACTCAAAATTTCTTGGAAATGGCTTCATCAGATAGGATTTTTCTTCCCCTTTCTAGAAAGGTAAAGAAGTCCTCCTAACTCCTTGTATTTTTTGAGTTATGGCTTGGTGGAGTTTGGAGGGAAAATTTGCCAAGGTGGACCCATGGGAAAATTTTTGGCACTTAGCCTTTTGGCTAAAAACTCAAAGGGAAAATTTCAGCCCAAAAGCCCGCAAAGGAAAATATATTGTTTGAGGCCCGTGCCTAGTCAGGATGTGCCACATGTCAAGAGAGAGTGAGTGGCGAGGGCGATTTTTTTGGCGTTTGGTCAAAATGCATGAAAGGCATAAATGGAAGCGCATCCCCACCGAGCAATAAAATGATGCCATGTGTCCAGTCAACGGCGAGATTCGGGCGTTGGGAGTATTTGGAAAAATTTCCAAAATGTTAAAAGTACAAAGGAAAAATTTGAACCGCACCTCTGCGCACCGCATCAGAAGGCGCCACGTGTCCACATCAACAACGGAGTGGTGGACCGGTGGAGGATTTTGGGAAAATTTCCCAATTTTGCAAAAGGAGGAAAAGGAAAGGTTGGGCTGCCAGATCAACTAGAGGGTGCCACGTGGCAGCAGGAAGTGGGGTGTAGAGAATTTTGGGAAATTTTCCCAATTCAAAAAGGAGGAAAAGTTCAAATTTCGGCCCGCGAACCCTAATTTTGCCCTAATTTCACCTGTTTTGCCCTAAATCTTCAGAGGGCCATATCTTTTGATCCAGAGCTCAGATTTTCACATTTTTGGTATCATTGGAAAGCTATTGAAATTCTCCACATGATGGACTATTCAATTTTGATTTTTGGTGGGGTTTGGTGGGAGAAAAATGAAGAAATGTCTCTAGCACGGGAAAAAATGTAGAACCGACCCCAACCACCAAAATTGATGAAGTATGGCACTTGTTTCTTCTCCAAAGATGGCTGAATGCCTCAAAAAATGGATTTTTGAGGGTTCCCTTTCTGTTTTAATGGATTTTGTCGGTTGGTGGGTGCAAAAATCAATTTCCCACATTTTTCACCTTTTCTTCATTTTGCTTCATCGTTAAAAGCCAGTTTTGGCTCATTTGTAAAGGGTTGGACGTTTTTGTTCTTGCAGACTCCCCTCTTCCCCTTGGCACATGAATTCATGGAGTTTCAGGCCTCTCAGTGGAATTGCAATACATTTTTTTCCTCCTTTCCATTATAATGCATCGTATCAAAAACTGGGAATGATAAAGCATGCTCTGTGAATGAATTTTCAATCCTTTCTTGTGTTTATTGTTTCCTTTTGATCCTTCATTACATTTTGGTAATTTTTGCATGTTCTAGTGTTGCATTCTTATGATCTATGTCTATTTGCAAAAATAGAGGTCCATCACTCCTTTGGTGTATCACCATTTTTACTTAGCTTTGTTTCCTTTTAACTCTTTTAACTTTGTCTCCTTGGAATCTAGAGTAGGATTTAGCATTGAACCTCTAAAAATTCATGCATACACCTAAACAAAGGGGTAAGAACTAGATTTCTCTAGAGAGTTTTCTCACCTTGCAAGGTCCCACACCTTGGAGAAAACTCAATGTTGTGCAATCACACTAAATGACCCAATTTTGAATTGCAGATTTGAAGGTCATTTAGGGGGTGTTGTAGATTTACACTAATAGTTTTGGCACACCGGTGGGACCTTAGAGGTCTTCATCTTCATTACAAAAATTTGATGTGTAATTTTTGTAAGTTTCTTGCTTGAAAGAGCCTTGATTTGCACATCTGGCGACTCCAAAAGGATAGAATCAACTGGTTTCAGTAGTCCAAGCTTGAAGATTCATGAGAAGGATCCAAACAAGGTCAAGGACCAAAGAAGAAGGATTGTTTAACTATTTGCAATTATCCCCAGAAAGAGGAGAAAGAGGAAGAAGGATTCAAAGGTCTCCATCTCCACCAAACAGAACTCTATCAACTCCTCCACCTGGTAGACCTTTCATCCAATCAACAAGGGTTCTCAGGCCAATCAGAATGGCACAACCCAATCCTTATGTCAACTTTACTGGCAGCAGCCCACTTGCTCTCAATGCACAAAACCTAGTTCTAATTGCAGCATTGAAGAACATCCCATACTTTACTGGAGAAAATCATACCAATCCTGGTGATCATGTCAAGGACATTGCTAATGTTTGTGTAATCCATGAGATTGTTGAGATGGAGATTGTTGGCAAATTACTAGCATCTTTATTCAAAGGGAAAGAATTGAAATGATTCAAGAGCCTTGAGGCGAGCTCTATCAAAATTGGAACCAATTGTGCATACATGACCCTCATAACCAATTTGGTGAGAAAGGGGACAACTTGTCTCTATTGGAGCAACTGACAACTATCAAGAGAGCTCCCAATGAGCAGCTAACAGACTTCAATTTCAGATTTCAAAGAACATGGAATAGAATCCCATTGGTAGTGAGGCCAACAGCTCAAGGTGCTTTCTTATACTTTCTCAAGGCTTTAAATTATGACATTTCTATGTTGATCCAATCCATGGGGGTACAACTATACCTGTAACTTACAACATCACCATTAGGGCTGAGAATTATTTGATCCAAGCTGGTAAACTTGCACCTAGGCCTCCTATGCCCTTATATCCAGAGTTGGGAAGCCCAAGTACTAGTCAAGCACCTACTTTAGCTCCTATTCCCACCCCTAAAACCTAGAGTTCAAATGAAACTTCTACTTCATCCTCTAGTGCCTCAAATGAGCTTCAAGAAGTTATGAAACAATTACAAAATTTGGGCAATGAGTTGGTTACGCTCAAGAGGTAGCAAGCTCAAAGTTTTAGGCCTTCTTATCAGCCTCAAACTCAGCCTAATAGACAACCATATCAACCTAATAGGCCACCCAACCCAGCTGCAAATCAAAATCAAGTAAGGCCTCCTACCAATAGACCATTTCAGCCCTATAACCCCAATGTTGCATCTACCTCTAAAGCCTTAGTGCCAGTGTAAAATAATATAGCTCAAGAGTATGATTGGTGTTTCCCATGTAATGAACCTCACAACCAATCTATGTGCTTCAATGGTGCTTTGAACCAAGCTTTGATGGTGACAACAACTGGTGTAGAGAGTGAAGCGAGTCGAGAAACAAACCAACAACAAGGGACATCTCAACAAGATACAACTCCAAATGAGACTACACTTGTGAATTGGCAGGCTGAAGATTTTTGTGGTATGAATCAAACACCTTCTCAGAGTGTAGCAGCTAACACATGGTCAAAGAAGAGGAATATTGGTGAAGGGAAGTCATTAGATCCAAGTGATTCACAACCTTCCATCACTCCACAAGGTGTTGGCAAGCAAAATGCAGTTCCAAATGTGCAAGGACAGCCCAAGCCACCTTCTAGACCAGCTCAAATGTTAGCTGTTATAGCCCATGTACAAGAAAATAATGTGCAAACTAAAGGGCAGCAAAGAGATGGTTCATCCCCATTTAACATCATTGAACAAATGAAGAATACCAATGTGAACATATCTATGTGGGAGTCACTATCCATCCCAGGACAAAGGGATCTATTACAAGCTGCCATGAAGAATTGGTCAACCTCAAATTAGCTAGCTCATATGCAAGAGAAGGTACTCACAAATGCTACTCAACCTGAGGGGAATCATGGAGGACAGTAAGGTAAAAATTTGAAGCCCCCTCCATTCTATGTTTCATTGATCATTGGGGATAAACTAGTACATAATTGTATGATTGATTTTGGGGCAAGTAATTTCGTGATGCCCAAGAAAATAGCTGATTAATTTGGGCCTTCAATATGAAGTCATATCAAGGGGTGGTGCAATTAGATGGGACAGCAGTAGCAATAGTTGGGGTAATTAAATATTTGAGCCTTACTTTGCATGCATGCCCCAATGTCACTGTTTTGCAAGATGTGTCGGTGATAGATTTGCCACCACTCTTTGCCATATGTTTGTCAAGGGATTTCACAGCTAGAATTGGAGGCTACCTATCTGCTGATTGGTCACACATCTTTGTTTAGGACAAGGTATGGAGCCAAGGCCACAATCAGGTCGAACCTATTGCAAACTTTCACATTGAGCCTCATACTCCAAGCCCAATCAATGCCAATTGTTTAGCATTTGATCAAGAGGATTATCCAAGCACACATGAAGCTGACACCAAAGTTGGAAGCATTCCAGATTTGACTCTTGATGAATGGGAAAGAAAGGTACATGCTTTTGATCCCTACAAGGAAATAGAGGAATCTGAACTAGGATTCTATTACATGCATGAAGAAAATCAGCCTCTTCCTAGCATCACCAAGCCAGACCATAAAGATGAAAATGAGGTATGGCAGTTGTTCTTTAATGGATCAAGAAGTAGACAAGGTGCAGGAGGAGGAGCTATGCTTGTTTCACCTCAAGGTGTTAAGTATTATTCAGCTTTTAGATTTCAGTTTGCATATTCTAACAACATTGTTGAATATGAGGTTTTGAGACATGGATTGCATTGGTCAAGGAAGAGAGGCATCAAAAACTTACAAGTATTTGGTGATAGTGAGCTGATTGTTAATCAAGTTAAAGGACAACATGCTGCCAAGAATGACCTGCTCAAAATTTATAAGAATAGGGTGTGGGACCTCATTGAGGATTTTGAGGGCTTTGGCATCAACTCCATCCCTAGGAAAGAGAACCAAGCTATTGATAGGCTTGCAGCAGTTGGAGCAACTTTTGATGTTGTAGAGAGTATCAAAAGAGATAAAATGCAGCCAAACATCCATGTGATTGTGAGGCCATCAGTGCCAGACAATAATGCAAGTTGGCAAGTGTTTGAGAGTGACCAATAAATCATCAATTTCTTGCAAGAGGAAGTTGAGTTCTCAGCCAAAAATCAAGAAAATTTGGAACAATAGTATGGTGATCAAGTGGTACAAGTTGAGAACCAACAAACTACCAAAAGGACTTGTGACTTTAGAGTCCATCTTCAATCCTAATGATCAATTTAGGAAGGAGAAAGCAAACATCCAAGTCAAGGGAGAGGATTTAGAGCCAATCTCAATTGGAGAAGGCAAGTCACTTCAAATTGGTAAAGTGGCAACCGAGCAAGAAAGGTATGAATTCATGTAACTTTGCCAAGAGTTCCCAGATGTATTTGCTTGGAGCTATGAAGACTTGAGAGGTTTCAATCCCAAGCTATCTCAACACACAATTGAACTAGATCCAAGTGCTAAGACCATCAGGCAAAAACAGAGACCGGTCAATCCACACATTGAGCCTCTCATGAAGAAGGAATTGAATAAGTTAATAGAGGCAAGTATCATATTCCCCATCAAACATTCAAGTTGGGTTGCAAACTTGGTTCCAGTTAGAAAGAAGAGTGGAGAAATCAAGTTATGTGTATAATTTAGAGATTTGAACAGAGCATCCCTCAAGGATCACTACCCACTTCCTTTTATGGAGCAGATTTTGCAAGTTGTTGTTGGCTCTGAGAGGTTTTCATTGCTAGATGGTTATTCAGGGTATAATCAGATCATGGTAAAGGAAGATGATTAATTCAAAACAACCTTCACCACCAAATGGGGAACCTATGCATATAGAAAAATGCCATTTGGGTTGTCTAACATCGGAGCTACTTTCCAAAGGGCAATGGATATGGCATTCAAGGGATTGATCAAAAAAATAGTGTTGATATACCTAGATGATATTACTGTATTTTCTAAAAGTGCAGCAAACCATCTCTTTCATTTGAGACAAGTGTTCCAAAGATGTAGAAGATTTGGGGTATCCTTGAATCCCAAAAATGCATTTTCCTAGCTCATGAAGGCAAGCTCCTAGGCCACATTGTTTCCAAAGAAGGGTTAGCAATTGATCCAGAGAGGGTTGAAGCAATAAGAGCACTTGCCATTTCCAAGACATAAGAAGGCTCTTCAAAGTTTCTTGGGAAGAATCAATTTTTTTGAAGGTTTGTTCCAAACTTTGCAGCCCTTGTCAAGCCAATAACTATGATGTTGAAGAAAAGTGTGGCATTCAAATGGATAGCTGAAGGTAAGGCAAGTTTTGAGGCAATCAAAGAAGCTATCTCATAGGCTCCAACTCTCATTAACCCAGATTTCTCCAAAGATTTCATCCTTTATGCATTTGGCGGTGATGATACAATTTCTACAATTTTAGTACAGTAAAATGAAGAAAATGCAGAGCAGCCAATTGCCTTCTTTAGCCAAAGCTTAAAGGACTATGAAGTAAGGTATTCCTTCATTGAGAAGCATGTTCTTGCAGTGATTAGAGCTTACATAAATTTAAGCATCTAGTTTCAAACAACAAGGTTTAACTGTTAGTTTCTCATGTGGGATTTAAAGACTTCCTCCTCAACAAAGATCTAAATGAAAAACGTGCAGGGTGGATTACTCGTGTCATGGAGTATGACATTGAGATCAAAGTCACCAAGCTGGTTTGAGGAAAGGGATTATGTGAGCAATTGGCCTTGAGTCAACCAATTGAAGCAAGCAAAGAGAAGAATGTTGTTTTGGTGTTGCAAGACAACCAAGAACAAAGAGATGTTCAAGAAGAAAATGGTGGTGTGCTCACTCCTTGTTGGACCCAAGACATAATGCACTTCTTACAAATAGGCCTATGCCCTCCAGAGATGAACAAATCCAAAAGAAGACACTTCAGATTGTAGGCTATTCCGTATGCACTTGTTGATGGCATCTTGTTCAAAAAAGATATCAATGGAGTGTTGTTGAGATGCATTGGGACAAATCAGATTGAGAAAATGTTAGAAGAGTTCCATGATGGATCAGTTGGGGTCATTTTGCTCCAAGAGTGATAGCTCTCAAGATCATGAAGGTTGGTTATTATTGGCCCAAAGTGTTTAGTGATTGTTATGCATGGATCAAGAGGTGCAAGAATTGTGCATTCTTCACAAGCAAAGAGAGGTTAGCAGCACTTCCATTGCACCCAATCTCAGTTGACCAACCATTCATGCAATGGGGTTTGGACTTCATTGGATTCATTAATCCAAACTCAAGCCAAGGGCACAAATGGATTCTAACTTGACAGACTACTTCACCAAATGGACTAAGGCGGTGGCACTCAAAGAGGCAAATGAATCTAGCATTCTAGACTTCTATGAGGGGATAGCAACCAGATTTGGTATACCTGCCACTATAATATCAGATAATGTGTTGGCATTCATAGGATCAAAGGTAACTGAATGGGCTGTTAGAAATGGGATCTATTTGAGCACTTCATCAAATTATTACCCTCAAGGTAATGGCCAAGATGAGTCCACAAACAAGAATCTATTAAGGATCATCAAGAGGAATCTTGATGAAAATTAAAGGACTTGGCACACTAAGCTCAAATCAACTCTATGGGCTAATAGGATAACTCCCAAGAGATCCACAGGTAACTCTCCATTCAGACTTGTTTATGGGAAAGAGGCAGTCTTGCCTATGTCACTTGAGTTGCCAACATTGGAACTCATGAAGCAATTGGAATTGTTGGAGTATGAGCCCATGGAGGTTAGATATGCAGAATTGATGGAACTCTAAGAAATCAGAGAGCATGCAGCCCAAACAATGGAAAAAGACCAAGCATTGATCAAGAGAAGCTTTGATAAGAAAGCTAAGGCTAGAACTTTCCAAGTTGGAGATTTAGTGTTGAAATGGGATGCAGACCAAGCAAAGCCAGGAAGGCATTCAAAATTTGATGCCATTTGGAGTGGCCCCTACATGGTCACAAAATGTAAAAACAACAATGCCTTCTAATTGTCTACATTGGATGGTGAGGAACTGCAGATTCCAGTTAATGGAATCCATCTAAAGCATTGCTACTAGAAGGAAACTTCTCACCTTGTATACATATTAGCTTATATTCTTCTTTCATTCCTCCAAGTGCTTATGCACATTGTTTTGTTGTAGCTTACATTTACTTTTCCCTAAGTGCTTTGGCACAAGTTTTGTTGCCCCAAGGATGCATCTTTTGTAGATCATGTTCTAGGTCAAAGTAATTTTCTACTCTCACAATCTTCATCTTAGATATTTTCTAATGAATTGAGAGTAACAAGCGTAGTTAAGTTCATGAATCCATTGCCCAATGGATTGCTTCAGGCAGCTGGTCACTTCATCCAGCAAGCAGATGACCCCTCTGAGTTGCCAAAATTGTTATCCAAAATAAGTCCATGCTTGTTTTGGTTAACTTGCCTTCATTCTTCCTTCCTTTTGCTGCAAGAAGATTTTTGCAACTTTAAAGCACTCAAAAGTTCCTAGAGATGGCTTCATCAGATAGGATTTTTCTTCCCCTTTCCAGAAAGGTAAAGAATTCCTCCTAACTCCTTGTATTTTTTGAGTTATGGCTTGGCGGAGTTTGGAGGGAAAATTTGCCAAGGCGGACCCAGCGGGAAAATTTTGGCACTTAGCCTTTTGGCTAAAATACTCAAAGAGAAAATTTCGGCCTGAAAGCCCCAAAGGAAAATATATTGTTTGAGTCCCGCACCTAGTTAGGATGTGCCATGTGTGTCGGCAATGGAGCGGTGAGGGCAGAAGGACTTCAAGTTTTTGGCATTTGGTCAAAATGCGTCAAAGGCAAAAATGGAAGCGCATCCCCACCGAGCAATAAAATGATGCCACGTGTCCAGTCAACAGCAGGAGTCGGGGCGTTGGGGGTATTTGGAAATTTTTTCCAAAATGGTAAAAGTGCAAAGGTAAAAAGTTGAACCGCACCTCCACACCGCATTAGAGGGTGCCACATGTCCACATCAGCAGTGGAGTGGTGGACCGATGGAGGATTTTGGGAAAATTTCCCAATTTCACAAAAGGAGGAAAAAGGAAAGGTTGGGCATGCGGATCAACCAGAGGGCGCCACATGGTAGTGGGAAGTGGGGTGCGGAGAATTTTTGGGAAATTTTCCCAATTTGAAAAAAAGGAGGGAAAAGTTCAAATTTCGGCCTGTGAACCCTAATTTTGCCCTAATTTCACTTGTTTTCCCTAAATCTTCAGAGGGCCATATCTTTTGATCCAAAGCTCAGATTTTCATGTTTTTGGTATCATTGGAAAGCTATTGAAATTCTCCACATGATGGACTATTCAATTTTGATTTTTGGTGGGATTTGGTTGGAGAAAATTGAAGAAATGTCTTTGGCATGGGAAAAAATGCAGAACCGACCCCCAACCACCAAAATTGATGAAGTATGGTGCTCGTTTCTTCTCAGCATGGTCGAATGCCTCGAAAAATGGATTTGTGAGGGTGCCCTTGTCGTTTTAATGATTTTTCTGGTGGTGGGTGCAAAAATCAATTTGCCCACGTTTTTCACCTTTTCTTCGTTCTGCTTCATCATTAAAAGCCAATTTTGGCTCATTTGTAAAGGGTTGGACGTTTTTGTTCTTGCAGACTCCCCTCTTCCCCTTAGCACGTGAATTCGTGGAGTTTCAAGCCTCTCATTGGAACTGCAATATGTTTTTGCCTCCTTTCCATTGTAATGCATCGTATCAAAAACTGGGAATGATAAAGCATGCTCTGTGAATGAATTTTCAATCCTTTCTTGCGTTTATTGTTTCCTTCTGATCCTTCATTACATTTTGGTAATTTGTGCATGTTCTAGTGTTGCATTCTTATGATCTGTGTCTATTTGCAAAAATAGAGGTCCATCACTCCTTTGGTGTATCACCATTTTTACTTAGTTTTGTTTCCTTTTGCATCTTTTAACTCTGTCTCCTTGGAATCTAGAGTAGGATTTAGCATTGAACCTCTACAAAATTCATGCATACACCTAAACAGAGGGGTAAGAACTAGCTTTCTCTGGAGAGTTTTCTCACCTTGCAAGGTCCCACACCTTGGAGAAAACTCAATGTTGTGCAATCACACTAAATGACCCAATTCTAGACTACAGATCTGAAGGTCATTTAGGGGGTGTTGTAGATTTGCACTAACTACCTTAAACATATTACTCATACCTACCCCTCACCTAGTTTCCAATACCTACCCCTTTACCTAATTCACCTAAAAACCTATTGTCTCCATTATCATACTTACCCAATTCCCTAGACCATTTCACCTACATACCTATCACACATCGATAACCTAGCGCCTTACCCCTTTCCCACCTCATTATTTTGTACCTACCCCGCCTCAAAATCTGTTTAACTTTACCATCTAGCCCTTCTTTCACGGGTCACATTTACTGATGATCGGTATCGGCCGCCGACCGTGCATCGGTCACCTGTTGAGTGTCAATCACCTTTATTAGGTGACATTTGTGAATCTAACCGCACGCGTCGGCCACCCCTTGACCATCATTGGTCTTTGTATCCATGACAAAAACTAAAACCCCATGCCCCATTTCACAAAAATTCACCTAAAACCTACCTAAAACCTATCCCACCCCACCCAAATTCAACCTACATTTATTTACCACCCTATTTAACCTAAATTTGTCTTTCCCCACCTCAATTTCCCCCATTTTTGCCCATATTTAAAAATGCAAAACCTCCCCAAATGCATTCATTCCAAACACAATTTTAAAATTAAACAAGAGGTTTAGGAATGCCTCCTACCTCTACTCGGCGCCGCTTTATGGGGTGGCACCTCGGTCTCTATCTTTGGTGGTCCACCCGCTCCCTCTCCTGCCTCTGCCATACCAAAATCCACCACGAATCTCCCAGCGAATCAACTCGCTCTGATCGATCTCGTGGACCCACCTATCAAATGTCAATCATGTCTAGTGAATCATCCACTGCGGCTCAATACCTCATCCCGTCGCTTTCTAAACTTACACCTCTTCTCTATCATTTTCCAAATGACAAAGAGACAAATGAATCAAGTAAAATATGGATTTTCCTTTTTAGCCCCAAATTGACATGACCAACGTTGGTCAAGTTGTGCCTAGCAAATTGATGTCGGTTCCCTATGGCCGAGGCATCGGTCACCCGACATAACCATTTGACCTACCCCATGCCCATTTTTCCTGAGATATTGTTTCTCACACAACTATTACCCTTACCAACACCAATTACACCTCACCCATAAGCCTAAATTAACAATATATTTCCTTAATTGTGTTTGGGGACATGTTATTTACATATAGCCCGGCCTTACCTGTGCATGACCTACATACCCTGACTTGAACCGCCATTTGTGATGTTTGAATTTGTGTAATTGTTATACCTTGTGATGTTGTTACCCATGTTGTTTAGCCTAATGACCTTACCTTACCTAATGACATGATGTTTATCCTGACCATACCTTTGGTGCCATGGAACAACACCTATTACTCGTTCCTTCACCTGACCTAGTTGTGCTTCAGGACCATATCCTATACCTTAGATACCTGAATCACTTCAACCTTGTTTGGATAAACCTATCGACCTTTGACAACGTAAAGTTTGCAAGATCTTCCACAGTACCATATCACAATCTATTCGTGTGCGTGCATTCGATTGCCATTACCGTTACCCAACTTGACCATTACCCATTACTTGAAATTCTCATAACCTTCCCCATCGACCCTCACTTTCATCACTAACCTATTTATCAAATCACTCACGACTATTTTTCTTATCTCATCCGTTTGTGGTTTGAGGGGATCACCTTGACCCTACTGGGGCAACCTAACCCCGCTTATACCTAGGACACCAACTTGCCGCTTTTTGCGCGTGGCTAAACACGATACAAAGCTACGCGACAAAAATGGGCAAATGTAGACACCAAATTTGGGTCACACTCCCCTTGGTCCATTTGATTAATTAAGCACACTTTGTGGTGCCATTACTAATTATTATTAATACATTCACCTTCACATTATTAATCAATTTAATTATTTGAATTAAATTAATTTCACCCTCACACCTCCACCTCACCATGACACCTCACCTTGGACCCATTCTAGGGGCATTTAACTCACAGTGATTGAGTCATCACCCTCAGCACTAAGTCATCACTGAGTTATAACTCCTAGTGTTGAGTCACTAACTTGACCTAACTAACTAAGACTTCTTCCTAAACCTAACTGGACCTTTTCTAAGTTCTTCCTACCTTCTCTCACGTGAACTCCACTTTCCTAAGCGGACTCAATGAGAAAGCACGCCAAATCTGGGAAGATCTTCCTATTTTTGGTAAACCTAGACTTTTACGCTTAACCGATGTGTCGGTCACCTAACCGCCATCAATTATTTTATATACAACTTTACAACTTTTTACCGAGGTTGGTCATTCAGTTATTGGAGCCTTATTGCATTCAAGTGTGGATCTTAAAAGCTCTCCCGCATCCGGATGAGCGAACACACACAACCACGGTGAGGCAAAGCAACCGGTTCTCCTTCCAGAGTGTTGGAATACTCACATGAGCACACATGTTGTATTGCCGCGACACTGAACTCAAGCACCTATTCTTCAATCAACCATTAACCATCTTGACTCACATGATCTACAAAATACCAAGTACTATGATTTTAATCATTCACGCTTATCCCATTGTAGATCTCTTGCTTCTTTCAATATTTTATTTCTTATGTTACCCGTACATCATCTTCTTCCCACTAACCCACTATTCAACCACCCCAAGCCTTTTCACCCTTCTAAACCTTCTTAGTGTCCACGAGTCCTCTCAAAGAATATTACGAACCCAACCACTCTTCCTTCATTTTCTGTGCAATCACAGAAAAGTTCAAAAACTGCTTTTATTAAATTACTACCAAATTGCCCCTATCGACGTCGGTCACCTTAACCGTCGTCGGTCTCACCTCTCTACCAACATCGGTCACCAGATCGATATCGGTCACTGTGTCTTTTTCTTAACCTCCACCAAACAACCCATAACTCAACCAAACTCCACCCAGACCTTACCAAACACCCCTATGACCTTACCCTACTACCTCTGCGACCTTCCCAACCCAGAAACATACCTTTTCTAATGCTAGATTAGTTTGTATTTCAATATTATGCTTAATCTAGTGTGTTGATAATGTTTTGAGATACCTAAATCAAAGTGTTAGCAATAAGACCTTTATTTCGTATTTACATTCATTAATTTGATTAAAAAAACAATGGATTGACAACCATCTAGGAAGTATCACACTTCCGGAACTAGCAATCGCTAGGCAATCCACTGTCATTTGCTATTTAGTCTTGTTTTGTTTCTTATACAGGTCATTCCTCCTAGCCAAAGGGAAGCTCTCACATTTAGTTTGATCAAATTCTACAATACGTGCATACCATCTACATAATCACATGTATTCCTCATTGACCATTACCTTATTTGTTTTATCGCATGCTTTGAGGTGAAACATATATATACTCCGCCACTTTTACCTAACTAGCCGTTTATCCTCCCACATGGGACTTTGAATGGTGGGATAATTATAATCCCACATATGTGGGTGATTCACCTAGAAAGGGCTTTATAAGGCCTCAATTGCTTTAAGCCATATGTGGCATGTGCCACACAAATGTTTTTCTCGCCCATGAAATACATAGGGCCCGATTGGTAAGGGGCCACGTGGATGTGTGTGACTGAATCGTGATCAACCCGCTCGAGCTAGGCAGTGGCTATGTTGAAATGCCACATAGTGTAGTGGTCTTGCCTCCATTGAGCCGAGTAATATGGGTTTGCCAAAATGAATATGGATGGTGGCACGTTGGGTTAAGCCACGTTTGTGCGAGGAGGATAATATGAGCTCGTCGGGAACTACCGAGTTGTCTTGGTCTAAAGTCCTTTGCTAATCAACGAGCTTGCCCGAACATAGATATTAAATCGGTCCTCCAATATAATGTAACGCTAATGAATAGTTCCCTAGCCAATAATAAACTCGCCATATGCATGAATGCCTCGTTGGCTAGGTATAATAACACGATCATCGTGGTAGCGGAGGACCCACCACGTGGTGAAATATTGATGTGGCGGCAAAGGCACCCCTTTGTGAAAAGAGTGTGTCAAACCTGGTCGAGGGTCCTCGGCTAGTAAAAAGCGGGGTCCACCCATCTAAATACGAGTGTTAAAGACCAGTGTCGCACCGCTCGTGAAAAGAGTGTATCAAACACAGGCGAGGGCCTCGGTTAGTAAAAGTGGGGTCCACCGTCGAATACGAGTGTCGAAGACCGGCGTCACAAAACAATATTTGTATTTCTCCTCCGCTTACTCACTCTGCTTCCACCATTTGTCACTACCTCGTTAGTCAATTGACTATGTGGAGTCTCGGCGTTGACCAAACTTTGACCGACTATATCTGGAGCATACGAAGTCCATTTTCCATGTTCTAGGTATCGACGGAAAGCTCGTTGAATACTCTACCACTCTATCATGATTTAGGGAGATATAAACAAATTTCGACATCCCAAAAGTCCTCGGATCAAGCGCTTACATTTTTGGTATGATTATTTTTCATCCATGATTGCTAGTTGTGTGTGTATGCTTGCTTTCTACTCTAATTATAGCCTAAAGGCCTTGATTGTATTGTGACAAGTATGGGTGTCCCCTGTTTGTAATTTAATTCCTTATGTGGTTATGTATCTCTTATTTGCAGGCTCATGGGCCTTGATTGTCTTGTGACACCATGGGTGTCCCATGTTTGCAGACATTTTTTCCCTTTTATGTGACATTGCTTAACATGTTTGGCACTTTTCTACATTTAATGCGTTGGTTTTCTAACATATGTAAAAAGGAGACAAAGTGCTTTAGAATTAGGTTTAGATAGAGAAAAATAGTAAAATCTACATAGGGCCAAGACCATACTATCTAGTCGGGATCGTACAAACGTTTTTGACCCTACCATATGGTTTAACCCAAAGGCGATTTCTCTAGATTCATCAACATTTTCATATTTATCATCAATATTTCAACATTTTCGTATGGTTTCATATCCGAGTTGACTCATTTTGGCACGGATTTCAAGGGGCACAAAGTATTTCATTCTCTCTCTCTCTCTCTCTCCATAGTTTCAAAGTTGAGTTTACATCCGTCTGCAACAATATGGTCTGTGGGGTTATGGAAGGTAGCGAAGCAACTAAGTTTTCGTAGGCATATTTTCCTATCATCTTGGCAATTTAGGGAAGATATCAAAGTTGTTGAATGACTTTGATACACGGTCTTCCTCCTTAGGAAACGGTGCTTCAACTCCTCTTTTTGTTTTCTCCTCGGCATTTGTGTGTTGGGTTCATACACCTAATACATCAACCTCTCTCGGCGCAAATTGGGGACTGATCGCCCCCAATTCTACATTTGAGTTCAACAAATTCAAAGCACAAAAACAAAAGAACATTCTCTCTATAATACAAATGGATGTATTCCTTTCATGTTTTGCATCTATTTTAACATTTCTTGGTGCACATCTTTTACAAGTACTTTCATTATATTTTTAGTCGAGTTTGGTTTACTATTTTAGGCATTGACTATCTTGTGTTATAGGTTTCATTTTGGAGCGTGCCAACACCAACACAATGGGATATTGTAAAAACAGAGTTATTGCGAGCAAAGATAAAATGTGTCTACACACTCATGTATATTTTCCTTTAAACATGCAATTTTCATTTCATTCTTAAAGGAGAGGCAAATGTAGATATTGAAATTTGACAATCTCTCATTTGCCACCATTGATCTTGACATTGCACACTTACATACACAACTACACTCTCCACATGTAAGGTAAAACATGGTTTACCTAGGCTAATTTAGCATAGATAAGTTATTTCATTTGTTATTGCGAGCAAAGATAAAGCTTGTCTACACATGTATCTTTTCCTTTAAACATGCAATTTTCATTTCATTCTTAAAGGGGAAGCAAATGTAGAGATTGAAATTTGGCAATCTATCATTTGCCATTACTAACCTTGACATTGCATACTTACATATACAAATACACTCTTGTTCAACTCATCACGATAGTGCTTTGGCTACTTTCTCATCTTTGCATACATCTCTATTGTCAGTTCCTTAAGTTTTACAAAAATGCATCTAGAGACGGTTATTCTCGACCCAAAAAATAAAGTGTAATTTTTCCCTTCAGTCAAAACCGTCGGTTTGTAAAAATTTACAATCCGACCCTTTTGGACAGTTTTAGACCAACACATTGTGCACCAAAACTTTTAGTTGCATCATCTTCATATGGTCTAATATTACCTCTTGGTCAAACTTTCACAACATAACAATAATCAAAAACCTATGTATGTCAGTCAATCATACCTCATTTAGGGCCCTCACACTTTAAAAAGCTCCTCATATTAAACTAAACACAAAAGACACTCCAAGCTCCAAAATTGTGAAATAACTCATGCACATCCATTAGGGCAACATTCTTTATAAGTCGGAAGTCATCTACGGGTTCAAGAGTTTCCATTTTCTCTCAACAAGCAAGCAAAACGACCCTTCCCAAGTGTTTTGAACAAGTGTGAAACTCAAGCAAGATATTGTCAAATAATGTTTTGTCAAATTTTGATTGCATTGTAGTAGATATCACATGCTAGGAGAACAATGTGTGGTTTGAGCCCTCTTTGAAGTAGTGGAGACGTCGACGGTGCACAAGGGCATCCACAACCCACCTAACTTTGTTTTGCAGGAACTCTATCTTGCACTATGAGGGTTTGAGGATTTGATCATATTCTGAGAGTCATTTTGAAGGAAAGCAAAGAAGATCGACACACAACAACAATCATTTCCAAGCATGCAAGACAAAGAAAGTTACAGAGCTACAATCCAAGCATGTCTACGATTATACGGAAGGGGCATGACCATACAAACACTTTGGATCTAACTATACGGTTTTGACCATGTGTAGTTTTAGGTGCTAGTTCCAAAAATGAAGCAAGTCCAGTTGCATACCATTTTGTTCCTATAATCAAATCACTCGAGCCTCCCAAATCCACACAAAATCAACCAAGTGCAATCTCTCCTTTGAGTTTTGATAGTTCCTAGATTAATAGTCACTTTATAAAGCGTTATTCTCATTTGGGCAATTAATGTTGCAAGTTAATTAAATCAAAACAGCCTCTTGTTGCATTATTTCATTCTTTTCATGCATATGAATTGAAAACACATCTAAAATCTTAAAAGGGAATGAAATAAGATTATATCACTTAAAAAGTGAAATCAATAGGTGAAATCAAATTGATCCACATCTAGAGCTCAAAGATAAAAATGTCTTATATGAAACGTAGATGAATATTAAGTCTTATTTTATGCTTGATTGTGCATGTACTTCACACATCAAAAAAATCATTTTTAAGGCATGAAGGTTCATGAGCTTCCTTCTTGACGCTTTCACATTGCCAATACAAAACTCAAACAGCATGATGGGTGCATGCCTTATCCAACGCCTAACGTTGCCATCCATATTTTCATATACCATCCACGACAACAATGGATATAATACAACAACACAACTACAACGACAATGTAGATGTCAGTTATCAAGAAAATCCACTTTAGAAAGGCCTACCAACTGAATATTGCTTACCAGAATTATATTTGTTTGATCTCCCATCAACACTAAATACACCATTGAAAAGCCTTAGCTTTTCTACAGACTACAGAGCTTGTGTTTGTATTTAGGGGCTGATAAAAAAAATTGGATATTCTTTCAAGCAAGCTCAATTTTAGAATTTAAATGAAATGGTGCAAGGATCTGCAGGGTTAATTCTGTACACATTGCAGTTGTACCAATGGGTATGTGTAAGGTGCTTCTGTCGATCAATTTGTAAATTAAAACAAATCTGTTATGGTTTTTTTTTTAAATGCATACTGAGTGCGCTATATTATTGAATAAAAACAAAGAATTTGTATTTTTCCACATGCTGAGGGGATGACAATCACAATTTGGAGATGGAGAGGGTCTGTTGAATCAAATCCTTTCTTAAAATTTTTCCAGTTGGGGACTTGGGAATTAGAGCCACAAATGCTACTCGACGTATCTTCTTGTATGGCGCCACCTGTAATCAGGCATAATAGGGCATTACTTTCTCAGATGGGAATGATTCTTAAGCAAAAGGTTCTGCATTTTAGGTCTAGGGAAGCATAAGAGAGACATTCAAAACATCAAAGTGCTTGGAATACCTGTTTGGAAACAAAACTCATTACATCTTCTTCCTTTAGTTTGCTATCAGACTTTCTGACAATAAATGCCATTGGTATCTGACCTGCTTCCTTATCAGGATACCTGCCAATATATTAATATAGGCTTAGAAAAATAATGGCAAATTAATGTATGCAAGGAAATAACGTGCTATTTGAACAAGGTAGTCTATTACTCTTGTAGAATGGGTAGGCTCTGTGATATTAGTTTGTTTTAAAAGATATGTGATAAACTACTCACGGGATAACTGCGGCATCTGCAATCTCTGGATTTGAGAGGAGGAGTTCCTCTAATTCTGCTGGGGCAACCTGCCACAGAAATTAATTTTTATTTTACTGAAAACAGAAATCGTAAGTGTACAGATTTAAACTCCCAGATTTGATAAGATATTACCTGATATGCTTTATATTTGATTAATTCCTTTATTCTGTCCACAACAAAAAGGAAGCCTTCTTCATCAATGTAACACAGATCTCCAGTTTTTAGCCACCCTTCCGAGTCTAAGGTTGCTGCAGTTGCCTCCATGTTACCAAAATAACCTGCATGACGGTATGGGATGCAACACCTTCATTACATATCTGAAAATGAGAAATTTTAAAGGCACCATCTTTCATTCAAATACAGAAAAATTAGAAATCCGAATCCATCACCGGTGAAGAAATGGCCGATTAGAGCATAAAGTTAAAAGGTATTTACATCAACAATTAATAACAGACATTAAGTGAATTAGCCCTTTACAATCTCATATTCACTGGCCTGAGTACTCTCCTAAAGGATGTGCTTTATCAAATACTTCCAAACAATATGTTTGCACTACTGAACTGGAAAATTCTAGTTATCAATCGGCATGAATATTAATCAACTCATTCAAATTCCCAGCTGAATATCAAATAATTGGAAAGCCCAATCCACCAGTGATAATTTTCTATCAATGTAGAGGATAGAAATTTCAAACAAATAATAAAAAGCTATATAACCGTAAACAAGTAAAATTTGATGCCAGCCAAGTGAATAGTATAAAGGCCCATAATCCCACATTATTATTCTCCTAAAAACACAATTGATCGAATAGTCCCAATCTAAGTTGCAGGAAAATCCATAGGGGGTCCGTGTTTAGTCTTTTTTCATTTTTGAAATGAAAATAAAAGGGAAATGCCCGGAAATGTATCAGAAATGCTCGGAAACATTTGGGCACAATCACAATTGTCAAGGATGCTTCCAGATACTCCCGGGCATTTCTGGTCTGATTCAGGGGAGTTCCACTTTCCAGTCCTTTGCACAATGTCTGCATATTATTGTGCACACAAAATGAAAGTTATGAATATTTTCTATTTAATTTTTATATGGACATTTCCATATTGTTTCATTTCCTGTTGTTAAAATACTGATGTTTCTGATTCCATTTCTAAGTAACTTAGAACCTAAGCATTATGTGTGCCCTGGTGCTGTATTGAATATGTCTGAGTTGGGAATGACTGATCAAGCCAAAGAGCATGTGTTGACATTGAGTAGAACTCAAAAAGAGCTCACTAAAGGCTGAGTTAAATAATCTAATTTATAAGACTACGAAATGTTTATTATTACCCAAAATGTCAATTATAATAAGTCCAGAACCTCAGCAATAATTAGCACAGTTGTCCTAGATGCTGACTCAAACCAATAAGGCAATCACATTGCATATAATGTGTTTGGCAAAAGCACTGAGAAAAGCAAAGCAACAAATTATAAAATCCTGCATATCTGTTGAACACTTATTTTTCAACTATCCTGAAACTTGTCAATAACTGGTAAAAGAGTTGACCCTGCTCTTTTCCCCAGAGTACAAGAGTCAAACATGGGAACACTAGGCCACTTCAAAGCAGTAATGTAGCCAGGATTAAAATGGACTCTTAATCTAACCCACAAAGGAAAGGAATCAATTTAACATAGCCATAGGTGGAGGAAGTACCTTTCATAACTGTAGGACCTCTCAACCAGAGTTCCCCTCGTTGATTCGGGGGCAGAGCTTTTCCACTAACAGTGTCCACTATCTTGGCTTCCACATTAGCTGCCAGCAACCCTGCTGTCCCATACTTTTTGTTTTCTTCGCTAGTTGATGTGAATGTTACTGCACCATTAGACTCTGTTAATCCATAACCCTGTATATCATCCAATATATTCAATCAGCCTTTCGTTAACCTGCATGTACAAAACCAAAAGCAGAATAATATAAAAACCTTCATTGAGTTGCAATTCAGAAAAATGAAGACAAAACCGAGGATGGAAATTGGATGTCAAAGAAGTGTTGGTCCACCAGCAAGTTCAGAAGAATTACTAGTAAAAGAGAGGGATGAGAGTGTATGCAAGTCCAAAGTGATTTTGGCATAATACATAGCCCTCAGAGTTGGGTGGAAACTATAGGGGAAATCTGTACCGCAACATGCCCTAACCACATAGAGTATGCTTGATGCAGTGTAATGTTTGAATAGATAATCTCCACTCCAAGGAGCAAACTAGCTCAGCTCAAACGTTCACAGTATGGAGCATGATGCAGAGATCTGTTCTGTCCCTGCTCTTTTAGGGCCTCTTTCATCACCTGAAATGTCCGGATCTGTAAACTTATACACCTCTTCCCTTAAGTTAGGGTATGAAAACGTACACTCCAGTTTTAAAAATTGGTTATTCACACCACACAAGCATGAGTTCATGAGTAGAGGAATAAACTACAAACAGACATCAATGTACATAATAAATTGGCAGCATATACATTCTATTATAATATGAACATGAACAATTTTAATATTGAATTCATAAAATAACATCACAAGGAGTAGCAGGGCCTCCCAAAAGTTTCGTATCTTTCCCCTTTTATTTTTAAAACTGCAGAATAGCAAGACTCCAAAGTAAGCATCATGAAGCTTTTCCAAACAGCCAAACAGAATCTTCACCATAAAAAGGCAGGAAACTTAAGGAGGCTTCTGGAAAGGGAGGGATGTTGAATAGCGAACTAGGGGACGGGGCATAACAGGGGATGGGGAGCTACAAATTTAAAGACCTAATCAGATGTTTTAGGGAGCAATGCTGCCACCTCGCCCTTTTACTAAAATTATTTATGGCTAGAAGATTATCTACAGCTAGTTATCAGCGCCAAATCTTAAATGATTGAAGCGGATGCATAAAAATTCATGTTAAATGGGACCATTTCAATACAAATGACTCTGAACTTTAAATCAAAAATGCCTGCTGAGAGACTTTGGCAGCCCCCTCTATGAAACTATTGCCTAAATGACCTGTCCAGAGAAGTAGCAATTTTTGCCACTTGTAAACCCATGTGTCAGATTATGATGTCAAGTGGGATCCTACATGGATGAAGTTACGACAATCAAACTTGGTGGTTTTAATTGGATTGCTGAGTCAGATGTACTCCTGAGGTTGGTCGTGAACTTGAAATCTAGGATTACAATTGATCAACATTCACAAGGGCAGTCGTGACCTAAGAAACAACCTTTATCATATAATGGAATTTTGAAGAGCAAGGACAAAGTTGAAGTCAGACAGAACGCAAATCTCAGGAGGACTTCTGTAGTCAGACACAGCACAATTCTCAGGATTAACTTTTAAGATAGTAAAAAGAATAGGAGAGGACTGTGATAGAAGACACAAGCTAGAGCCAGAGGGCTTCTGTCACTATGAATGCTAATTCAGGCACGGATACAGTTATATTAAAGAAAACATACATGAAGGTGAATGAAATTTCCCAATTAATAAGTTTCTCTGTTCATTATGTTTGGTAGTATGGTACCAAACAGTTTGTCATATTAAAGGCTGAATTTCATCCTAGAAATGATTTCGTTCAATCATCTTTATGATCTTGTCATTGCAAGCAATGTATGTCAGAAGCTAAGAAAGAAGAAAAGCTTAGCAGACCCTGGAAACAAAAGACCGTATGATACACCTTTCTAAGATGTTGGAGAGGTGGGGCATTGAATCCAAACATGTCGGATAGATCTGGACAGCAATTTTGAGCTTAGATAACAAGCTCCACTACTTCAAGTCAGGAAGTACCTGTTACCTCGTATCCGCATTGAATCCAAACATGTGGGATAGATCTGGACAGCAATTTTGAGCTTAGATAACAAGCTCCACTACTTCTAATCAGGAAGTACCTGTTACCCCATATCAAGTCCGGAAGTTATGATTGAAGGTCTGTTAAGGTTCATTGTGATAGTATCAATCCACCTCTTGTGAACATGAGCCAATCTATGGAGTGCCATTCAAGCTCATGAGAGATGTGTTCATGTGGATCGATACTGGTGGACCACTAATGAAACGACCCGAGTATTGAAATTTCTATGCAGTTAATCCCTCACAAAATGAAATTTTGGTAAGTAGTCCCATGGAAGGGCTTTCCTAAACTTGCTAGTGCAAGTGTTGGGGGATAATTTTAGGAGAAATTTGTTTTCAAATTGGTCCCATGCTATTAAAATCTTGGGGATGTCCTGCAAATTTTTATGAGATAACTTTTGATCATTCATAAGTTTCTATTGGCAAAATGTATTTCAATAATATAGGAGCTGGCATGGAAAACATCCAGCCGCTCAATTTTTCTCACCTGCTCAAACTTTCTCCCAAAAAATTGGCGGGTCTTCGTTTTCAGGAAAGATTCTAAAATATCTAGTTTTCATGCTTTTCATTTTCTATTGGGCCACATACTCACAAAAAATAGGTGTATACCCTGCATGGATCCCTGCACCTGAAGAAAATCCTCATGTGCATAAACCCCTCTCCCTCATACTTTGCATCCAAGTAGAAATATGTACATGCTATGTGGTGCAGCCATTCAATGTGTTTTTGATGCTCTTAAAATAAAAATAAAGAGACAGAGGAATTAGGTTACCTGTGCAACTTCAATATTAGGAAACATTGCAATGAACTTGTCAATAATTTCCTTGAGAGCGGGGCTCCGCCCGAACCAACACGTTGAAGCGACGACAAATCGTACTGTGCAACAATAGGAGATTTAGTTAAAGCGACAAAAAGCGGCGGAGCAGCAGGCAGAGAAGTTACTCTGTACCGCCTCACAGTAGCAAGCATCTCGCTGAAATCAAATTTGGGCATGACCACAATTGTGGAGCCCGAGGCGACGGCACTGAGGGTGGAGAAAAACCCATACACATGAAACATTGGCATCGTGCACAAATTAATAAACTTTCGTGTCTTATTTACATACCCCGCCACCATAGCAATGTGGTTTCTGTGAGTCCCAACGACTCCTTTGCTCTTCCCTGTTGTCCCCGACGAGTACAAAAGCGTGGCGGTGTCGTCCTGTTTTACGTCAACTGACGGGAAGTCATCGACGTCGGACTGGAAGAGCTCGTGCAGTGTAGCAACGCATCCGGACGGAATTGCCGTTTGGTTCGTTGTCTGTATGAGAACGACGGGCAGCCGAGCCGCGCGGGCCTTGGGAAGGAATTCTGGGGCTGCGAAGACGAGCACAGGATTCGAATCCGCGATCTGCTTGCGAATCTCGGCCTCCGCGTTGAGCGGATTGGTGGTGGTTAAAATGGCTCCGATGTAGACAATTGCAAGGTATATGCAGGGGAGGTGAATGGAATTGGGTGAGATAACAAGCACCACATCACGCTTTCGAATCCCCAACCTCTGCAGGCTGGCAGCCAGGGCTTTGACATTATGGCGTAGCGCGGAGTAGGAAAGCTGCGCGCCGGACGGAGCGTTGATGAAGGCTATTTCTGTATTGTGATGGTGGGAAAAGACGTAGGTGGTAAGGTCCAGGTGTTGGTCGGGCGGAGGAAGTTCAATGGGGTCCCTTTTGCTGTAATAGATGCCGGCGGCTCTGCAGAAGCCGCTGGAGGGGTCCAAATCCGAAGCCATTGCGAACAGCTACCCGAAAATTATGATTTTTTCGGAGGGCTGAAATTTGTGATGGTGCCTATAGTGTATTAACCAGGCCCGAGTAGCGATTCGAGGGAGGAAAGAAAATGGGTCATACATCAGAGCCATTTGTGGTGCTACAGATTTTGGTTCAATGGCCGATTCCACAATCTTTCGCTATCATATATCGTGGTGATACAGCTACCTTGATTGGAAACCTCATGGTGGTCACCCATTCCGCGCCGGGTTCGGAAGATATTTTCTTCACAGGTTTACGCGTGTTATTGACTATTTTACATGTTCACATTACAGTGGCATACTCATTTAAAAAAAAAAAAATTTGAAAAAATGCGTATTAATAACAAGGTTATGATATCGCTAATATTGCTATTGTGTATTTTATTGACTTTCGCTTGTATTTGCACTTCGGCTTGCAAATGCCCCCAAACATGTTGGAATGTAAATGTAACAACCATAAAATAAAAAGTCAAAAAACTGCGAAGATTGCGACAACAGAAAAAACAAGTGCAGTTGTAGGAATCGCAACAACCAGGAAATCGATAAAGATCTTGAATTACCTACCATGTGACCAAATTTAACCACATAATCCGAGGATTGTGATTTTCTGGTTTCAAGCTCAAATAAAAAATGAGGAGGGAGAATCGTATTTGAGATATTGTTGAATAGATTTTTGTACATTTTTTATTTTATTTTTAATTATAAAAAACCAAAACGATTGTAGGTTCAAATTTCCTTGCTTTCATATTGAGTTGAACATTATATTAAAGATAATTAAAATAAATTAATGGTGTAAATATACCGATCGAGTTTATTGTATAAACATGATAGGATAATGGGTTTAGCATCGGACGTTTCACTGTAATTCTAATCACGGAAAAACAGGAGGCCAAAAAGAATGAGGGGTACCTGACGGACTTCGACGTTAGGGAAGCGAGTGATGAATTCGTCGATAACCTCCTTGCCTAGCGGGGCTCCTCCAGAACTGATAATTCTCAGCGACGACAAATCATATTCCGCCACGATGGACGATTTAATTAACGCCACCAAAAGCGGCGGAGCAGCAGGCAAAGTTGTCACTCTGTACCGTTCTATGCTCTTCAGCATCTCCGCCAACTCGAATTTGGACATCACCACCATGCAGTTCCCCTTCGCAACGGAGCTCACCGTGTAGAAAAAACCGTACACATGAAACAGCGGCATAATGCACAAATACACATCTTTTTCTCACCGCTGTCATTTTGATTTTTATCCTGTGTCTGCAACAACCCTGCTGCCACCATTGCAATATGGTTTCTGTGACTCCCAATGACTCCTTTGCTCTTCCCCGTCGTGCCCGACGAATACAGAAGCGTTGCTGTGTCGTCCTGTTTTATGTCAACAGACGGTAAATCGTCGACGCGCGACTGCAACAGATCGTGCAGAGTAGAAACACATCCACCCGCTTGCTGTTCGGGGTTCGACTCGCGGTTTGTATGACAACGACGGGCAGCTGCGTCGCGCGGGCCTTGTGAAAGAGCTCCGGGATTGTGAAGGCTATAACGGGATTCGAATCCTTGACCTGCTTTCGAATCTCGGCGTCCGTGTTGAGCGGGTTTGCGGTTGTGAGGATGGCTCCGATTGACAGTATGGCCAGGTAAATACAGGGGATGTGTATGGAATTGGGCGAGATGACGAGCACCACGTCGCGCTTTCGAATCCCCAGACGGTGCAGGCCGGAAGCGAGGGCGTTGACATTGTGGCGGAGCGAGGCGTAAGTGAGGTAGGCGCCCGTGGGAGCGTCGATGAAGGCGACGTCTGCATTATTGTGGTGGGAGTGGTGCGAGAAGACGTAGGTAGTCAGATTTAGGTGTTGATGAGGTGGAGGGAGAGGGATAGGCTCTTTTTGCTGTAATATATTCCGCTCTCTACACAGAAACCTTTTTGGAGGCCATTTTTGCCTTGAAACTAAGTAACTGGGAGAGATACTTATCCCAAAATCTATTCCCAGTTAATTGAGGAGTTTCTTATCTTATATTTGGCATGCATGCTTGGACCGAAATTGCCATAAAAAAAAAAAAAAAAAAACGGAATGTGCGCCGTTTATAAAAGATAGTTTTTTCTTTTTCGCGGCGGATGATTGACGGAGAAAGAGAGCGGTGGCCTGGTACTTACGTATTTGTTTTGTACGTGGCGGTTTGCTGTGCACTCGCTTGTATGGTAGGTTGCACTTGTAATATGTCGGCCGGCAAAATCCTATAGAATTCTAGTCTTAGGATATAAATTGATGCTTAGGCAACTAATAGAGGAAGAGTTCAAAATGTATTATACAGTTGTCTTTTAGCCAACCGTTCAGAGTAAAAGTTCAAAATGTATTGTAATAAAACTACAATTAAATTTGAATTAATTTAAATAAGCTTTAAAATAAAAGAAAACTTGATATTAAATTTTTGTCTTTTATAAATTAATGTATATTTTTAGTTTTTACCCTGATTATATTCTTGTTATTAGAGGAAAAGTTTAAAATATATAATAATAAAATTATAATTATTTAGACTAGTTCTAGCCGGGTTTAGAATCGAACTGGAAGTTTAGTCTTTTATAAATCCATGCTTATTATTTTTAGGTTTTATTATACTCACAAGGATATATGTATTATATATAAATAGTTAAGTGTGGGGAACCTTGAGCATTTAAATCAATATTAGTTTCAAAGATACATACATAAGAATACTAAATGTATATTGTCACATTGATGTTCACAATACAACATGACCAATAATTGTAAGGCATGGACCAATTGATTACAAAGAAAGTATCTTTCTCTATTGAAATTTTATGGAGTGGAAGTTTAATTTGATAGTTATATTGTCACATTGTGTACACAAGATAACATAACTAATAATTATAGGGAATGGGTCAATTAATTACAAAAAAAGTGTTTTCTCTATTGAAATTGTATGGAGTGGAAGTTTAATTTGATAGTTATATTGTTATATTTATGTCATATATATTATTCTTTGTTCTATAGAATTAATAACAATTAGTTCATGTTATACCATTGTTGTTTTCTATGGTATTTTTGTTTATGTTATAATGGTTAATTCATGTATGTTTAGCATTTGTTTATAGTAGGTTTTAACGAGAACAATAAACTATGGATTGTAATTTATTAGTGTAAATAGCAACAAGTGAAAAATTGTTTATATAAAAGCATTGCAAAGTTAAGTCACAATGAATAAACCATAGTTGTCATTATCATCAACGCTAGGTCTACAAAACCCAATGTAAGATATCTTTTTTTGGGGAATTTAGTGGCCCAGTTTTCTACTTCTCATAGCATTCATGTGGTTCATTCAAGTGGTTTCGAACATTGAGGTGATAGGGTTTGGTGTTGCTCTTAAAGTGATTTTTTTTTCTTTTGTATTTATATGTTGATCTCTATGCATAATCCTCTTTTTGATGCCATTGTTGGATTAATTGTCATTGATGTCAAATGAATTTGCTATCAAAGGAAATCATTATCTGATCGTTAAAGGCCAAAGGCCACTAATCGTTGTCCAAACAAAATCAGTTTTGAATCTCCATTATTCAAGGGCAGATCACACCATTCCAAGGCATTAAAGACAAGTTTATGATCATTGAAGAATGTTGGCCGACCCCTCTATTTTGGTGTTAATATTTAAATTATGGGTCGACCCATGTCTAGTGCCCAAGAAAATAAAGAGTGTCCCTTGGGAGAAATCACCCCTTTGAAGTGATATGAGAAAGTATAAAAGAGATATAGTTGAGAAGAAAGCATATGAGGAATAATAAAGAACTACCATTCAAACTCCAACAGATTTATGAAGGAGAGAAAAATAAGAGATCATTCAAGGAAGATTTTTGTGAAGGAGATCTATTTAATTGTCATCCATTGAAGAAGTTTTTTTGGAGGTTGGTGCTTCCTAAGAGAAGAGATTGGTGTCTCTTGCTAAGTTGGTGCTTAGAAGTGGGGATTGGTGTCTCCAATAGGTTAGTGCCTACAAACTGCTTAACGGTGGGGATTGGCATCTCCGGTGGGTTGGTTTTTATAAATTTTGTAAGAGACTTATTATTTTATGAATGGATTTTGAGAGTAGATCCAAGCGTATTTTCTTCGTGGTTTTCTCTGAAAGGGTTTCCACGTAAATCTTGTGTTTCATAATTGTTAGATTTTATTTGATTGTTTTTATCGTGGTTATTAAATTTTTGAAAAAGTAAATGATTATCTTATACTAATTCACCCCCTCTCAGTATAAGTGTGTGCTCATCATCCATTTTACTTACAACAATATGCTTGAAATAATCCCCCTAAATATGAGAAATAGAGAAATGTTGCCAATCTTGAAGAGTCATGCCTTGAAAATTGTAAGCTATCGAGACTTATAAATGCAAAACCAAAGATAAATATTCCACAAGGAATGTTCAAAACTTATTCCTAGTTTAACTTAAATTTGGAATGCATCGTGGAATGAGGGTGCAATAATGCAAAGATTAAAAACACTATGATGTGTTGACTTGATTGTAAAGAAATGAAAGTGTGACATTCATAAAAGAATTTTCTCTTTACTGAGAGGATGATTGGGCGAAGCGAGAAGAGCCACACAAATTTGTTTCTATGTGTACTTCTAATTCCCTAACCGAGAAAAATTATATAGAACATTAGGTTGTCAAAATTACATTTCCTAGGTCTTTTTATAAATTGATTCTTACTATGGATGAGGGGTTGTCTTGATGCACTCGTTCTATATTAAAAAACAAGATTTAGTTGATCTTTCTCTTTTATAAAATATCAAACCTTCCTTTAAGCATTTAGACCATGAATCCAGTGCATACGAGGATCTCTCGTATATGGCAATGAAACCTTATATAACCCATAATGCATAAAATTGACAAATAAACTCATTCACACTCAATACCATATCAAGCCTTTGTCCTAACATGTCCTTATTTTATACAAATCAAACAGTTCACATGATTTTCCAAGGTTCATCTCAGTACACGAGTCTTTCAATGAGAGTCTTGTTCTCAGCCCAATGCATCAAGATATTCAATTTCTAACACATACTCAATTCTAACTCGTCTACAAACCTAGAAATTTCTATCATTCATAACTTAAAAAGTGTTCACTTTCAACAAAAAAACATTACAAACCCTCCTCCACAATTTCCTCAAAACCATATCTACCATTTTTATCTTAATTGATTTGTTTTTTGAAGTTATGACTTCGATACGCTCGGATTCCACCAAAAGACTTCGATTTAAAGACTTTCGTCTTGTGTTTTTCCATACCTCTCTCGATACAAATCCAATCAACTCAAGACTAGACTCATTGGATTCGTATTTCTAAGATGCTTCTTCTATCCAAATTTCATAATTTTTCATTGGATAATTTTTAAGACATGATCGAATTACTAGTCGTGCCCTAGTTTTGATTTTACACATCATTAAGAGACCCGAGAGCTAAAAATTGATATAACTCGAGAAAATGAACACCTCAAGACTTCATTCAAGTTCCTATAGCTTTGTTTCATCATGAGAAACGTTTCATCTTTTGGAATCTTGGCTTGAAAATGCTTAGTTTTGTTGGATCTATGAGCTTTATACCCAAAACCGTGACAGGGCAGGGTTTTGTGAAGTTCTATCAACAAATCTTACCAACAAAACTCATTCAAAGGTCTATGCTCGTGTTTTTAGATTTGTACCATCAAATTCTTACTGAACTACAATGCATTTATGCAAAAGAATCCATATATTTCAATGGAAACATAGTCACATGATTATTCCATGTAAAATTGTAACATAAACAATATGAAGTCTTAACCAATTTACCTCACATACATAACTGAGATTGGGATACCTGAGATTTGTTGCTCAACACCATTTATTTTCTTCAATATTCCTGCAATTTCAAAGAGAGCTTCATGTTTGAACTATAATTTGATCTTTAATGATTCCAATGCTTCCAAATGAGCCATTTTACACACATTTGATTTGCCACCCGTTCACATATTTTTGTGTTATTAGTCGTAAAATATTTGTAATTTTTAAAAATAATTATCTCCTCGACTTGTATATATAAAATATGATTCACACACGTGCGCATCTCGTGTGTACATACACTCATGTGCACATACACACACATGCGTGTGTACACACTCGTGTGTGCGTACATACATGTGTGTGCATACACATGCACACATACATTCTCTCTCTCTCTCACACACACACACACACGAGAGGTGCAAACACTTGAACACATATATGTACATGCATGTGCACACACACGCACATGCATATATGCACACATGTATACACACACATGCACATATACACATACTCTCACACACACACACATGCACACACATAGTTGTCTACTATAATATTGGTAATATATTATTAATTCGATCTTAGATATTTTGAAGGGCAATATTGAAAACTTACTATTACTTTAAAATTGTTTTATTGGTATAAGTAGCCATCAAATTTAAACCATGTTTGTAGGATAGGAGAATGGTCGATATACCTTCAAGTGAGTCAATGTGATTATAAAGAAGTTGTTTTTTCTATTAAAATTATATGGAGTAGAAGTTTGATTTGATAGTTAGCTCATTATATCTATGTCATGTGCATTATTCTTTATGCTAATGATTTAGTATTATATATATATATTTATATATATATATAAATATAATTTTGTGTTAATTTGATATGTTAAACCTGATGTTTATGTGATTAAATTTATTTACATTTCTTTCTCTTTTACAATAAGGAAATAAAAAATTGTAATATCTTGAACATATAATGGATAATTTTGGAGCCCCCTTTTCTAAAAATCTTTATTCAAGCATGGTATCTTGGTTCAAATAGCTTGATAATATATGCCATAAGTTAATTGAAATTTCACAAAGAAGATAATGGTGCCATTAATTTCTATTTGGTATGTGACAAATCCAAGAGTGGAGAGAAGAGGAGAAAGAATGAAGCGAGGAGAAGAAGGATGCTTAAAAGCATGGATGAAGATGTCTCCGCCTTCGATGAAGATCATCTATGATGATGATGAAGATGGAAACTTGTTGCATGATGACCCTCTACAACACTGTTATGCTCTGTCGATGAAAATTGAGCCTTTGGAAAAATTTCCCTTTCGAGACCTCCATAAAATGTAGCACATTTGGACTCATTAAAAGAATATTTGATGAGTATTGAACAACTAAATACAATGAGTAATTATTTCCATTACTTGAAAAAGCCTAAAAATCCTTGAAATAATGCAATGCCTCTAAACTATCTAGTTTTGATGCAAACTAAGACCTTTGCCGCACAATAAACCTTGATGATCCCTGTCCTTGAGGAAATGGGGCCATCAATGAGATTAGGTGACGAAAAATACAACCATGCGATGAATGAAGGAGATAGATTAGATGGAACATTCTTTAATCCTTTGATCAACCCTTCCGATGAAATGAGAAACACACCGAGACTAGGATGCTCCATTGTGACCAAAATTGGGAACTGAGAAGGTTCTTCTCCTACTTAAGACAGAATTCCATTATCCACCTGTTTAGAACATGATTTTTACCTCCATGAATGTTTGGATTAGTGATGAATGTAGATGATGAACAACCATGACCATTTTGATCCTTCTCCGGACACTATTTTTAGTAAGTTCTTCCTGGGTGACTAGTTTTGGCAATTTTGTCAAATTGTCACTTCTGAGCACTTTTCCTCTTGGGGAATGAATTAAGTGACTTGAATATTTTGTTTCTTCATAATTAATATTATTATTAATTGTATTGAATAGGTAATTACTAAAAATAGACACTGGCCACGAAGTGAAAATAGTTTCCAAAAATTCTACTTCACACGGAGATGCTTTGCTCCAATTTTGGAGGTTTCTCTCATCCATATCTTCACGAAAATGAAAAAGTGAAATTTAAGGTATTTGTTTTCATACATGAATAGGTAATAATGTAAAAATAACATTCATTCATATCTTCCTTTATAATCATTTTCATGGGGCAAGAGAGTGCTCATTCGAAAGCTGATTTTTGGGAGGTTGCTCACTCCGATTTTGAGGAAATTTGAATCGCTTATAACTCCGTGGATATGAGGAGACATTTTTCAAGGATGGAAAATTTAGAGGGCTGTAAAAATGGTTTAGATAATCAATGGGTTCATGTAAACAATCATTCCAAATGCGTTCACATAGGGAAGCTTTATGCAAAGTTTTAGGATGATTGGAGCAGGGGTTTGCAAGTTATGAGAAAAAGTGTGTTTTGGCCATGGTGGATGTCTAGTTCTTCATGGCAGCCATAAAAACATGGAGAAACATAAAAATGGATAAGTGTTGAGCCATATTGGTTTTTAAACTCACCCCTTCATGCTTTCCCTCCCATTTACTTGTTTTGAATTCAAATCTTGACCACAGTTGACTAACCATGGTAGGGGTGGGGTTAAAAATTTCCAAATGGGTTTTGAGTGTCCCCCATGTAATTTATCAAATTTATTAAGGAAAAAGGGACATAAGATGGTGAAAAATGTGCCAAGGGGTGAAGGATTCATGAGAGGGGGTCAAAAAACGCAAGTTGGTGAGTTGAAGACACATACCTAACACCCCATGTTATGACTTTAAGTGATGAGAATTCTCTCTCCTCCATGGTGGAAAAACTTACTAAATGGGTCAAAGACCCCCTCATGTCCCTTACCATATTTATTAAGGTAAAAATGGGAAAAAGGGACATCATGCCTCTCAAAATGCGTCATGGGTCAAATTTACATGAGGAAGGGGCCAAATGTGAGTGTGAGTGGAAAACTTGTTTCTAGCACATCAAGTGATGACTTAAGTGACACAAACCTTTCCTCCATGTGGTGAAACACTTTCATTTACATATTTTCCCTTTGTTAAAGGGAAAAGGGTCATCGCACCTCAAATATACGTCATGGGTACACGACATGAAAAGGGGTCGAACTCAATGTGAGTTTATAATACCTTTCTATCACCTCAAGTTACATTTTAAGTGACTCAAAGATTCTAACCATGTGGTGGCACATTCTAGTGTCCCCATGTCCCTTTGGACAAGGTTTAAAATGGTAAAATGGATCCAATTTAGGTTTTTCCACTTTTAGAAGCTTGCCTTCACCAAACACTGCAAAAATAGCCACTCGAGAAGGTTTTCTTGCCCCGAGAGCTTCCCTTAGAGTTCCATATGTAAAAATTATATGTTTTTAATCCAAAATTTATCATGCAAACATTACCATAATTTTTGGGAGTGAATTCTACATGAAATTTAAAATTTACCCCTTTTTAAATTTTGCTCAAGTATGTGCACCAATGAAAGGAGTGCCCCAAACATTTTCGATGATGAAAATGAAAAAAAACCCATTGGATGTGAATAATACCTATTATATGTTGTTTTTTATTTTTAATCAAGTCCCAAATCTTCATATAACTCCCAAAAACTTCGTTGAGTCTCAATTGGGATCAAGGATATCTATTTGCACTATCGTGCTCGTATCTCAAAATATGCACCATAAAATCTCCTAAAACCTTTTGCAATGTGAAATAGGATTACTTATATTTTCGATGAGTATCCATTTTATTTATAATTCATCCTAAGGCTCCCTGAAACATTTGGAACAAGACAACTAGATTTTTCAATGCTTTCATTCCTTGCACCATGCAATAAGTAGCCCGATGTTGCATAATTTGTTCCTAAACCTGATTTTACTTGCACAAATTTCCTAAAATCCCTTAGGTAATTACAAGGCTCTACCACACATTTATTGGATGCATTATCTCTTCTTTTTTCATTCCCAGAGGGTGTTCATTCGATGCAAAATCCTTAAAATAGACCTTTTTGGGCCTCTGGAAGCACTTGTCTTTGCTTGGATCCAAAAACATCCCCTAGACATGAAACACACTTGAATATCATATTAACACATCCCTCCAGGCCATAATGAGGGTAAGATATTGACTGAGTTGGCTAGAGGGCAGGTTCACATTGACCGGAGAAGGATTTTCAAGGGTGACTTAGGTTGTCATGTCAATTTTTTTGAGTTTTTCATGCTAAAATTTTTGCATGACAACACCGCCTAAACTATATTTTGAAAATTTAAATTATAGATAAAGGTTTTGATGTTTTATGGGGTCTAAATCTTGTGTTTTGGTCATGATTATTTAAAAATTTCCTAAGGAAATATAATGATACATTTGGAGATGTTTGATGACATTATATCTTCTACCCACATGTGCCGATTCAAATAATTCACCACCTATACCATCTTGTTTAATGAAAGGAATGGTGGTCGGACTTGGTAACTTATAAGTTGATAACCAAATTACAAAGAAAGAGGATTTCATTAAAAAGTTAGGATGAGGAGGATGATAAGGGAGTTAAATCCTATAATTAAACTAAGATCAATCATCAAACCAAAATTTGAGGGAATTCTTGATATATCCTATCACAAATCCTGAGAAGAACCCAAAAAATAAAATATTTACATTTTTTTATGTAATGTCAAGATCCTGCAGGTTGATGTAGGATTATTTAGGGATTCATGAAGATGATTATGTGGTTCTTAACATTGTAATTTTCTCATTTGTCTCGGTTTTATTAGACTTCATGCTTTCCCTGTGTTTTCTTGTGTAGAGAAGATTGTTTTGAATTCTTTCACGTTTCTTGATATCCATGGATGCTAATGGATGGTTAGGATTGTATGACATGTGGAAGTAATGTAGAAACCGTTAGAATTTATTACCTCTAATTGTAGATTCAATGTTTACAAAAACAAATATCCATTCTCTATCACGTACTCTCTAACTTCTATATTTTAAGGGTTTGTTATGAGTTTTTCATGTTTCACCGCCATCAAAAATCTGTTAAGTGTTGTTAAGAGTTAGCATATGATATAGAAATGTGGTAGGTTGTGGTTGAATCCTATGCACAAGTTTGGGAGTCAAGATAAGCTATAAGAAAAGATTCATATTATGCCTTTGAAAATGAAACCCTAGTTTAGGGATACAAAATATGTTCTAAGAAATATTAATATTGAATGAAGGGTTGTAAAAAATTCTAGGGAACTTAAGGAATATGAATCTTGAGATCATTATTTAGATGTCTATCATATAAACCTTGAATTTGGTTCTATAACTCCAACAAATTATTGTTCCCCTGTTCTAACATTGAAAATAGATTGATCTAACATTGAAAACTAATTTTTCCCTTCAAGGTTTTTATCAATTCCATATGAAAAATTAATATCTTTTATGTTTGTTAAATTGATAAAACATTCTTATGTATTTGTTGTCATATTTCGCAACCATTTTTTTGAGGAATTCCTTATCATTGTTTGAGATTCGAGTGTATTTTCATTGTTTCTTATGTTCCTAACAATCATAAAACATTCATATTGTGTTAATTGTCTTATGTTGATATATATATTTAAGAGTTATGGGGAGGATACCACATAAGAAAATATTTTAGGAGCTAGAGAAACAAAGGGAATGAATGCAAAAAGTGTGTGAAAAAAATAAATTGAAAACCTCTTTGCTACAGAAATTAGATGTTAATAAAGATTGTATATTATCCACCAGAGCTAAGAAAGAAGAAGAAGAAATAAAACAAGGGAACAAGTGCAAAAAATCTATGAAAGAAAGAAATCAATGTATGGAGGTGAAGGTATGTCATCTCTTCCAAATGAAATTGATAGTGAAACATATCCTCAAACACCAATTGAATCAATAAATAATGAATTTTCAATGAATGATGATGCAATGCCAAATTTAAACTTAGATGTTACACCAAATGACCAACCTATTCAAAACACACAAATTTACCAAATTATGAAGATGAAAAACATATAGGAAATGAACAATGTTTACTTGATGTTCAACCAACTTTACCATTGAGATCACCGATTAAAATTTTATGTAAAACACTTAGGATTTTAATTGAAATTATAATATTTTAAAACCAATGAGCGATAAGTTTAATGAACACACTTGTAGAAGAAAATTTAATAATTATATTAAAATAATTTTTGAATCACTTAAATGAAATAGGAAGATGTCAATTGTTTTTTGAAATGGTGAAAAAATATTAATTTTAGACCCACTATGAAGACCCTTGGTCTAAGAACATCTAAGACCAATAATGAAAATTTGATTATAAAAATATAATGAATGAATAACAAGCAATAGGTCCAACATCATGTACTAAAGGTAGTAACACTACACCCTACATGTTATTACATCAACTACAATAAGTAAAACAAAGAAATATGGTTTAATTAGGAAACTGAGTAGTGCACTAAAAATTAATATAAAAACATTATTGAAAGCTATAATAAGATGTGAAAGAGTTGAGGATCCCAATAACAATTAATTATGGGAATTCTTTCATAGAATCTCACGAAAGACAAAAAAAGTTGAAGAGTTAAAATCCAAAATTGAAGAATTTTGGAAAACTAATACAAAGGTTTCACCTAATGAAAAATATGTTTTAAAAAGAATAATTGGTCTTCAAAACCACAAATTGGATGTGACAAAAACACAATTTTATAATAAGTTTAAAGATACTTATCCGGAAATATATATTATTCAAAGGTATTTTGAAATGGAAAACCATTTTATGTTAAAATAAATCATCCACAGACTACTTGTTGTTGTAGGGTCCATATTGAATTTGCTATGCATTGTTTTCCGACATATATGTGTTACTTTTCATACTAATAATATTTTTCACGAGTGTATGATAAACCTTCCCCTAAATCGGCAAGAGATTTCATCTCAAAATTTTTTTACAAGAGAAGAAGGACAAGTTTTTATAATAAATAATGTGTGGATAGAACATGTGATAGTCATGGTGGTTTCGTAATGCTTAGAAAATTGTATCCACATAGAGAATACACATGTAATTGGAAATGAACTATTTGGTTTTGGGGAAAAAATTCAGTTTCACACACTTTAAAAATGGTAAAGAGGCCAAGAGGCGTGAAGTAGTGAGTAAAGAAATAAGTGTACCAAATTTTACATGACTATATTTCAAGAGAAGATAGTGTTTGCAGACGCAAAGAATACACAAAAAGATTGATGGTTAGATGGATAGTTTAGATTATGCAAGGACACATTTCATCTTGGTACATTTTTATCATTTGCTGATTTTGTAGGGAACTATACACTACAACACATAATGAACTCCAACCACAATACCACAACTCTATTCAGTTTCCATATTTGTGCATATAACATTCACTCATGCTATCGACAACATAAAGGAAGACAAAGATATTGAGAGAGCATCATTTCTATATTAGTGATTATCATACAAATTTTACAAATTTTATGTAAGGCTTATTTAAGATATTCTATTGTAATGTGAGTAACATAAACATCATATTTAGCCAACAAATAGTATGGTAAGATAATTGTACATAAAAATTCAATATTTTTCAAATGTTCTATTGGTTGATCATGATGCATAAGAGGAGTGGTGTTTAATATATTTGTAATTTCAAAGTGAGGTTGTACATGGAAAATGGGAGCATGATGGCATAGGAACATATGTTAAAATACCCTTAGAAAGAGAAGAGTCAAGTAAAAATATGGTGCAAAGTCGACCAATGCAACATCCATCAGGAAAGGTGTAACTCAACCATGAGTCTAGGTAATGAGAATAAGTCTAAACCCATAGATTTTTTTAGTTGGTAGAATAGACTAACTTTGAAAAATATGAAGATTATTTTAGACTAACAAGATATAGTGAGTTGCGCTTTTATAATTTTAAATGTAGATTCATGAACTCTTCATATGGGGCATATGTCATGCTTTTTTCATTCATGTATGTATTTTATTTGGGATGAGTGTGAGTTGAAAGAGTTTCTCAATAAATGATGTTAAATACCTTTACATCGACTTGAGACGTATTGACCTCCACGAGCTCTACAACTCATAGTGAGTGAATTGTCAATTGACTTTGACCATATATCAAATCTAGTGTAACCAAGTATTATAGATGTATTTTTTAGTTAAAATTAATATTTTATCTCATTATGTAACTTATTTACGAATCAAGTATTAAATTTTTTTTACAGTCTGATGCGCAGTCATGTTTATGCACTTATCAAAGAAGCAAATAATAAAGAAGGAACACATTATTATTTATCTCATTTAATTAAGGAAAAAAAGAAATTGATTTCCCCCACAATAGATGGAGAATGCCTACAATATCCTATAGGGTCCATGGTTTTTACTAGAACATGTCTTAGAAGATACCCAATGAAGAAATACAATTTGTGGTTATTTGAGGTATTTGACACTCATAGAAAGATTATTCATTATTATCACATTATTGTTGCATTTAATGTTCAATTGATCAAATATAGGGGTAAACCACACAATAAAAACTTGTGGAAAGTTATTGAGTTTGACTATGAAGTAAGACTCGAAAACCTAAAGAATAGATCAGACCCAGATGGTTCATTGGATTGAATTGGTACAATGACATCCACTTTTTATAGTTTGTAAATATATTGTTGAATTTTTAATTTTTGTGTTTTGAGTACTTTTTAATTTAATTTTATTTACTCATATCATTACTAATGTTATTAATATAGGCTAGTGTTTCCACAATATATTCCACCTTCACATGGTTGGTGCCATCGTAAATAATTTATATTTTTGAAGTGAAGATAAGCTTTAACATCTTCTATAAAATGATCCTTTGATTCCTTTATTTTAGGATCTTTGGCTCTATTCCATTTCATCGCTCATGTATTGAATTATTTTCCTCCTTATACTTGATCGTATGGTATTAGTATAAGCATATACATTATATATCCATATATACAAGATAAATAAAGTGAGAGAGAGAGAGGGAAGAGGGATGAAAGAGAGATTGAGAAAGAGATTAAGGGATAGATATATGAGGGAAAAGAGAGTAATAATGAGAGAAAGAGGGAGAGAGTGAGAGAGATACATGAGGGAATAGATAAATAGATATAGATAGAGAGATAGAGAGTATGGATGAGAGCAAGAGAGAAATTGTCTATCAAATTGTGGCTACTTTTCAATTTCAGGGCGCTTAAGAGACATCGGTAGACCGACATATTTGGGAAGGACTGAGGTATTTGGATAATGGAAATACACCTTTAATAATGTCTAAATTTAATAATGTCTAATGACCCACCCAGAGACCATTAGTTCAGTGCCACAAGGTGTCGATAAAAAAATATCACCTTAGACACCCTAACACTAACACAAATTGAAGGTTTTTACTACATTTCATTCACTGCAACCTTGAGAAAATGGGTAGGATATGGGAAAAAATAGAAGTTTTTGTAGAAAACTAGATGCCTAGCTATAGGTTCGATGATATATTCCTAGGATTCACGATTCACAATAAATCACTCATAAAATTCTAGCTACTTTTCATTCTTAAAGCACTTAAGAGATATCACTAGACCGATGTATCCAGGAAGGAATGGGATGGTTGGGTAGTGGATTGACACCTATGATAGTGTCTAATATTCCATTCAAATGTGTGGGTATCACGGTTCGGTGGCACTAGGTGCTTTGATTAAAAAATATCACCCTAGACACGTGCGTAGGCTTAGTAAATGGAAATGTGTCAATTAAATAAATAATTATAATCTAAAATTTTAATGAATTGAAAGTATTAATTAATCTCAAGGGAGTATAAATTTCAAGTTTACGAAAGAGTAGATGAAAAATTTATTTTTAAAATGAATTCACTCGATACCTATTACATATGATGTTGCTTAGTGCTCACATGATCATATTATTTTAATCTCAAAAACTAGATGTTAACTTCATCACCTTTGAATTCATTTTAAATCATAGTTGGACATTTCCCTTGCATTTTTTATTTTATGGTCATACCCAAAGAACACCTTGAAAAAATAAGACTGAATAATTTTTTAATCGGTGGAGAAGAGAATCCCTTGTCTCAAGATTATACCATGTTGTTAAACATCTTGCTTCGGAGCTCTATACAAAATATATTCATTTCAAAATGGAAATCATTCAAGTATATTCCTCTCTCTCTCTCTCTCTCCATTCTCCTCTCTCCTCTCTACCCCTTTCTCTCCTCTCACATTCTATCTCCCATTCTTTTGGAAAATGTAGGTATGTAGTATGTGAAAGTGCGTGTTATACTTTATAGGGTTTGTGTTTAGTAAGGAGAATGTATAACACATATTTTAACAAAGTACCTCTACATAGTGTTGTGAGAATGATATTGAAATTCCACGAAGTGGATGACATCAAAATTGACATTATCCGACTATATTTGATGACATTGATGATTATAATAATGTCTAAATTACTTCTTAATTATATATTTTAATACCCATGTTCAAAACATAAAAAAATTAATACATGTTATCATAACAAACATATGGAATCATACTATTCCACTTAGATAATTCAAGCAATCCAATCAAAAATCAGCCTTGGGGTAGTAGTGAAATGCAAAATGGGAAATCAACAATGTGGATGAACATAGAAGAAAATTTGCAATTTGAGATTGATTTTCAAGATAGTAAGAACAACAGAGTTTGTGGGTGAAGCTATGAGCATCAGAGTAATTATGTAGGATCATTCCTCCCAAGAATGTAGGAATCCAGGAAAGCACTTAGTTTTCACAAGAAGTCGAGGAAAGGAGGCTACTTCCTCAAACCAATCAAAGGATTTGCAAAACATCATCACCCGGTGCTACCCATTCAAGATTAGTATCCAAAGATAAAAGTGCTACATGAAAGTGGATTGTCACCCACATGTACCATAAGTGATTTTAGGTTGCATGTTTCCTTTTCTTGTTGGGTGTTTTATTCCTTGCTGATTCTCATGGTGTCTTCTCATTTAATTCATGGATATATTTTTCTTTTGAAGCAATAAAATTTGATGTACTATTTATTGTATAAAACCCCCTATTTTCTATTCTCTTCACACCGCTCTTTCAAGTTGTTGTCCTCCCATGTAGTTTCTACAAGCACTTTACCACAGGTGTAAGGAAGTACCCCTCTATGATCCCCGGTTGAAAGACCACCCCAGTTGATAGAATAATGTACATATTTTACCTGTTTTCAATAAATGGAGCTTCCCCATTCAAGTAGAGGGACTTATTCCCACACAAGTAACCTAGGTTGAATGGTGAATAAGAACAATAATCTTAACACTTAATAACTTTTGAATCTCTTGATAGATTGTTCTTGCAATCTCGGGGTTATATTTTCTTTGCTTCGTCTGAAAGGATAGAGATACGGATTTAGGGAATATATTGTTGCATCTCTCCCGACTTATAATTTTTGAAATATTCGTAAGATCATGTGAGCACATCCATGTATTTCCTTAAAAATTCAACCATTTTCTTCCTTTCCTTAGATAACAAAATTTTCATATATCAAAATCTTAGGTTCCTCATCATTTCCCAAGTTTAAATTTTCATACTCGAATGACTAAACCGAGCTCGTGACATCCTAATTTTTACATAGAAATCATGCTTGTCAAATGGATATTCTAAACTAACAAGACCCAAGTAGGTATATTATTACTTTTAAGCTTGATACATCCATCCTGATCAAATTCAAATTCAATACCTTCCTCAGTTGTGGGACGAAAGTGACTCTCAGTAACTAGCTTCACTACCTTCAAAATACAACTAATTAAAGTTATATTTTAGCTCCAGAAAAGAAATGAGATGTTGGTCATCATTAAATACCTGCCATTATCTACACTATCCAGACACTAGGTCTAAAACTCATTTCAATTGTGAACTTATCCTGAGTGAAGTCCTGGATGAGGAATTAGAAAAGAACCGAGAGAATCCTAAGTCACCTGCTCTTGAATTGGTATCTCTTGTCACCGCATCAATTGAGAAGGATTCAAAGAACTCACTTGAATCCCACACTTCATTTCAATAATGCTTCAACCTCACGTTCTTAACTTGGAATGAACCTCAGAATTGTTTTAATATATGTTTTGCATCCCCTTATCCATGAAATTTTTTTATTCCCATCTCCTTTACCACATTTATACCAAGAAGAAGAGCCTCATACTCCGTAGTGTAATTAGTATTAGCAAACCGTAACTTATATGAGTATGGATGAATGTTTCCTAAGGGTGAAACGAGAACTACCCATGCTTCAAAACCAACTCTAGAAAATATTCCATTTAACTCAAGAGTCCAAATATAATTTGAAACATCTTGAACGAATTCAAGAATATTCAATTCGGGACCAAACATTATCATGTAGTTACCATGTCCAATGTCTTCATACAATGTTTGTGCTTAATGATCATCAATCTTTTAGAATATGTACTTAGCTTGTCTTTCATGTAAAAATTTCTTTATTTCTCCCTTCACAAATATCATTGCATGGGACCATTCGATTTGGATTTCTCCTCTGTCTCAAAAAATTTTTCCTCTTAAGAGCATTTCATAAGAGGGAGGTATATCAACAACCAAGATAGTAGCTTTAACTCTTTTTTTAGGAAAAACTACAAAGGATACTTGAGCATCTTTTATCCTTCCCACTAAAGGCACCTCTTTAGTTTCCATGGAGTAACATGAACCAAATGTCCGAGTTAGACTAAGGCCTAATGCATGAGCTGCTTGTGTAGGAATTACATTATCCGATACTCCATAATCAATGACACAATTACTTAATTTATGCCTCGGATATTAGCAAAGTCACATAAAATGGTTCAATCTTCTCAAATGTGGAGGAACCGGAGGCTAGAAAATTTTCATAGAAGTAGCCTTAGAGTCGGCAAGAGTTATTTGGAAGATGGAGTAGCTTGAGTAGGCTTAACATTTACAAACTTAACAACCTAGGAAAAATCCTCTGGGTGAGTTTGATAGTACTCAACTTCAGAGATTTGAATATTGGTTTTCTTGATATGATCAATTATGCCAAAAGAAACTAAAGAAGAAGTTTCTTGACTGGACACAATGAAAGTTTTAGGCTTAACAACTTTAGGAGTTGCAGTTTCTTTATAAACAGTGTTGAAGATGTAGGAGTATTTAAAGGAGCAGAATTACGTACCTTCTTAGCCACATAAGGGACAAGTAATCCTATCTTTTCAATAACTAGAATAATAGTAAGAGATTTCTTATCTTTCTCCTTCTTTTGGGTTGAACAATATCTTACTTTTTACTCAATTGTTATCTAGTCATGATCGCATAAGATTCTTGTTCATTCCTACCATTGTTTATTCATAATCATATTCCTTAGATTCATACTCAACGTAGATAATATGATAATATTCAACCTCTTAATTTATTTCCTCAAGTTCTTCCTCACCCTCTTTAACTTCTCTGTAATGATTTCATCCTCTACTTCTTGAACTTCATAAGTTGTATTCACTGGGACCTTCACAAGATGAGCTTTAATGGCAAGCTTTCAATGAAGAAATGGTAGTAGAAAAATCCTTGGTTAAAAATTATTCCTGGGAATATATTTGTAAGGGATATTCTGAGAAAGTTTATTCTTTATAACATCAAATCATTAGCCAATTTTTGGACTAATTGATTAGAATTGGTTGGACCTGAAGTGGAAACCTTAGCCTTATAAGGTTATTTCTTCAACTTACAAAACATGATAAATTCATCTTTGACACTTATGGAAAGTTCTTGATCTTCATTCAAGTTTGGAAACCGTGCTCTTCTCAATGTGAAACTTACCTCAAGAAGTTGAGCATTGATGAAGAAACATTTAATATTCTCAGTGGTAGGTTGGGAAACATCTTAAATTTTATGAACCAATATGTTAAATTTTGCTACAAACTCCCTCATTGGTTCATAAGGTTCCTTCTTCATCTAGGAGAGTTGTGCCAAAAGTGCATGGGCATCTTCTGTTAGCTTAAACATAGCCCCAAATTTATATTTCATCGTATCCCAATTGGTGATACTATTAGCCGGAAGATGATAGAACCACTTAGCGGCATTATCTTGCAATTTTTCAAAAACAATCTGATAGATACATCCTCATGTACAACACCAAGGAATCCACAAGAAACATAGAATGTTGTGAGATGCTCATCAAGGTGAACCTTACCATCTCCTCTAAATTTCAGGAAGTTCTTTTGAATTCCTTTGGGAATATCATGGAGATATTGAGCAAGGGCTAAGGGCCCAATAGTTTTTCCCCAAGACATAGGTGTGTCCATTATGGGAAACACAATTTGTAAAGGATGGGTAACACCAGCTAAAATCAAAGTTTGTGTTGTACTTACTTGTGAAGGTAAACCAATTTTCCTACGATTTGGAGGTGTACTTGTAGACCTCTTTCCTTTACCCTTTCTTTATAGAGATAACTGAAAAAAACATTGTTGTTGAAATTAGAAAGTAGGGTCTTCAATGTCGTGGGATCTCAAGCTTTTGGTATATCTTTTTAGCTATTATAGAAAAAAATTGGAATGATTTTTATTCGATTATGGTGAATAATATCCTATGTGTACTACGACATGAGCCCCATCAGTAGGCACCAAAAAAACTATTGGTTGAAAAATCTTTCATTGGAGACACAATAAAAAATTTAGGGATAACAGCTTCCTCCTCTTTAATGGGTAGGTTACCTTATTAAGCCAAAAATTGGAACTTTAAAACATTTACAAATTTACAAACTAATAATCTTTAATGAGGATATTGGTGTTAATGAATAATCTCATGATTTATAATACAAAAGATAGATTAAGAATTGGAAAGGTAGAAGAACGCAACAACGAGGGTATGACAACACGAGATAAATTAGGGACACACTGTTATAGCTAACTCATCGATCAAGGAAACGTGGTTCCTCCTTGGTTCCACAAGATTTCCATGGGAATGAATAAATGAGAGGGAATAATAACAAAAAATTTAGATAAGAAGATTGTAAATCTTATCATACCCTTGCATGTAAATGAAATTTGAGAGCATACATGCCTACATAAATGGATTTTTTCACAGTAAGCAAGATACAAATTGAGTCAAAGTTCACTAAATCTTGGCACATAAACAAGAATAAAAATATTCATATTCTAAATAAATCAAACAATATATCAACTGAAACATAAACAAGAAAATAAGATGGAAAGAACAAGAATGGAGATATGGAAGGGTTATTCTTCTATATTTCAAAATAAATGTTTCTTACATACAAAATACACTAATATCCAACCCCTTTTACAAAGAAAATGAAGCCTTATATAGGCAAAAGGGGAGAAAAAAACTACGCAAACTAACTAGTTGTCTTAATTAAGTGTTAAAACACTTAATTAATTGAATTACATTCAATGAATTTATATTACAAATTTACTTTTTATAAAATAAAGTCAATGACAAAATAGAAAAATTAGTGATGTCATGAGCCTGAAGAAGATGGAAAAGAAGGGATAACAAATGCAGGGACTTTAAACTTCAAAACATGCATTCGGAATTTGGTAACTGCAGTTGATATCTCTGTATATTTAGGTATAATGGTATTGGAGAGATTTATCAACCAGCTCCCAAGAGATAATTCCATTTCTTTCTTCATTCTCGCCATACTAAGAAAGTCCTTTTGTTGCTTCTACAATAACATTGTTGAGCTCTGACAATTCCTCCATCTTTTCTTTGTTAACAAATTCTGATTTGAACAAATTATCCTTAATGAGTGTATTAAAATCTCCTTTGATTCATGCAACAAAGCTCCTTTCTCGATGAATTGTCTTTGAACAAGTGACAACGAAGGGCTTGCAAATCTACAAAAATTTCTGGTCCTTCAAAACTCTCCTTTCGAACCACATTTCGCAACTTAGTTAAGGCTTCTTCAAGGACCTTTATTCTCCACTCTACACTGAAAGTCCATTTTATTGACATATTTCTTTTAGATTCATCGAAAATCCTCTTAGAGAAAAGGATTTTTCTGTCTATGAGAGCCATAATACGGAGATCTTGAAAAGGATTATCATATGTCTTAGAGACTTCATTAATAAATTCCAATCTTGTGATAAGAATTTTGTCTACCCAAGCCTCATATGCTTTGCCAAGAGTGGTGTGTTTGTGAATTTTTTTATTACTTTCATATCAATATCCGCAATGATAGTGGTTAGAGGAAGTGCGATAAAGAATTTGGATCTAATGGAGTTTTATCAAATGAGAGGAAGGATTTGATGAAATTAACAAAGACTTGTACCTTCTCCTCCAGCCTACTCCTGAGTTTTCTTTCCTTTCTTAACTCTCGCAATAACCTTATAAATAATATCCCTAAGGTTGTGTACTTCACCCTCATTGTTGATTCTCCCAAGGAGATTCTGGTCAATTCAAAATATGAGATTGAAATATCTTTCTCATTCTTATCTTCTTTCTTCCTATCAATCTCTAAGAAATGTTGTCATGTAGAATTAGAGACAAGACGAGAGGCTATCTTGTATTTATTAGGAGCAGGAGGAGAAGTGCCAAGAAAGGAAGCCACTGCATCATACTTTGGAACCTCAATATTATATTGAGCATTTCTATTTCTGTTTTATACCATGGGTTGAACCCAAATGAATGAATCTCCTGACGATGTTGTCAGAGGAGGAAATCAAAGGGAATTTTGAGAACTAGGAGGCTAAGAGATTGAAACCTCTACGGTGGAAGTCAATAGAGAAGAATAAGAGTGCCTTCATACATCCATCTTAATTCTTGAAGCACTGGTTTTTATTAGATCAAGGGAAACTATCTCAATTATACCCTCTTCATCATCACGTTCCCCATTTTCCTCTTTCTCCTCCTATTCAACATGTTTCTTTTCATTTATCTCTTCTTCATCTTGATGTGTTTTTTCAAGGGCCATTCCACCTCCTAACTCCCGTGTTTTTTCTTGATCATCACCTTGTCCCGATGCCTCTTCCTTCTTCTCTCCCTCTTTGGAATTATCCTTCTTAGTATAGAATTTGGTTCTAGAATCAAGAGGAGAGGAAGAAGGAGTTTTACTGGTAGGAGTAGACTTTTTGAAGAATATGCCTCGTGAGAAGAAGCTTCCTTCTGAGAATCATTGAGATTTTTGATTTTATTGTTTAACCAATGTCTTGATCTTAGGAAAGCAAGAGTGTTAAGATCATCGAGATTGTCCTTTTCCTTCGTGACCAGTCAATGATGAGAAAAGGAGTGTACTAAATAGAATTTGTGAACTTTATAGTGAATAGGTATGAACCATCATTAGTCATTCCCTTAGGTACTACATATAACTTAAAATAGTGGATTTTTACAAGGTTAACCTACTATAGGCCCTCTTCCTAACCTCATAATCATCAATACAATCCTCCTAGTAGTTTTTAAATGCTAGAAAAATGATGATATTCCGTGAGGGAGATTCTTTCTAATAAATTTATTGCTATCAAAATAAGCCCCTTTCGTTAAGGGTGTAAATAAAATGGGGAAATAGTCCTTTTAACATTTTGTACATCTAGGGATGACTTGTATATGTAATTTCCCAAAGCTATGGGAAATTGTATGTCGAGATCTTCTTGTTTTTGCATGTCCATAAAGTAGGTCTAGCTATCTACAAATCTCAAATAGAATGATCTTATAACTATAGTATATTGGAAGCTTGTATGGAGCTCCCTTAAACCCAACTATTTGGATGTAAGATAACTTCCGAATTAGATGAATAAACTGTCATAGACTGAAATCAATTACCTTTCCTCCTAAGATACTCTACTTATTACACTCCCTTCCAACAACCTCACCAAAAACATCATGAAAGAATCATTGAGCACGCTATGGTGGTTCTTGTTTTTTTCATAATTCAATTGTGTGTAAAAATCATAGATAGCCAAATTTTGTCTTCTCTCTTGGCTTGACAAACCAATATATATTTTATATCTAACTATGGTATACATCAAATAGGAGGTCATGTAGAATGTCTTGGTTTGGTGTACCTGGGTGAGTTGTTGAGCCAAATTCTCACAGATGATATCTCCCAGTTAAATAGCTATGAACCTTCACAAATCAAGTTAATATAGATGCTCATCTAATCTTGAAATTCTTGAGTTGAGGGCAAACCCATTACCCTTGCCAATAATGTTATCATATCTGATAATTCCTCCAAAAATTCAATTCTGTAGAGAGTCTTAAGAAATTTAGATGGCCCTCTCCTTTTGACTCTTAGCCAAGATTTGGCAATCATTGTTTGGTACTTGATAGGAGTGAGATCATACTCCCTTTGGGCATCATCCTTGGTTAGAACTTTGGAACCTTCAAAAGTTGGAATTCCTAGAGCCAGATTAATGTGATGAGCATCCAATTGTGCAATAACCTGCCCCTGAGGAACTTTTAACTCCTTGGTTTGAGGATCAAAACAAGAGGCATAGGTTATAATTGTATCAAGTACACTAAACCGATGTAGGAACCTCTCTCGCATGAGATAATCCACTAATCATAATTCTACGGGCTAATGGGGTTAAGTTGTTATCCTTCATTCTGGCCCATAAATCATCTAAGTTCATGTGTTTTATGTCATTGTCCCCTATTTCAGGAACATAGGTTTTAAGTGAGGAGATATGCTTGTATCCAACATATTGAAACTTCATTTTGGCAAGTTGAGTAGGAATTAGGGAAAAATAATGGTTAACAATGGTTTTTTGAGAGGATTTGGGGAGGAGAGCACAATAAGTAATATCATTGTAAAAGTGTGTGAAAAAGGATAAAATTACTCACTTTTGGATGCAGATGAAGGATATTTCTCAACATTCACAAAACAACTGGAATTTTTGAATTTTGTTGGGGAATGACAAAGATATGAGCAAAAATGTGCCCTGGGACATAGAGAGAAGACCATAGAAGAAATTTCCAAGCTAGGAGAAAAAGTGAGGAAAAAGTAGAGTGAGGAAAACACTTTATAAGGTTTGGGAGTTGGGAAGTCCACATTTTCCCATATTAGTGCTAAAAATAGTGATTTGGGTGCAAGGAGGCATGATAAAACACATTTTACCCAACTCTTGTTTCTCGTATATTACTTCGAGTGTGGAGAAATTGGAGATGCACGGAATAGAGGGAAGCATGGAATAATTCCTTGGGTTCCCAAAGTACCTGAAACATATGATATTCCCGAAAGGTGGGAAGGGAGTCGGAGGAGTGGGTGGTTGGTGAACCAAAGGCCCGCAAGAAAAGGGTCAAGGTTCCTAAAGTACTCGACTTACCCGATATGTTGGATATAGCGGAGATGACGGGAAGCGGGAACAAAAGGCTGGAAGGAACAAGGGAAGAGGTGCCCACGGTTCAAAAAATCCAAAATATTTGAAAAAAGTGAAGTGAGTGGAAAAAGAAGCAAGGCGGGGATTAGGAGGAATCGGGGCATAGTTCCTCTTGTTCCTCAATTGTACGATTCACCCAACCAAGCACAAACAACACCAAATTTTGACTAACTCCAAATTTGATAGGAAATCAAAGAGAGCTAAACAACACAAATATTTTATATATTATAAAAAATTATATTCTTCTATATTTTTAATACACCAATACCCACATATATATAGGCAACTACAAGTCCTAAAATATAGGACACCTTCCTAACAAAATTTCCTAACTTCGTACATGGTTTTAACAACCACAAATATTAGACTATATATGTTATATTGTTATTACATAACAATATAACTCTTAACAATTAACCATAAGTATTTTACCCAATGTAAAACTAATTTACCAAACACTCATGTAAATACTATAATTCCTAACATTCCCCCTTAGTGTTTACATGGTAGAAAAAAATTCACACTTCCTCGTAGCTTGCCACTCATGCTTGCTCATTATCTTGGCACACACTCAAACCGAACTCGTAGAAGAAGGAACAGATCAAATTCTTATCAACCAAGCACTATTGGGAACATATGTGTTGGTCAATTGAAGTGTGGTACTTAAAAGAAGGCATACAAAAGGTTTATGCAGAAGAAAAGAGCACGTTCAAAGGTGCGGAAGGATTGGGAATGAATCTCACGCGAAGGACATAGACAAATTTAGGACTTAGCCATTTTTATGATATATTTTTGAAGATAGCATGTGAAGCACACAAACGAGATAAAGACTAGCACGACACGCATAGGATATTTTTGGAAAAGTGGCTATCAAGTGCTTTGCATGGGTACAAGTTAATAATATAATTTCCATTGTTAGTTAACTAGAAGAGGCCTATTATTAGTGCACTTGCATGTGTGACTACTATTGTAAAGGCACATGGCTATTTCCAGCATGCGACCTATTTTGGGAATTAGGTAAGCAGTGAAGGGAAAGTCCCCACCCCTATAAATATGTATGTAGTAAGTTGTGTGACATATATATACAAAGATACATATACACAAAGAGATGTATGTGTGTAGAGATAGACATATAGAGCTACTATGGAGTTATGCTAGTTCTGATGCGCGCATAAGCATTGATGCCAATTATTATAAGGAGCTTTTGTAAGGTTATTATGTTTAATATAATGGAGTGTTATTGCTGAATCAAAGTGTTAAATATGGTTGTGAATAAGTTATTGCATGGTTGATTTAATTATGACTCATGTTTAAATCCATTACACTTTAGATCTAGATCTGGAATCTAATCATTAGAATGTTATGTTATTTTTGGATCCGAATGCATTAACCCATCATCATATTTATATCATACACAAAAATATGAGGGGCATGATACCTTTACATGCTTCGGTGAGCGCTTTGTTTAGGATGAGTGATGTGTCAACGCGCATGGGTGGTTCTTGGTAAATTCTAGGTTGCATCATTGGTTCATTGAATGTGAAGAGTCCGTGTGTCAAGAAGGTTGAAGAAGGATCCTCGGGATAGAAACATAACCATAAATCCTATGTTATGTCGATGAACAAGTAAGTAATTCCTTGGTGAAGATAAAGCTGCAACAATTAGGGTGATAAGGGAAGAAATAAAATTCAAAGATGCAGAGATAACATGCCGAAGGAGAGAAATATTTAGAGCATAAGAAGAATGAGGTGTTCGTAAGAATGGTAGAAGAGCTCAGAGACCAAGTCCTGAGAGAAAGACCACACTTGGAGTCCAAGGTACCTAAAAAGTTTCCTTCGACTATGCATTATGTGCATACCTTGGTGGATTTGGTGCTTGAGGATGGACCTATGTGCATGCCAACACCAAAGGAACCCGAGAAAGAAGTAGAGAGAGCAAGGGCTTCCATGATAAGGAAGATTTCATCTTATGAGGCATTGCTCCAAACCTTACAAGAGGAGCTGAAGAAAGTGGACCAGGCATTAAATATTTGTGCAGCTCCAGAGGTGGTCATAAGGATAAGGACCATGGTAGAGGACAATGAAGTCCTGAAGGAAATGAAGGATGAAAAATTGGGACGTGTGGAGAGGTTAACATTGGTAAAGAAAAAGCACGAGGCACTTACAACAACACAGAACCACATAAAGAAAGGCTACATGAACTTGGAAAGCTTATAACACAGAAGATGGACCTATTGGAGGGAAGAATGTCTATAATGTCCAACATTGTTATAGTTTTACATAATGAAAACTAAGAAATTTCTCTTGATGAATTATAGTCCATCATGAGATATTCCGGACAAGTCAAGTAAAGTATATCTCGAATGGAAAACATTGGAGGTAGAAATAAAAGAGGAATATCCAGAGTTGATTCTCATTGTAGAAGAAGAAGGAAATACCAAGTAAAGTAATTCTTTTGTACATCAAATTATTTACATTCTTCCATTCATATTCTTTATTCATTAAACATTCGGAGGCAACCATTTCTGGGGTAGAAATGTAGTTAGTGTGGGGTAATGTTGGTTAGTCAAAGTATGGTACGTAAAGGTAAGGCATATGAAGGTTCATAAGGAAGAAAAGAGCTCGCTCAAAGGAGTGGAAGGATTGGGAAGGAATCATGCGCGAATGACAAAGACAGATTTGAGACTTAGCCATTTTCACAGCTTATGATCTATTTTGGAGATAGCGCGCAGAGCACACAAATGAGATAAGGACTTACGCGACATGCATAGGCTATTTTTGGAAAAGAGGCTATCAAGTACTTTGCATGGGTACATGCTAATAATAGAATTTCCACTGTTAGTTAACAAAAAGAGGCCTATTATTAGCGAATTTGCATGTGTGAATACTATTGTAAAGGCACATGGCTATTTCCAAGATGCGGCCTATTTTGGGAATTAGGTAAGTGGTGAAGGGAAATTCCCCACCCCTATAAATATGTATGTAGTAAGCTATGTGACATATATATACAAAGATACATATACACGAGAGAGATGTATATGTGTAGAGATAGACATATAGAGCTACTATGGAGTTATGCTAGTTCGATGCATGCATAAGCATTGATGCCAATTATTGTAAGGAGCTTCTGTAAGGTTATTATGTTTAATATAATGGTGTGTTATTTCGAATCAAAGTGTTAAATATGGTTGTGAATAAGTTCTTGCATGGTTGATTTCATTATGACTCATGTTTAAATTCATTATGCTTTAGATCTAGATCTGGAATCTGCTCTTGTAGAATGTTATGTTATTTCTGGATCTGAATGCATTAACCCATCATCATATTTATATCCTGCACAAACAACTCTAAGGAGGGGCCTGGTACCTTTGCACACTTTGGGTGAGCACCAGTTTAGGATGAGTGATGTGCTTTAGCATGCTTGGGTGGTTCTTGCTTAAATGCTAGGTTGCATCAATAGCTAACCGAACTAGGGTGGGAACATGTACATGAACCATCTTCTTATCAACCAATCACTGTAGGGAACATATCCAACCTAATCAGTGTGGGAACTCAAGAAGGATCAAAATGCACAACCTTCAATAGTTTTCTTGAGGCTAACCAAAACCTATGTATGAACAAGAACACATCTTATTGTTCAACCTCTTCAAGTATCATGATGCCACATTTCATTATGTTATATGTTCTTCACTATGTTATTACAATAGGTAATTATGTAGGAATGACCACATACACACATGAACATAAATGAACCTATGTTCTTATTTTTTCAATCCACACCGATAAGATGAAAATTTTACACTGGAAACGTGAATGTATTGCAAAGAAGGTACTATGAAACTGAAACACACAATTGAAAGGGAACTCACACCATAAAATACCACCACAACTCCATGTGTCCCCATCATTGGTGAATGACGAGAGGTTTTTGGTTGTCCTCTAGCCTCTGATGCCTCCATCCGCTTGCCTCATGTTGCTAACTCGATCGATTTAGATATGACGCTCAACAATTTCCACATTATTTATTATTCCTCCCACAATGTGAAATCATTTATTTTCCAGATGTTGGATAACACCGAAAATGTGTCCATAAGGCAATTTTTTTAAAAAAATTTAACTTTTGACTCCGACTCATAATGAACTTTTGGCCGACACTTGCACAACAATAATGACTCAAATTTAATTAGACGATACTTGATGTTGACTCATAATGATAACTAAATTACTATAAGACTTGTAACTTTGACACAAATGTATTTCAAATAACTTTTGACAATAATATTGATGACATATAATATTTTATTTAAAAAGACTAATGACACAAAAATATTATAAGACTTGATTTTGATAGATTATAAACCACACTAGAGACTCTTGATTTAATTAATGATAATGGACATAATATAACCTCTATGACAAATTGATTTAACAATGACAAGACCGAGCCTCCAATATCAAAATATTACTATGACCATAGGAGGACTCATTAAAACTTTATTAAATAAACAACTTATAATATTTTGACCAATGCTAAATTAAAAAAACTATGAAACTTAACCGACTCTTGATATGGTAAAGAAAAATTGACTCACAATGGTGAAGATGTTCACGTGGAAATGGAGGATTAATGCAATGTTTTCAAGAAAATGCATTTGGGGAAATTGCAAAGACCATTCAATGACATCAACTCCAATGTAAATGTTTTCAAGCAAGCATCTAGCTCGAGCTTGGATACATTTCCTTCTATGCATATCCATGTATGCCATTCTTGATCCACCGATATATTAAGCCTTAAACCATTTTATTCATCCATTTCATCGAGGAGAAAAGGAGGTAGGATTAATTCGATCGATTCGGCCAACCCTTGAAATTGTGACAATGAGTCTATCTTCAACTTCTCTCTGTTTTTTTTACTGAAGATGACAATTAGTTAGTGTCATGAATCTTTCACTTACTGTTGTTTTAACAGAGATCAACGTACAATATTGGGGTTATTTGAAGAGTGCAATACAGATCACCAATAAGGAGAAATTACAGGTATGATGCCAAGTGGGGCTTCAACAACCACCTCAACATTGGTATACTAGGGGAGAGGACCCTATAACCGTGCACCTAACTTTAGGGGCACGAAAATATATGTACGTATGTCGGTAGCATAAAAAAATTATATCATCATGTAGCGTATGATCATGCCATATTGAAATTTTCGTTTCGCGTGTTAATTTGGAGGGAAAAGTAGTTTTTGAATTGATTTAATATGAAGAAAATCAATATAAAGCATTTGAAAGAGGGACCAATGACCGAGCGCCCTATGTGTCACATTCTCATTAACTCTTAAAAAGTGTAATTAACCAAAAAGTGAACAACTATTGGTGCTTTTGTCAACAACCTATGGTGAAAAGAGATGTACATGTTTTGGTACCCGCTCGGTTATAGGGTCCTCTCCCTAGATACCTCTTCACTACGTCGGATTTCACCATATGATTCTTAGTCTATGAGAAATACAAGGTAATTGAATGTATCCACGTGAATACATACTAGGGACGATTCCAAATTGAATGGAAAATACGTTGCCCGGTGTAGTGTTTGAATGCTAAGGACCTTAGATCAAAACTAATGCTAGGAAATAATGGAATGCAACCAGCGAATGAACAAATAAGGTGTAGAATATAAGAGATATCCCGACAAACTGAAAAAATATCCTTATACATCTACATGTAACTTTTAATCATTGCACATATCCATGGCTCTTACACATACACAGACCACATTCAAACTCGCTATGATACCAATGATAGGAAATTAGAGAGAGCCGAACAACATAGATATTTTACATATTATAAAAATGATATTATTCTATATTTTTAATACACCAATACCCACATATATATAGGCAATTACAAGTCCTAAAATATAGGAAACCTTCCTAACAACTTTGCCTAACTTCGTAAGTGGTTTTAACAACCACCAATATTAGACTATATGTGTTACATTGTTATTACATAACAATATAACTCTTAACAATTATATAGGACTAATTAACCATAAGTATTTTACCCAATGTAAAACTAGTTAACCAAACACTCATGTAAATACTACAATTCATAAAAAAATTCTTCTTCTTCGACTTGACGGTTCTAAGGCAAGTGCAACCAAGAGGATAAAAATAACTAGCCAAAATTTAAAAAAATGAAATTTTCACACTTAAGGTCTCATGACAACAAATGGCATAAGAAATGAGAATTTTTTTCAAAAGTATCCTTAATCACTCCCACTTCTTCCGGATTTCTTTCTAAGGAATCCCAACACTCTCAACCCACTTGTATAGTCCAGTCGGGGAAAAAATTAGTGGTAAAATTTTTGTAAACTCGTGAATATAAGGGTTTTGAAAATTAGAAATGGAGAACTTTTAAGAGATTTTGCCACCTAGTTCGCCAAAAATTTCAGCCAACATGTCACTTGTATGGGCCAGTTTACCTACTATTTACACATATAAATAAACTTATGCATGTATTTTCCAATATTTCAAATCAAACTGCGCTCATATTCCCGAAGTATAATACTATACATATCATCGAGGTATAGTACATACATGACCATCCAACCTTTTTGTAATTTTTTACCGTCATCGTAGGTCAATATTTCGTCATCTAACTTCTATCATCCAACCTCGATCTATCCAACCTCGGCCCAACCGAGGGCCATCCAACCTCAAGTTATCTAACCTTAAGTCATCCAACCTCAAGCCATCCAAACTCAATCCATCCAACCTCAAGTCCTCCAAACTCAAGCTATCCAACCTTTATCTGTCCAACCTTAATTCATCCAACCTCGATCCATCTAACGTTAATCAATCAAACCTAAATCCACTCAACCTCTTCCATCTAACCTATTCGTCTAACTGTTATCCCATCTTGGTCCTATTTTCCCAACCCTTAGCCCATCCTACCCTTGTTCGCCTAACTTCTCGCCCCTCCCGCCCCGTCATATGAGTCTTTAATGTCCATCCCTATAGACGTATTTTTAAAAGATTCGTGACATATCCATGGATTTTTGAAAATAGGGTAAGAAGGTTACTACTAGTGCCGATTCGAAAAAGAATAAGAAGACATTATTTGGCTATTTTGGCCACTCACAAAAAATGAATATTGTGTCGGGATCTGTAGAAAATATAGGTATGTACTATCTACTAATTTATAGAATTTTATTATTATATTTTCCATACTGTATGTTTCTTGTATTATTGTACTCTTTATCAAATTGAGTATTGTATCTTTGTATTGTTGTTCATTTCGTAAAAAAAATTATATGCGAGACATATCCGACCTTCGAAATGCATTAAAAACTAATATTTTTGAAATTATCTATTGATGAAAACATTCATTCCCTTGATGACATTGAAATAGGAGAAGATTCATCAAATTCTCATCCAACACCAACATTGAAGGAAGCTTCTACTCCAATGTCTATTTCTAGAAAAATGAGATGTGATGATCAAGATATTCTGATGAGAACTTAGTTGCACAAGTTAAAGTTGAAGAAAGTAATACAAGAATTGTGAGAAGAAATATGACAAACCTGGACAATAAGAAGGACTTTCGAGTTTGACTAGGCGGTAAAATATTCTTTTATTGAACTTTTGAGCCAAAAATCGGTAACAATATTTCAACTCAATGTCAATGTAAAATATTTAGTGGAAACAAGGAAATATCATAACATATAATTGAAAAATACTGTGGTAAAATGTATATTTCCCAAAAGCAAAAGGATGAGCGCATAGTAAGATCTCATAAATGCTAAAATACATAATACCACTTGCATGTAAAGTATGCATAAGAGTATGAAAAAGGAAAAAACATTTGAAAAATCTAAATGAAAAAGGTGGCACAATTGTAGAAAAATTAGGTAAAGCTATGAAGATTGAAATGCATGCCAAAAGTATTCAATTTGCTATAGTATTCCATATATTGAAAAAGGGAAGACCCATTTCATATTTCTTAGATAGTAAAATTTTGTATCAAGTTATTGGATTATAGAATGTTCCAAAATCACATTGTTCAAATTGCAAGTGGTGAGAAATTGTAAAATGTCTCTCTCAAAGTGAAAAGGAGGATTTGAAAGAGGTTGTTAAAAATGCAAAGTTTATTTCTCTTTCAATTGATGAGGTGACAATAGTGGACAATACTTCATGGGTTTGTATTCATGTATATACTTTTGCAAATGAAAAAAGAAATCCCCATCTCTTAGTTATTCATAAAATGAGTGAAAATTGTAATTTTGAAAACTGTACAAATTGGTGGTGTCAAGTTTGAAGGATATAACGAGGTATGGATGATTTTTCCATTGCAAAAAAGTTAGTTTGTGTTGCTGATAAAGGCAATTGTAATGCGGGGGTAGAAATGATATCTATGTTAGACTATAAACAATTTTTGCGCCCTATATGATTTCAATTCATTGCATGGCTCATCAGAATGAATCTGGTGTATAAAATTGTGAGCACATTCAAAAGTGTTTCTAGAGTGGAGGAGCTCATCCGTGACTTGCATGCATATTATTCAAGTAGTCCAAAAATATTTTTAGAATTTCAAAAATTTGCAATTGGATTGACAGATGGGAAAAAGCTTCTTAAAGATGTAGATACCAAATGGATTTCAATGTATGAGCTTACTTGTAGAATATTTGAAGAATATCCTTCATTGACAGGTTTTATGTATAAATACCATAGGGAAGTAGATAAAGCTAAATATTTTTTGTACTGTCTAACAAATATTGAAACTTTACTTACATTATGTGGTATTTTTCCAATGTTGAATGAGCTAAATGTTTTGATGAAGCATGTGCAAGAGCATTGCATCTACATAATAGACTTCATACGACTGAGAAAACATGTGTGCATGAGTCTAGATAGTTTATATTTGTCAGATGGAAGTTTTTAAGGACCTATTTTTGAATCCGGTGTTTCACCTCAAAGTAATATGATAAAACATATAAGGGTAATGGGCGTAGGAGGTATACCTATGATTATGTAGATGGTGTGTGTGCACGTAGAATGTTGACCAAGCTGATTGTGAGAGCTTCCCTTTGGCTAGAAGGAATGACTTGTAAGAAACACAACAAGACCAAAAATAACATTAACAATATAGGTTGGTGGAATTCCTAGCAAGAGCTAGATACGGGAAGCGAGGTACTTCCTAGAAGGCTGTCAATCCATTTTCAAATATAATTTAATACAAAAAATAAGATGAAATAGGTAAATCCTATTGTAATGGTATGATTTGGGTGTCTCGTGTTAATATAATAAGTAAATTTAATCTAACAGACAAAGTTATGATTAAATTTGGAGGGGTGGTAGGTTGTTTTGGGTTTACAGGTCTGAAAGAGGTTATAGGTGAGGTTTGGGTGAAGTTTAGTAAGGTTCTGGGCTATTTGGGAGAAGTTATGAGCTTTTTGTTATAAACAAAGTTACACATACAGACCGGTATCGCTTAGGCAACCGATGCCAATACTAGCAAAATAAGCGACGCCGGTTGGGTGGCCGAAGTCTTTGGTAGGGGCAATATAGTAGAAATATAAAAAATGGGTGTTTTGGGTCTCTCGTGATTATACATAGAGTTGAGGGGGTTCGGGAAGGATGATGTGATTTTTGATAGGGCTCAACAAGAGTGGTAGAGGTGCTAGGATGGGTGAAATGGTTCAGGTTGATGGAATAGGTGGTAAATGGTAAAAGGTGGTATTTGGGATAGATAGGGATTGGATGAAAGAAATAAATGAAAGACTTAAGATCAAAACAAAATCTTAACAAATAAGAGTGAATTACTTATCTAGTAGCCTATAGATCGAAGATGGTTGTTGGTGATGAGCATTCGTGGGAGATATGATAATGTATCCAAAGGTCCGTGACAATGGAGCCCGTGTGCTCTACTTTGACTGGTCTCAGAAAGTGTGGATGAGATGAATGGATGTTGGTGAAGGTCTAATGGGCTCTGGTTCGTCATCTGGTAGCTTGAATGCTCGAGAGTTAGAATGTCAAAGCTAAGGTGAATGAATCAATTAGAGAACCCGTGCAAAGAGTTAGAAACTCTTATTTAAGGGTAATGTAGCGACGACGGTTAGGAACCGGTGCATGCGAGGGAAAACCAACGTCGGTTAGGGGGAAATAGTTAAAAATGGCTTGATTACTCCCAGATTTGGCGTGAGTCAAGTTTTAGTCCCAAGTGAAGTGGGAGCTAATGCTAAATATAGTGGAGAGAGGTTGGAGAGATCATAGGTCATAATGGTTAAGGTTAGAACAAGTCCTAGTTGGTTAGGGAGTGTGGGGACTTGGTCTTAGCCATTAATGAGGTTGGAATAGTTCTAGGGTGAGGTAGCTAGGTGAGATGGATATTAATCTAATTAAAGTAATTAAATTAATTAATAGTGTGAGGATTAATTTAATTAGGGGTGATTAAATTAATACCAATGTGGGGAAGGGGGCCATGGCTAGGCATATGTGTCGAATTGATGAATTGAAAGGGGTTAAAGGGCTTGTGACCTAAATTTGGTGTCTACATTTGCCCCTTTTTGTCACGTAGCTTGTATTGATAAGCGACACTGACAAAAACAAGAGTGGTTGCCCCAAGTATGGGTGATGTGATCCCCCTCAAACTCAGAGTTGATGAAGGAACATGTTGAATCGGTGATGAGTTTGATAAAATGGTAGGTGGAAAAGAAAGATAAGGTAGGGTTTAAGAAAGGGCAAGGGGTATTTTGGGTGTAGGTAATAGGTGGGGGAATTCAAATGCACAAAAAGGTATAGAATGTGACAAGGGATGAGGTTCAAGAGCTCACAAACTCTACATAAACAAAGGTCAATAGTTTATCCAAACAAGGTTGATGTGATCCAAGTATCCAAGGTATAGGATACAGTTGTTTCATCGTTTTCTTTATGTTTTGAATGTGATGAAACATATAAGGTTATAGGCTGAGGAGAAACACCTATTGTGAGGGTCGGTTAGAGGTTGTTGTGTGCATTCCGACTTCTTGATATAATGTCGATTGTGAGAGCTTCCTTTTGGCTAGGAGGAACTACTTGAAATAGAAAATAAGACCAAAAAGAAGAGTTAAACAATATATAACAAAGGACTACCTAGCAAGTGTTAGATCCAGGAAGTGTGATACTTCCTATATGGCTACCAAGCCATTGTTTAATACAACTTAATGTGAGAAATAACATAAAAAAACAAATTTCTACCTGTAGTTGATATGATTTAGGTATCTCATTCAAGTACAATAAGAAAATCCAACATAACAGACTAGGCTATAATCAAACTGAAAAGTGGTAGTTGTTTAGGGTGCTAGAAACCGGTCAAGGTCGGAGTTTAGGGTTGCTTGGGTTACTTGGATGAAGGTTCTTAGATTCATTGCTAATAAGATGGCAAATATAGTGACCAATATTGTTCGAGATATAAGCGATGTGATTTAGAGGGAATCGATGATCATGGGTAGTGGCGTTGTACGGTCGGGATGGTAGGAGGTCAATAAAACCTGATTGTGGAGCTTGGGATGAGGTTAGATAGAGATGAAAGGGGGAATGAAGAGGTATGTGGGGATCTTAGGAACACTCGAGAGATGTATATAATTCATGTATGGGTGATCTAATGGTATGGTGGTAAAGGGTTGAGTTTGCAGGAAAATGAATAGTGGGGGAATGGGAATGTTAGTAGAAAATAATAACAGAGGTAAAAAAACCTTATAAATAGAATAAAGATGGAATGACACAGGTGATAAACACACTTACCGATGTTGCAGGTCCAATGGCTGGGTGGTGGTGATGATTCATCTATGGGATGGAGCTTGGTGCCGTGATAATGCTTCTGAAATGATATTGTGAGTGCAATACCTTTGGATCTATCTTGATGCTAGCTATGGCTATCTGGATGTGCGAATGGGCTCTGGTTCTTGCTTGCTTTCATATATCCTTTGATTTTGGATTCGAGAGAATGGCCAACCTCTCAAACAAGGTTACCAAAATGAATAAATGGTAACCGATGATGGTTTCGGGTTGACCGGCATTGGTTAAGGTGGGATTCCCTAGGTTTACTAAAAATGACAGATCTTTGCAATCATTTGGGATAGGTCTGTCTCTCCTCGTGGATCAAAATGGACGTTATCTTTTTATGAGTGGGAATGTGGTTAGAGGAATAATAGGCATTGATTTTTAGGGTTGAACTAAGTCTTAGTTAGTTATGGTGAGTGGATACATACTAAAAATAGGTTTATAATGAGGTGTCTAGGTGAGGTGGTGGGGTGAGGTGTCTAGGTGAGGTGGAAATTAGTTTAATTAAGATAATTAAATAATGAATATTGTGAGGATGGGTATTAATTTAATTAAAGTAATTAAATTAATATTAATGTGGGGTGGAAGGGGCCATGGTTAGATGAATATGTTTAAGTTAGCTATTTGACTAGGGGCTAAGGGGAGTGTGACCCAATTTTGGTGTCTACATTTGCCCCTTTTTGTCACGTATCTTGTATTGGTAAGTGATGCTAAAAAAATATTATGTGGTTTCCCACATGTGGGTGGAGGTGATCCCCTCAAACCAAGAATTGATGAGGTGGAAAACAGAATCGGTGAGTGGCTTGATAAAAGGTGGATGTGTAGTGAATGAAGGTGAATGGGCATAAGTATAAAGGTGGGTAGGTTGGGTAAAGGGAAAAAGGTAAAATCAATCAAACATGTAAATGGGTCAAGGTCAAAGGTAGTGGCTATCAAATGCATGCACATGTATAAACTGCGGCACGGTACCAGGTTGAAGTGCTTGCAAACTCTACATCTTCTAAGGTCGATAGGTTTATCCAAACAAGGTTGAAGTGATTCTGGTATCCAAGGTATAGGATATGGTGTGGAAGCACAACACAGTCAGTGCGGGAACATTTAGGTATGGTCTGGTACACCAAAGTTTTGGTCAAGATAAACAACACAGCAATAGGAAAGGTAAGGTCATTAGGCCAAACAACACAGGTAACAATGCCGCAAGGTATAATGAGCACATGGGTTTAAAGGTCACTAATGATGTTTCAGTCCAGCATATAGGTCATGGCACATGTAGGGTCGAGGTACGGGTAAAAGAAGAAGTCAGTAAATGTAATTAAGGATAAGTATAGGTAATGTGGACTTGTGGGTAGGTTGCAATAAGTGTGGGTAAGGTCAAAAGGTGGTGAGTTTTGATAGTTTTGGGAAAAATGGGTAAAAATGGGCTAGAAGTGGGATGACAGTAGCGATGTCGATGAAGGTATAAGCTGTCATTGGTTTAGTAGGGCATGCCTGATGATCGCGTTAGTCAGTCGGGTTGGGGTTTTTAAAAAAGAAAAATCCACATTTTATAGATTCATTTGTATTTCTTGGCTTTAGTGAAAATGATAGAGAACACGATTATTACACCTTTTCGGGAGAAAAGTACAAGGCATCGTATGCACTGGATGAGGTGGAGGGAGTCAGTTGGTGAGAGGAGCTAGGTAGATGGGTCCACGAGATCGGTGTGGTGGATTTGATTGGGTGGAGGTGAGGAGTGCATTTGGTGATGGTAGAGGTGGGAGAGGGGTTGGGTGGGTCAACAACTCGGTGGCGTAGTGCCACCATGTTGGATTGACACCGAGATGGGGTAGGATTTGATCCCAATATGTCATTTGTTTTTGAAATAGGTTGGTGAAATTTATTTTGGGTTAGGGGTGTAATTTTGAATTTGTGGTTAAAAAGTTACAATGAGGGAGGGAGGGGGTCCTAGGTAGAGTAAATAGGGGTGGGGAGGGGTTTAGGTTAGGTTTGGGTATGGTAGGATAGGTTACTAGAATAGTTTGGAAAATTTTGGGAGAAATGGGGGTTTTGGTTAGGGTAAAGAGTGGCGGTGCTATCCTTCAAGGGCCCCATGCCCTCGAAGTGTCGCCTACATAGCCCCAGTGAAAAAGGGGCCTCAGGTCGATGTAGTTCTCCCATAAGCTAGGGAAAAATGTGATGAGGTAGAGAAATGGGTTGGTAGGTTTTAGGCATGACTGAGTCTAAGTGATAGGTGTGCTTTTTTTTTAGGTCATTTAGGCATGGTTGAGGTTTGGTTGATTCTGGTGAAAGAGGGAGTTGCAAAATGTAGGTGTAGATGGTCCTGTCCTGTATAGGATAATCAATACGTAATGAAGAAGATGAAGGATAAGAGGAGACAAAAGAGCCACCTAATTTATAAGGATTATAATGAGTCTACTATGCCATAGATATGATTATGAACATAAGACCCTAAAGGCGTTGCATGATTGAGAATTCTAAGGGTGAAGAAAGTCACGTGATCATGAAATGTCACATTTGTGGCAAGTCCCTTAAGGCGGTGGGAAATGAGGGTGAAAAAGGTGATGAGGTGAAAATGGTTGGTTTTAGTGTAACCTAGTATAAGACAACATGCCTACTTGGCAAGAGACCCAAGATCAAAATAGGCAAGTCCATGACGAAAAAAGTTCTCTTTTTCTTTTTACTTTTATTTTGGATAGACTGATCGATGTGGGAAGTCTATGTGGGATGAGTATATTTGTCTCCTTGAGGTCTTCACAAATCTGATCGATGTGGGAAGCTTCTAAATATTTTATTTTATCGTGCAAGAATGGTTTTATTTTGTAATAGATGATGTACAATATGACATAATTTGTATAGATTTCCTTCAAGGGAGTAGTCTATTTATAACAACGAATCGGAGAGAATAGATGTCCTTTTTGAGGGAGTCATTTTTTTTACTGGAAGTTTGACTAAAGAAGGTAAATCCCATTTTGAAACTATGTTATCTTTTAGCTTTTATGTCTTGGAATAGACTATAGAGGAAATTTGGTTCTTGTTATAGGAGAAAAAATGGAGCATACATAGGTTAATGATGATGGAAGAGTGCTAAGTGATGAATGACCATGGGATCCCATCTTGAAAAAGATGATAAGTATCCATGAGAATCATCCCATGAGTAGAGCCATGGTACTCATATTGAAGATGAGGCCTTAAGGTGACGGGAAATCACATAATTCTTGTTTAGTCATTAGAAAGAATGGGAAAGAAGAGGGGTGAACAACGCTCGGGACGAGCATGAAATAGGCAAAAAATGATATAGGCATGAATTCAAAAATAGAATGGTCGAAGATGCAAGGCATTGAGGGGCTTAGGTTTGAGTTTACCTTCGAGTGCAGAAAAATGATAAGCACCTAACCCATCCGCACGAGTCATGATATATGGTACAGCCAATTAGGAGAAAATTTTCCCGTTTACTTTTTTCTTCTTGGTTACATATTGATCTTCTTTCACGATGAGATCATCGACTTAGAAGGTTCTTTCATGGAAACGTTTGTCATAGGCATGTTTGATACATTTTTGGTAGACTTGGAGATGGTCAAGAGCATTAAGATGATGTTCATCTATTAACTCAAGTTGTACCAAACGGTCCTGGAAAAATTCATCATCATTGAGCATGTCTTGGAGGGAAATACGAAGAGATGGAATTTGGACTTTGAGAGGCAGGATGACCTTGGTATCATAGACCAGTGAGAAAGGTGTGGTAGTAGTTGAGGTGCAAAATCTTTGGTGCGGTAAGCCCATAAGGCGAAGGGAATTTGTGTGTGCCAATCCTTCCCAGTATCGTCAACTACTTTCATAAGAATTTTGTTTAAGGTTTTATTGGTTGATTCTACTTGGCCATTGATTTATGGGTAGTATGGTGAAGAGAAACTAAGTTTAATGTTGAAGGCATCATAAATCCTTTGTAGGGTTTTGTTTTTGAATTATTTTCCATTATCAATGATGAGGTGATGCGGGACACCAAAGCAACAAATAATGTGATGATTAATGAATTCACATATTTTCTCTACTTTTGTAGAAATGAGAGGCACGACTTCAACCCATTTGGTATAATATTTGGTAGTGGTAATGATCCATTGATGTCTTTGGGAAGAATGGGGATTGATTTCTCCAACAAGATCCAGATCCCATGGCGAGAAAAGCCAAAGATCACGGGTGACCTGTAAGGCATGACTAGGTGTGTGATGAAGGTTAACATGTTCTTTGGAGTTTCACACAATGCTTAATGTACTCACAATAATCATGGTTGAGGTTGGTCACAAGAATAGCCTAGGTAAAGGATGCACTTAGCAATGGTGAGACCCGAAGTGACCTCCGTATATGCCGTCATGAACTTCCTTGATGGTATAAGGAATTTCAAAACTTGTGAGGCAACCGTAAGAGAATACCATCAAAGTTGTGTTTATAAAGAAGGCCACCCATGATAACATAACGAGAGACACTTTTGAGAAAGGCATGTTGTCCATTATGAGTGAGGTTGGGAGGTAGAATTGAAAGAGAAAGGTAGTTAGAAAACTACTTATACCAAAGGTTATGTGGGTAAGTTCAAAAGCCCCTACTAGATTAATGTCGTGAAGTGAATAAGAAGGTAATTGCAACCTTTATACGGTGACAAATATTTTAGAGTCGGAGGGCAAAGCATATATTTGGGATGCAAGATAGGCCATGGTATCCACAATTTTTAGTGGAACGTGGAGAGGTTTGTAGTTCATAATGATCAAAAGAGGTCAAAAGTGTGCCAATGTGATGCTTATACTTTTGAAGTATTTCATTATGGCACTGGTATATACCATTGACTTGGTTTACTACTAGTTGAGAGTCACCAAAGATATTAATTTATTTAACATCTAAGGCAATGACGGTTGGAGACCTAATACGAGTGCTTTGTACTCAACAATGTTGTTAGTACAATCAAAATCAAGTTTAAAGGATAGTGGCATAGGTTCACCATTAAGAGGGATGAGGATAACACCTGCACCTCCCCCACGCTGACATTTGGAACCATCGAAGAACAAGGTCATCTGGTAAATGGTATCATCCAAGGAGAGGGTGGTGATGGATTCATCTGGAAAATCGAAGTTAGAGGATTGATTCCTGGAGAGAGGGGCATCTGTGAGTTGGTCGGAAATGGTTTTTCCTTGATATATTTCTAGTGAATGAATTTGAGGTCTAAGTCCTGCAAGAAGCATGAGATAACATGCACTACATTGATTTTGATAAGGTTTGGAATACATGTAATGTAAGGGATCAATGTTTTGACAACATAGGTTTTTGGTTGAGTAGGTAATGACAAAGCTTGGTGGCGACAAAAACTAAGGCTAAGTAGAGTTTTTGGAATGGATGTATCTAGTTTCGTAGTCTAAAATAGTATAGCTTATGTAATACACTCGCTTGCTCCCTATGTTGCTCATCGCGATGAGTGAGCATGACACCTAAGGAGTGACCAGTAGCAGAAATATATAGGTAAAAAGGTTGGTCATATTTAGAAGAAATTATTACGAGATGGTTGGAGAAGGTATTGTTTTAAGGCCTCAAAATCTTTCAGGAATTCATCATCCCATTTGAAGGAGACATCCTTTTGAGGAGATGATGAAATGGTTGATAATGGTCGAAAGTTGCGAAATGAACCGGTGAATAGATTACAACTTACCTTGCAAGCTACGGAGTTGGTGAAGTTTAGTGGGCGAGAGGCATTCCAAGAATAGCCTTTAATTTAGTAGGGTCAACTTCTATGCCACACATAGAAATGATGAAACCTAGGATTTTTCCTTAGAGAAGCTGTGAAAATAAACTTCTTGGGTTGGAGTCGAACACAATACTTGATGAGATGGTCAAATATGACCTTTAGAACTATGAGATGTTTAGCATGATGTTTGGATTTGGTGAGGAGGTCATCTAAATAATCTTCCAGTAAATGATGAATGATGTCATGGAAGATATAAGTCATAGCCCATTGATATGTGAAGCACCAGTGTTTTTAAGACCAAAAGGCATGACTCGATAGCGAAGGTCCCCCAAGGGGTGATGAAGGTAGTTTTGTGTTGATCTTATAGAGCGAGTAGTATTTGATTATAACGAGAAGCCATCCATGAGTGATAACATCTCACAACCAAAGTAGTAAGATTATCTAGTTGGTCAATACCGGGTAGAGGAAGATTGTCTTTAGGGCAAGCGAGATTGAGGTCTCAAAAATCTGTGTAGATCTGCAAGTCCCCAGTCACCTTGGTGACAGGGGAAAATGTTAGAAATCCATTGGGGGTAGTCGATGGGTAAGATGAAGGAAATTGAGAGAAGGTGTTCAAGTTCTTCTTTAACAAGAATAGCAATGCGAGGATGCATTTTCCATAGCTTTTGTTTTACGGGTTTGGCATCAGGAATGGTTATGATATTGTGGACCACAATGTTGGGGTCAATATCGAGCATATCAGCGTAGGACCAAGCAAAAGCATGGTCATGATTCTTGAGGAAAGAAGTAATGGCTTCTTGTTCAACAACATCTAAAGATTGGCCAATTTTTAGAATGTGCGGGTCATCCTGAGCGTTGGTGTTGACTTCAATATTCAATTCATTAAACATGGGTTGGGTCTCAGAGGGAAATGACCGATGAATATAAGAATCTTCCGCACCAAGGTAAGTGAGGATAGATTCATCATCCTGACACTAAATGACATTAATGGAGGGTGTATCATCATCGATCATGTCAGGATACAGGAAAGGAAGAGAAGAGGGAGCCTCGCCATCGCGTTGATAAGTCAAAGGTCCCAAGGAAATGTTGTTTATGAAAAATAAAATTAGGAGGAATGGATTCTAGATCCATCGACTCATTGGTAAAGGATGTGAAGTTGGTACATGGGGTGAAGAGGGTTCATTATCCTCAATGAGTTCAATGTGAGCCTTCTTGGAAGATAGTTTGGAAAATACAATACCACTTTGTAGTCGTTGTGTTTACGGGTGGTACATGGGATGACAATATGATGTCCTTGTTCATAAAAACTAAAGCCAAAACCCTTCCATGCACATCGATGTAGGAAAGTTTGGGTAAAGTGGTGATTGGTGAGAGATTGGAGGTTAGAGGAAAATGGTCAAATTTGCGATGGTGGCTTGGGTGTATAGGTGAAAGTATAGAGGAAGGTGACAACTTAGTGAGAGATGCTATGTGATGAGGGGTAATGATGGAGGCTATGGGTCTAGGTCATTTGGTGAAACTTTAATATCTTGGATGACCTTTATGAGGGCTTGACGATGTGACTCAGAGGTTTGGATGAGGTCATATAAAGAAATTTTGAGGGAGGATTGGTGTAATTGTTTTAGCATTGTGCAATGTGTGACCCCATCAGAAATAGGATATGTGGGACCTCAAATGGTGACTTTGGGTGTGGGTGCAGATGGTATGTTGGGTACAGGGTTGGTTGATGGGCTAGTTTCCTTTTCCTTGCCTTTGTCTTTCTGGGCGTGGGTGGTAATGTGGATCATGTTGATTTGAGGGAGAGGTAGATGGAGAAGGTTTGTCATGAAAGGTATAACAAAAGGAAGGACAAAAACCTAGAGGGGGTAAGAGCCTTATGAAATGAGTAGAGCACACTGACATTTAGGTGGGGGTTTGGCAAGCTCTCTTATGTGGACCATGTTGATTTTGAATTTTAGGGGTGGATAAAAGGGTTGTGGGGGTAGAGATACTAGCCACTAAGTAGGTAATGGAAGAAGATGTGGGGAGATTGGCGAAAGAGGAATAAGGTCCTCATCAAAAATATCGTCATTGTCAAAATTCTCTTCGGGAGGAAACAATTAGATAAGAGTGGTTTTTAAATCCTTACACATCTCTACATTGTGTCCTGACACACAATGGTAGGCACAAATTTTAGTTTCGTTAAACCCTTTTAGTTTGGGTTTGAGCGGGTCATAAGGTCTAAGAGGTGGTAATGTGATGAAAGAGGTTTCAAGGAGGTTGGGTAAGATAATGGCATACAACCCCGCCAATGGATCACAATGTGAAGTGAGTATGGGCTTGGGTAGAATAATGGGTGACTTTGGCATGAGAGGTGTCACAGAAAGGGGTCTTAAAGAGGGGTAGGCCGGACCATCGGTTTGGAGAGTGGTACATGTATAGATGAAAATTGACATGCAACCTTCAACCACACTCAACCCCCGAGGTCGTGCCGGAGCAACCGATGTTGAATGTGTATAGCTAACTATAGGAGGATCAGTGACTAAGATCTGGTAGTGTGATCTCCTGGTAGCTGAGTTGGCAAAGGGGAGATTTAGAGGCTATGAACGGGTAGCATAAATTCCCTATGGTTTGTTTTCCTAACTTGGATCTAAGTGTTGATCTAGTTTGAAGTGTCCATGTAAACTGAATGAAGTTAACAATCTAAGCTAATATGTGAAAGGAAACTAATCTAAACAAAGCACAAAACTGAAATATTGCAATCACAAACAACAATTTCTTCTATTCTAAATAATCAATTCTAGTTCTACACTAAAACTAAACAAACGAGATAATCTGGTGTGGTTATTCACCCGTGTTGAGTGTATTAAATCTAAACAAACTTAAAACATGAACTTTTCCAAATGATTTAATATATGTAGATAACCTTCTACGATATTCACTCCTTCAAATCCACAAGGATGGGAAGAAAAGGTTACATCATACGGGGTTGCTATGAAAGATTCAAATCCTCTTGGAAATTATCTAATTACTTGTAAATGACAGAAGATTGATTTCTACTCTATTTGATATGATATAAAAATGATAAATTTCTTGAATAAAAGAGATCAAATAAAAAATCTAGCCTGGAATTCTCGTAACATAGGTAAATCCATATGTGTAGTAATTTGTCCCCTCAGATTGTTCCTTTCTTTCTCCGAGTGTTCAAGTGAGTCAAGGGATTGGTAATGTAAAGAACATCAACAAGAAGATGGCGCTTGAGTAATGACAACTTGGAAGCAACGGGACGCAATGAAAGTAAAAAGAGAGATAACACAAGAGATATGAGCTTGGCTATGCAATTCCTAGCAAGATTATGGCAGCAAAACAATACAAGATACATAAAATTATTAGGGACCTTTGCTTGAATAAAAACATAGAATATATAGGAATGGAGGATAGGAGCTTACTTCATGCACAAGGTAATGAATAGGTAGTTCCACCAATTAAATCTATTTAAAAATAGAAGGAGCAAGGAGAACCAAACAAACAAAGCTATTTTTAGCTAATTTAGCTCATGGATGCGTTCAAAAAGTGCACTTAAGTGAATCGTCACATGCAAAATCATGCGTGAAGATTTTGGAAAAAGTGGTCGAAACCGTGGCCCTGCATAGGGCGGTGGTTTTAGGACTGCCACCTAGACAAGGCAATGGTTCCGCAATCTTTGAAGGCCAAAACAAATGCGTAAAGTAGAGGGGAGTTAGAAAAATGCATGGAAAGGTTAAGTAAGGCTACCTAGGATAGAAATATACACTGCAAATGGGTTTTAGAGCTTGAACACCTTCTTAAAAGGACTTTGAATCATCATTGGGGAATTTTGTAACATTTTCTTAACAATGTAGCACCGTAATGGTGCATATAGTACCATCTTAGGCTTGGGGCTGTACCTTCTTAGGTAAAGGAGTAATAGATGAACTGGTAATGGTGGGAGCAATAGGTCTAACCACTTCAATGGAGGGCATTGGGATTTTTAATTTCTGTTGTACTTTCTTGGGTAGAGATGAGGAGAGAGTACGTGATGTAGATGGGAATGCAGATGGTGGAAGGGGGTGAGTTACCCATGGGGATAATCATGTGTAGTAGAGGTTGTTGGCAAAGATCGCGTGGAAGGTGTGAGTGGAAGAGAGGAAAGTTTTATGGGTAGTGAAGAAGTTATGGAAGGTAGTGGTGGTATAGGTGGTAAGAAGGTTACGGGTGATGACGGGGGTTGTGTGGATCATTTGGGTATCTTAGAGGATTGTGATAAGGAGGTGGGTTTCTGCATTCTTGATTTACCATTGGCGAAGGTTTCTTGGCCAGGGTTTAGGGGTGAGGTCCTAGGATGGACTGGAAGGGGTGAAGGTGACAAAGGTGTGGTAGGCGAGGTTGGTGTATGCGGCCGAGGAGGTTGGGTCTTCCTTTTAGGTGTAGGGATGAGTTTAGTGTGGGTTTGGGAAGATGTGGCTAAATCTAATTTGATGGGTGGATGAGCAAGGTTTGATGTCGGCATGACCCTTAAGTTAGCGATGGGTTTAGGTAAGGGAGATGATATAGGCGTGTGTAGATGTTTGGGCATAGGTGTGCGTTGGGTCATGGGAAAAGGTGTGTGTTAGGTCATGGGAAACGACATAGAAGGTGTTCAAATAGGAATGGTTATGTTTGGTTTGGTTGCTTGAAACACTTTTGGATAGATTGTGGAGATGTCGGTGAGTGACATCTGCATTTGAGTCGAGACAAGAAGTAAAAGAAATCCCCAAAGCAAGGCTTTACTAACATAATCCAGTAATCAACCAAGTGTGAAAATGGTACTGCTGTAGGATGGGCTAATGGAGAATGGTCACCTAAAGGTAATGGTGTTTCTAAAGCATCCTCTATGGGTAAAGGAGATGATGGGTGAGACGAGGTAGACTCTCCTTGCGATGGTACAGGAGTAGACGTGTGTCTCCTATGAATAGGATAGGTGCTACTGACGAATGCTCGATAATTTGAGAGGCAAGTGGTGATTAGGTCATGGGTGATAATTATGGGATCTTTCGGGTGAAGGAGAAAATGAAAGGGGTTCCTTTATGGGTGGAGGAGTAGATGAAGCAGGTTCCTATGCAAGTAGGGGAGTTTGGGCTAGGATTTCTTCTATGGAAGGAATAGGAACCAATTGGGAAGTGACTGGTATGTCATCGAAAATAGCGTAGACCTCATGGACATTGCTATCATTGTTTAAAGTGTCACTAGCTTGGTTGGAAGATGGGGCGTGATTAGGGAATGGTTTTTGAAGATATGTAGGTTTTAGTTGGTTGGTGCATTTGGGTTATCCAAGACTAGATCTTCATTGTCTAACATTTCTTGGATGATATTTTTGAAGGTGATGTAGTTACCATCGCTATGACCTTTGACATGATGATAGTTGCAAAAGTCATGTTATTTATACCACATGGGTGTGGGGCGAGCGGTCAAAACCAATGTGTGGTTTTATGGGTGGAAGGGTAATGGCACTAGCCTTAAGAAAATTTTCCAAGACAGAAGAATATGGTTCCCCTATTGGGGTGTACTTTCATTGTTCTCGTCTAAACTGAAAAGTTTGGATGGGAGAGAGATTAGAAGAAGGTTTGGCTTGGTTTGATGGGTGAGAGGGTCCAACCTTGAGAACCACCGCGTTAGCAGATCCTTTGGATTTTGAATAGCTTTTCTGGGGTTTCAAAGATGAAGAAACATCATTTGATTTGAATGTGTTATTTTTGTTACATACCTAAATTTTCTTCTCTTCGATAGCACGAATCTCCAATTTTCATGCCATGGTGAATGCCTTGTCAAAGGTGTAGAAGGTATGCACCTAAAGGGTTAGTGAAATGTTTCTAGCGCAAGCCCGAGTAAATAGTTATATGAGATCAATTTGAGGTAATTGGATTGTGAGCTGGTTAATTAGGGTGCGCCAACGAGAGACAAAGTCAACGATAGAATCAACATCATACTATCATGTAGAATAGAGATTAGTCATGGTGACTTTCTTGACAATGTTGATTAAGAAGTTGTCTAAGAAGTCTTGGGCTACTTGATTAAACAAGTAGATGGAATTTCTAGGTAGCCCATTGTACCAGTCTAATGTAGGTCCTATAAGGGACATTGGGAAGGTCCGTAGGAGTAAAGCGTCGTCATGGGCGATTAAGTAACAACCATGTTTAAATGATCATAAATGTTGTTGTGGGTCTTCTTTACTATTAAAGTGATTGAACTTAGCCATTTCTCAATGTACAAGGTATGGGTGAATAGGGATGGATGGATGAATGGGTTCATTGTAGATTTCATCACAAGTTAGAGAATTTCATGAGCCAGAAACCGATGCTTCTAGGGTTTGCATCTTTTCCATCATTAACTTAATGAGATCATTGATGGGTTGTGATGGATGGGTGCCTCCTATGATATAAGAGGGCTGGTGCTGAATATATGATGTGGGAGGCATTCCACTATATGGCGATCTTGAATAGGAGGGTTCCGAATGGGGAATGACATGGGGCAGTATACCCAAAATGAACGACGGATGAGACAAGGGGTTGTTGGTAGTATGTATATGAAGGTAGGGTAGTCGAAGTGACTCGACATTGATAGGGGTAAAGCGTGGGATGGAGAGGACAATATTATGGAATGCGGTAGGGGTCACCACCATTGTGGGTGGTTGTGTGGTGATAGGTATATGTGAGGTAATAGGTGCGGATGGGGCTATGCTCTAGGTGGTAGATGAAGGAACAACCGACATGATGGGTGTGACGGATGTTGCAGATGCAGGAGTCATAATGGGTGTGGGGCCCAACTGAGAAACCACAGGGGGTAAAGTGGGTGAGTGTAAAGTCGAGCTAGTAGGGGCTGATGTAGAAGTGGGGACAAGGGTAGGAGAGATAGATACGGGCATGCCATATATCAACTGACTTGAGGAATCTTGAGTGGATGAGTGGGAAAGATAGAATTGTAAGGTTACAGGATTCTGATCAAGGAGTCGTGTGAACTCCTCATCACCTGTAGCAATGGTGATAGGTTGAGTCGGATCCATAGGTGATAGGATAGAAGGTGGTGAGGGACTAGGTGGGAGTGGTTGACGGCTAGTGTGGAATATAAGAGCGTTAGTTTGGCTGTGATTCAACACCATGTGAATAAGTGTTGACCTAGTAAGACTGTATTTTGTAAATGACATAGAAAATAGTAGGAGAAGTGAAAGATGAGGTCCGGAGGGTAAAATTTGGTTGATGTTTGGATTTTGAAAATGAAACACAACAAATGATGAAGGTCGAGGATGATTGGCGATGGTTAAGAGGAAACCAATGCCGATTTAAATGACCGAATCGATTCTTGTGGAAAATACTAGTTTCGTAAAGTGAAAGCAGAACTAATGAATGTGTAGGAGGAAACATTGTATGATAGTAATACCAACAGGAGGAAATATGATGGTGCCATGAGGGCCAAAATAGAACAAAATGAGTGATGAAGGTTGCTTGGGTAAAATAACCAGAAAGCCAAAAGCCGACACCCGGTTAGGTTTAACCAATGACGGTAAGATGAAAACCGACGGTTCTTGGACCGTCACGGTTCTTATGAAATTTAGAGAGAAATGAAGAAAATTGGGTTTTGTGAATTAAATTAGGTGAAGAATCAAACTCATAAATATGAGAATGAGAATATGGGGCCCTGACACACTCAGATAAAGTCAAAATACTCTAACTATGATGGTAGAGTGTGCAAGGAAGAAATAAAAAAGTATAATCGTAGCCTCACACCTCAAAACGAAAGCCAAGAAGAAAGCTAAGAAAAAACACACTTTTAAAAGTGATTTTTCTTTATGATTTTTTATCTTATGCTATTTAGAACTGATCATGTGCATTGTAACAAAAAAATTTATTGGGAAGGTGTCCTATGAAGAAGGAGATCTAAAAGGTGAGGTTTCGGGTTATGTTATGGCGGGGGGGGGTCTCTCTAATGGGTGAATGGATAGAGATAACCAGTTGGGAGTAATCGTCAATCATCTAATCATGTGATCATTGAAAGGTGTTCCCAAGTAAGATGTCATTTAAGAAAATGTGTATATTCAAATTTGTGTAGTTTGGCGTGAAGGAGAAAGAGAGTGCTTTCTACTGGTTCAATTGTGTCAACCATCAGTACTGGGCATGACTTCCAACATATAGGTTTCCCTCATTTTAATGTGAGCTATAATGCAACAAATCAGAATGCAATGCAAGTGTTTTAAACCCAAATCAAAATATGCTTTTGACGTAACAAGTGATGAACAAGAAGAGGGATGTTATTTCACTAATGCAATGCACGAAAAAAAAGAAAAGAAGATGTGTTCCTTTTAAAGCACCAAAAACACGATTGATTTTGGACAATAGAGAGAGGGAGAATGATTCTAGAAAATAAAATTAATGTGGAATCTTTTCGAAGGAAACAAACACACAATTTTCACCTAGGAATGAATAAATGCAAAATAGCCCCGATGAGTCCCACCGGGTGTGCTAAAATGTTTCACTTGTTTTCTTTAGATTTTGAATGTGACGAAACAAATAAGGTTATGGGTTGAGGAGGAATACCTATTGTGAGGGTTGGTTGGAGGTTGTTGCATGCGTTCTGACTTCTCAATCCAATGTTGACTGTGAGAGCTTCCTTTTGGCTAGGAGGAACTACCTGAAATAGAAAACAAGACCACAAAAGAAGAGTTAAACAATATATGGCAGTGGATTGCCTAGCGAGTGCTAGATCCGGGAAGTGTGATACTTCCTGGATAGCTGCCAATCCACTGTTTAATACAACTTAATGTGAGAAATAACATAAATAAACAAAGTCCTACTATAGTTGATATGATTTAGGTATCTCATTCAAATACAATAAGAAAATCTAATATAACGAAGCTAGGATATAATCAAATGCGGAGAAGGGGTAGTTGTTGAGTGCCTGGAACTAGTCGAAGTCGAGTTTGTGGTCTCTTAGGTTCCGTGGATGAAGCTTCTTAGATTTTTTTGTTAATAATATGGCCAAATACAGCGTGACAAATATCGATCAGATATAACCGATGACGGTTTAGAGGAACCGACGATGGTCATGGGTAACCGGCATTGGAAACGGTCGGGATGATAGGAGCTTAATAAAACTTGGTTGTGGAGCTTGGGATGAGGTTAGACATAGATGAAATGAGGAATGAAGATGTATAAAAGTCATGTATAGGTGATCTAATGGTATAGTGGTGAAGGGTTGAGTTTTTAGGAAAGTGAATAGTGGGGGAATGGGAATGCTAGTAGAAGTAATAACAGAGGTGACAAAAACCTTATAAATAGAATAAGGATGGAATGACATAGGTGATAAATGCACTTACTGATGTTGCAGGTCCAATGGCTGGGTGGTGGTGATGATTCATCGGTGGGATGGATCTTGGTGTTGTGGCAGTGCTTCCCGAAATGCTACCATGAGTGTAGTACGTCTGGATTTGTCTTGATGTTGGCTATGACTGTCTGGATGTGTGAATGGGCTCTGGTTCTTGCTTGTATGCAGATATCCTTTGCTTTTGAATTCAAGAGAATGGCCAACCTCTCAAAAAAGGTTACTGAAATGAATAAATGGTAATTGACGATGGTTTGAGTTGGACCAGAGCGTCGGTTAAGGCGCAGATTCCCTAGGTTTACTAAAAATGATAGATCTTTGCAATTATTTGGGCTAGGTCTGTCTCTCCTTGCAGATCACGTTATATTTTTATGAGTAGGAATGCGGTTAGAGGAATAAAATCCATTAATTTTTAGGTTTGAAATAAGTCTTAGTTAGTTATGGTGAGTGGATACATACTAAAAATAGGTTTATAATGAGGTGTCTAGGTGAGGTGGAAATTAGTTTAATTAAGATAATTAAATAATGAATATTGTGAGGATGGGTATTAATCTAATTAAAGTAATTAAATTAATATAAATGTGGGGTGGAAGGGTCCATGATTAGATGAATATGTTTAAGTTATCTATTTGACTAGGGGCTAAGGGGAGTGTGACCCAATTTTGGTGTCTACAATAGTCTTGAAACAAAACTAGGCTAGGTGTAAGAACATGCATTAAGTGAGTTCCCTAACACCAATAGGTTTGGGCTGGTCCAGATAAACATCACGACATAAGGTAAGGCAAGGTTGGTAGGAAAAACAACACGAGTAACATCATTGCAAGATATAATGAGTAGGTGAATTCGAGTGTCAAATGGTTGAGGTTGGGTCAAGTAAATAGATAAGGCCGTAGACAAGGCAGAGGTAGAGGCAAAAAAATTCCCCAAATGATTGTGTGATTAGGTGTGAGGTAATAAAGCAAGCTGGTGGGGTGATAAGTCTAGGTGGAGACGTGGGTAGCAAGAAAATGGTTTCAAGTAGCAAAATTGAGGGTAAAGTAGGTATAGGTTGGTTAGAAAGGTGACCAACACCGATTGAGGGCTAACTAATGCCGGTAAAAGATAATCAATGTTGGTAATTGACTTATATGGTTGAATGAGTCAATTTCCACTATTGTGATGTTATGGAAACTAGATGTTTAGGCATGGTTGAGTCAGATGTAGGCATGGTGGAGTCAGATGTAGGCATGGTGGAGTTAGTATGGATTGTCATTGTATTGGCGTCATGAAAAATAGATGGTTTAGGCATGGTTGAGTTGAAAATTTCCAAGTTATTATTTTTATGGAAATTAAATGATTTAGGCATGATTTGGTTGATGTTATTTGTGAAATGAAATGATGTTATGGTGAATTATTTAAATTTCCAATGTATTGATATTATGGAAACTAGATGATAGGTATGGTTGAGTTTAATTTTGTTTTGATTTAATTTCCAAGTTATTGGTTTTATGGAAAGTAAATGATGATGTACATAGGTGATGTATATTTTTGGTTTAATTTAACTTCCAAATTATTGTTTTTATGAAAAATAACTAAGTTATTTTATGGGGGAAAAGAGGATGGGGTAAAAGAGTGGTCGAGATAACCTCAAAGGGCCCCATGCCCTAAGAGTGCTGCCTACGTATCCCATGTGAAAGGGGCCTTAGGTCGATGTAGTTCTCCCATAAACCAGGGAAGAATGTGATTGGGTTAGGTAAGGTGAATAAGTGGGTTGGGTAGCTAGGTCAGTTGGGTAAGGTCAGGTGGGTAAGGCATGTTTAACAATAGGCAAGGTTGAATGTTGAATAGGTAATAGGAAAGGTAAGTGAGGCGTAGGTATAAATGAAGGTATATAGGCGATTAGGTGTTGATGAATGGGTCTAGTTCGAATAAATAATGAGCTAGGTAGAGATGAATTGAAAAGAAGTATAATGCCCCAAGTTGGAAAAGACCATAAATGTCATACCCCTAGAATTATTGAGCGTAATTCCCTAGATATATTGCATGATGCGATAGGTCTATAGGTGAAAGAAGTGGCATGATCACTATGTGTAAAGCACACACATCGTTCCTCAAATAGGAAGAAGGGAATAAAAAGAGGTAAGGTGGAGGATGGTTGTTAGCATAACCTTATTGTGAGACAACATGCCCCTTCTACAAGATACCCGAAACTAGAATAGGCAAGTCTATGACCAAAAAGTTGTATTTTTATTGATTTATTTTATTTTCTTTTATTTTTATAGACTGATCAATGTATGAAGTCTATAATGGGATAAAGAGGTTATCCTTGAGGTATTCTTGAATTTGATCAATGCTGGAAGCTCCAGAATTATTTTATTTGAGAGATACAGATTAGTCTTTTTTTTGGATAGACTAATTACAACAAATGGATAGCTTTTTATAAGCTGTCCTTTGAGGGAACAATCTACTTATAGCAGCAAGAAAGAGAGGTAGATGTCCTTTTGATGGATTCATCTATTTGAGAGAAGTTTGACTCAAGAAGTTGAGTTTTTATTATCCTGTGTATTTTTTTCTTTGCATTTTAGAACTTGAAGTCATGGACAAGACTATAAAGGAGTATAAGCCTCTTGTATAAAGGAAAACCATAACACGAAAGAGGTTAGCTATGCAAGAGGGGTTTCAAGTGATGAATGACCATGGGATTATATCCTAAAAAGGATGAAAAGTATCCATGAGAATCATGCCATGAGTAGATCCGTGATACTCATTATGAAGATAAGGTTGAACGGTGACGAATAATCACATAATTCTATTTGAGGCGTTTGTTCTTGAAATAGGTAGGTGGAAGGAGAGGTTCGCTCAAGGGATGAGTATATAAGTAACATAAAGTGATGTAGTACTTTATTCAACAATAGAATGGTTGAAGATGTAAGGCATTAAGGGGCTCAAGTTCAGAGTTTACCTTCAAGAGAAGATAAATGATAAACACCGATCCATAGGTATGGGTGAAAATGTAGGGTCCAAGCCAATTAGGAGCAAACTTGCCTCGTTTACTTTTCTCCTCTTTGGTTACATGTTTATTTTATTTTAGGACAAGATCACTGACCTTGAAATTTCATTCATGAACACATTTGTCATAGGCACGTTTGATACATTTTTAGTAGATTTGAAGGTGGTTGAGAGCATTTAAATGACATTTGTCTAATAACTCAAGTTGTGCCAAATGGTCTTTCCGAAAGTCATCATCATTGAGCATATCTTTAAGTGAGATACGAAGAGATGAAATTTGGAATTTGAGAGGTAGGATGACCTCTGTATCGTAGACCAAAGAGACATGAATGTGTGTATGCCAATCCTTACCAGTATCATCAATGAATTTCATGAGAATTTTGTTGAGGGTTTTGTTAGTTGATTCGGCTTGACCATTGGTTTGAGGATAATATGGTGAAGAGAAACTGAGTTTAATACCGAATTTATCATAGAGTTTGCGTAGAGTTTTATTTTTGAATTGTTTACCATTGTCAGTGATGAGGTGATGAGGAACACCAAAACAAAAAATGATGTGATGGTTAATGAATTCACATATTTTCTCAGCTTTGGTAGAAATGAGAGGGACGACTTCCACCCATTTAGTGTAGTATTCAGTTGTTGTGATGATCCATTGGTGACATTGAGAAGAATGAGGGTTGATCTCTTCGACGAGATCTAAACCCCATTGGGAGAAAGGCCAAAAGTCCTTGGCGACTTGTAAGGTGTGACTTGGGGTGTGGTGAAGATTAGCGTGTTGCTGACACTTCACACAATGTTTGACATAGTCACAACAATATTGGTTAAGGGTTGGCCAGTAATATCCAAGTCGAAGAATACGTTTGGCAACAGCATGACCACTGAAATGTCCACCACAAATCTCATCATGGATTTATTTAATGGTGTAAGGAATTTCAGAACTAGTGAGGCACCGTAGGAGGATACCATCAAAGCCACATTTGTAAAGAATACCCCCCATGATGACATAATGAGATACCTTTTGGAGGAAGGCTCACCTACCATTACAAGTGAGATATGGAGGTAAGATTGAAAGGGAGAGGTAGTCAGTGTATTGCTTATACCAAATGTCGTGTGGATCGGTTTCGACTTGTCCCAAAACGTTTACATCACAAAAGAGATAAGAAGGTGTCTGTAACCATTGTATTGTGACAAATATTTTAGAGTTTGAAGGTGAGGTAGGTATTTGTGAGGCGAGGCAAGCCATGGTATCCACAAATTTGTTAGTGGATCGCAGAATAGTTTGAATGTCATAATTATCAAAGGTAGTCAAAAGCATGTCGATGTGATGCTTATACTTTTGAAGTATTTCGTTACAACACTTGGTATAAACCATTGACTTGGTTGATGACTAGTTGAGAATCACCAAAGATATTAATGGTCTTAACATCTAGGGAAATGGCAGTTTAGAGACCTAACATGAGTGCTTCGTATTCAGCCACGTTATTGGTATAATCGAAGTCAAGTTTGAAAGATAAAGGAATAGGATTGCCATCAAGAGGAATGAGAATAACCCTTGCACCACCCCCATATTGACATTTAGAACCGTTGAAGAAGAGGGTCATTTGATAAATGGTGTCATCCAAGGACAAAGTGTAGATAGATTCATCAAGGAAAATCAAAGTTAGAAGATTGATTTCTGGAAAGAGAGGTGTGTCCACAAGCTGATCTGCAATGGTTTGTCCCTTAACAAAATTTTGATGAATGAATTCTAGGTCTAGGTCTACAAGGAGCATGAGCCAACATGAAGCACATTGGTGTTGATAAGGCTTAGCATACATGTAATGTAGGGGTTAGTGTTGGTGACGATGAAAGTTTTGTGGTTGAGTAGGTAGTGGCGACAAAGACTAGGGCTAAGAAAAGCTTCTCGGCATGAGTATATTGAGTCTCGTAGTCTAAAAGAGTATGTATTTTGTAATAAACCACTTGTTCCCTATGTTGCTTGTCATGATGAGTGAGCATGGCACCCAAGGTATGGGTAATGGCGGAAATGTAGAGGTAAAAAGGTTGGTCATCTTTAGGTAGGATGAGCACATATGGTTGAAGAAGATATTTATTTAATGCTTTACAGGATTTGTGGCTATCGTGATTCCAATTGAAGGAAACATCCTTTTTAAGAAGATGATGAAAAGGGTGACATCAGTCGGAAAGTTGGGAAATAAAGTGTTAGATAGATTACAACTTTCCTTGCAAACTACAAAGTTATCGAAGGTTAATAGGTGGAGGCATCTCTAGAATAGTCTTAATTTTAGCAGGATCGACTTCGATGCCCCGTAAAGAAACAATGAAACTAAGGATTTTTCCAGAGAGAATTACAAAGATGTAATTATTTGGTTGAAGGTGAATGCAGTATTTGATGAGATGGTCAAAGATGATTTTAAGGAGGGGAGATGTTTGGCCTAACTTTTATATTTTCCAAGAAGGTCATCGATGTAGTATTCTAGTATGTCATGAATGATGTCGTGAAAGATATAGGTAATCGCACGTTGATAAGTGGCACCCACATTTTTCAAGCCAAAGCGCATGACGTGATAATGGAAAGTCTTCCAAGGGGTGATGAAGGTAGTTTTGTGTTGATCCTCCGGTGCAAACAATATTTGGTTATAACCCGAGAACCCTTCTATGAGTGATAGCATCTCATGACTGGATGTAAGATCAACAAGTTGGTCGATACTAGTAAGAGGAAAGTCATCCTTAAGGCAAGCAAGGTTAAGGTCACAGAAATCCATGTAGATGTAGAGTCTCTTTGTCACTTTGGTGACATGAACAATGTTAGAAATCCATTGCGGATAGTTAATAGGTAAAATGAAAGAAACAAAAAGAAGGCATTGGATTTCTTCTTTGACAAGAAAGGAAATGCGTGGATGCATTTTTCACAACTTTTGTTTCATAGGTTTGGCATTGGGAATAGTAATGATATTGTGCACCATGATATTTGGGTCAATACCAGGCATATCAGTGTAAGACCAAGCAAAAGAATTGCTATGATCTCAGAGGAAAGTGGTGAAGGCTTCTTGTTCAAGAACATCTAAAGATTGGACTATATTTAGAATTCGAGGGTCATCCTGAGTGTGAATGTTGATCTCGATGGTTGATTCATTCAGCATGGTTTGTGTCTCAAAAGGTAATGACTAGTGAATGTAAGAATCCTTCACACCTAGATAGGTGAGAATAGAATCATCGTCTTAACATTGAACGAAGTTGATAGAAGGTGTGTCTTCTTCCAACATGTCAGGATAAAGAAGAGGAAGGGAAGAGGGTGCCTTGCCATCATGATGATAGGTTAGAGGTCCTAAGGAAACAATGTTCACGAAAAAAAAAAAGTTAGGAGGAATGGATTCTGGATCCATGGACTCCATGGGTGAAGGTGGTGTGGTAGGTGAAGAAGGTGACGAAGGTGTAGAAGGTGGTTCTTCCTCTACGAGGTTGACTCTATATTTCTTAGAGCTAGGTGGTTCAACGAATCCAATACCACAATGATCTTTATGTTTGTGGGTAGTGTAAGGAATAAATGTGTGACGACCTTATTTGTAAATACCAAAGCCAAAAGCTTTCCAAGAATAGCAATGAAGGAAGGTATGGTTGAAGTGACGGTTGGTGAGGTAACAAAATTCAGAGGAAAAGGGTTGTGTCTGACTAGGTGGTTTAGGAGAATAGGAAGAAGTATCATGTCCCCCGAATTTCAAATTGGTCTGAAGGTGAGGAGGAACGTATGGAAAGGTTTCTCCTATACGATGATCATAATGTGGGTGCTTGATGAAGGTTTCCATACTCTTGAGGATTTTTGAACATGTCAATGTTGTATAGGTGATACTCCCTAGGGTAAGGTGTTGAAAAACAAATTCCGAATGGTCAAAAGTTGGGACTTGGGTGGAGGTAATAGACAAACTATTTGGAGTTTGAGAAGAAGGATTGGTAGACGGGTTAACTTTGGAAGTTGCAGCAACAGTGGGGAGAGATGAGCTAGTTAATGAAGGTGTAGTAATGTGAAGTGGTAGAAGAAGCAACAATAAAAGATGAAGCAGTCGTGGTAGAAGATGAGGCAACAATGGTAGTAGAAGAGGTGATGGTGGTGGTAGATGAGGTGACAACTGTAGTAGATTCCTTAACTGGAATAAGGACATCATTGGGTTGATACAACATGTTATAGGTTTTGAAAGGTGAAGGATCTGCCTGAATAGTGTAAGGATTTCCTTCATATTCAAACTTGATGTAGTGGTGAAGAGTTGAAGGTACACACCCCATGATACGGATCCAGGGTCAGCCAAGCAACAAGCTATATTAGAATTACCCTTTGAGAACATAGAACAATTCAGAATAGTGTGGGGACCCATGCAAATGTGGATTATTAAGGTGATGAGAGTAGAAGTCAAAGCATCATTGAAAGAACACAACATAACTAGGTTATTATGCATGTAATTGGAAGGTATGTGCATTTTTGCATGCATGAGAATAAATAATGTTAATACTCGTACCTCTATTAATCATAACACGTTAGACATGAGTATCCTTAATGTGGATAAAGATGAAGAGGGTGGGATCAAGATCGTTTGCATGGTGAGGAGCAATCTCGAGTAAGAGAAACTGACAAAAGAAATTTGGTGAGTGATAGCGATAATAGAGTTTTTGGTGGAGCAGTGAGAGTGGCCACATGATGAGGTGTGAATATAGTGGCAATAGGTGTAGGGTCATTTGGTAGAACCTCAATAGTTTGCAAGATCTCGAGGAGGGCCTGGCGATGAGACTCAGAGGTTTGGATGAGGTCATACAAAGACATTTTTAGAGGAGATTGGTGAAGTTATTTGATCATGGTATAATGTGTGACTCTATCAGAAATTGGATAGGTGGCCCACGATGGTTACCTTAGGGGAAAGTACAAATGGAATGGTAGGTGCAGTGCAACTGGATGGGTTTACTGATCTTCTCTTTTCCTTTGTCTTTTTGTGCTCAAGTGGCAACATGAACCATATTAATATGAGGAAAAGAGGAGGGTGTGTTGTGAAAGGTATAATAGCAGAGAGGGACAAAAACCTAGCGTGGGATAAGAGCCCTATGAAATGAGTATGGTACATTGGAATTTTGGAGGGGGTTGGGCTAGCTCTCTGATCCGGACCATATTAATCTCAAAGTTCAGAGGAGGAAAATAAGGTTGTGGAGGTGGAGGTGAAGGTCACTAAATAGATATAGGGTGAGGTTACATGGTGACAGGTGGAGGTGGAATGGGATCTTCATCCAAAAGGTCATCTTCATCAAAGAGAGTTTTGGGAGAACACATTTGAAGAATAATATTTTTAAGGGCCTTACAATTTTCAACATCATGCCCTAACACACAATGATAAGCACAAATCATGGTATCGTCAAACCCTTCTAGTTTAGGTTTGAGTGGGTCGTAAGGCCTGAGAGGTGGCAATGTAATGGCAGAGGTTTCTAATAGCTGAGTGAGGATGTTAGTGTAAGATCCTGCCAAGGGATCACAATGAGAAGTGAGAGTGGGTTTGGATGGAAGTTTGGGTGAATTCTGTGGAAGAGGTACTACTAGAGGGGGAGTTGGAGGTTGAGTAGGTTTGACTACCTTTTTGGTAAGTAGTGTGGTTTTAGGCTTGGGTTGCACCTTCTTGGGTAAAGGTGTTTGGGTAGTGTGTGAAGTAGAAGGTAATGTGAAAGATGGAAGTGGATGGGTCAACCATAGTGAGATTGGAGGTGTGGTAAAGATAGCATTCGGAGGTAATACAAATCATGTAGGTGGAAAAAAAGGTAATGGACTGGTAGTGAAGGTGGGGGAAATGTAGAAGGCTTAGGTGGAATGGAAGGTTATGGTAAGGATGTAGGTTGCTTCATTTTAGTTTTACCTTGGGTAGGAGGTTGCTTGACCAAGGTTGATGGATGGGGACCTAAGATGGATGGAAGTGGTGAAGGTGAAAGAGGAGGAGTGGGAGAAACTAGGGTATAAGGCCTAAGAGGTTGGGTCTTCCTCTTAGGTGGGGAATAGATCTGGTGATAGTTTGGGAAGAGGTGGCTAAATCAATCTTGTGGGAGGATGGATTAGACTCGGTGTTGGTGCAACCCCCAATGTAGTGATAGGTTTGGGCATAGGTGAAGGTATAGGTAGAGGTTTGGGTGCAGGTGGTTGTTAGGGTAATAGTAAAGGTTTGGGCATAGGCGAGGCCGATGCTAGAAGAAGCTACTATAACCGGCTCAAGTGTGACGGATTTAGTTTTCTTGAATAATTTAGGATAAATAGTTGAAGTGTCTATGGAAAATAGTTACATTTGAGTTGATATGGGAATTTGAAGGCATCCCTAAAGCGTGGAGTAGTCGACATACTCCAAGCGATTGACCAAATGAGAGAATGATGTAGAAGTAGAGGAAGATGGCGAAAACTTGGTGGTGATCAACGTAAAAAGTTTTGAAATAGGGAAGTTTTTGGCTTCAAACTATAGGAAGAAGTGATGCGAGAAGATTAACAGGATCCTGGTAGACCTTGGGAGATGCATCACTGACCAGAAGAGAATATAAAAGTGGCTCCTCTATGGGTCGAGGAGGGGGAAAAGTAGGTGATGTAGACTCTTCCTTAGGTGGAGAAGAGGATAAAATAGACTCTTCTTTGGGTAAAAGTGTGGGTAATATGGGCTCCTCAATAGGTAATGAAATGAGTGGGGTAAGTTCCTTTGTAGATGATAGGGTAGGCGAGGTAATCTCCTTCATGGGTAGAGGATTAGGTGAAATAGGCTCCTCTGTGGGTAGAGGAGATTACACTAGAATCTCTTCAATAGAAGGGATGGAAGGTAACTATGCGGAAGGGACTGGTATTGTGTCAAAGATGGCATGGACCTCATGGACATGGGTGTTATCACTAGAAGTCTCACTAGCCTGATTCGATGAATGGGTATGGTTTGGAAAAGGTTTCCTAAAGACCTACAAATTTTGATTTTCCGGTGCGTTAGGGTTATCTAAGATGAGATCTCCATTATCTAACATTTCCTAGACGATGTTTTTGAATGTTTTACAATTTTCATTACTATGTCCTCTAACACGATGATAGTTACAATAATCATTCTACTTATATGATATGGGTATAGGACATTGTTGGTCCGAAAATCTATCGGGAGGGAAGATCTATGGATAGACGAGCCAACAGTGTGCAGGGCATAGCCCCTCTTTGAGACAAAAAGCAAAACTCGTTTATTGTTATTCTACCAAGCAGAATCTGCACAAATCCTACTGAGATTCTGTCTTCGAGGGTCCAGGATTTCATCCCAGTTGGGGTATTTCTGACTGTGAAAAGAAGGGAATGAAGTGAGGAGAGGAGATAGGATAGATCTGAAGGGAGAAAAGAAATGAATTCCAAAGCAGAAAGGTCAGAGGGTCTATGTTTTGGGCTGGTAGTAAACAGAGCCGAACCTACTTGCATAGACGAACAAAGCAATACTGATGAACAAATGACAAAAAGTAGAGATAGATCTAACAGAATAAACACACAGATCTGACATAAGAAATATTAGATGCACATAACACATGTATTCATCACAAAGTCTTAGTATTTGTATTAATGTTTATACATTACAAAAGTACAAAGCCTTTTCTTCTCACTTCTATTTTTCATCTAAAAAGTGTCCATCCCTTGAATACAATAAATGTTCAAGTATATATAGAAGGAGAAGGAGAAAGAAGGCAAAAAGAAACCAACAACTAATTACAAAGTATTTACAAAAATATCTAAAAGTCAACTATTGACTTTGGGGCAACTTGGTGGATGACAACATCCCATGGTGCAACATGGATGATGTCATCGTTTGTGTCAACATACTTTTAAATATTACAAAAATGGAAAGAAAGCCAAGAGGAGGAAGGCTATTCGTCATCGTCTTGCAGCTGGAAAGGAGTATCCTGCTTCTGCTCAGGAGAGGAAATGTGGAATTGGGCCCGGTACTCCATGAATTTGCTAATCATCGGTTGAAGTTGATCCTGGGCAGGACCCTTGGTGTGATCACCGATGACTTCACAAGTCTCCCATTCATCTCTGAGCTTTTCTAGGAGTTTGAAGTACTCATTTCTTGCCTCCATCAGGTAACCCACGAAGTCGTGGCAAGCCAGAAGGTTGTTGATGGATTTTATGTCAAAAGTAGCTTCTGGCCCTAACCCTTGCGAGATGATCTCTTTGAAGAGCCGAATGGTTTCATCTACCTTCCTCAAGGCATATGATGGAGTGAGCAAGCCCAGAGACATTCTTAGGACAATTTTCTCCATTTGATGCATTGCATCTAGGGCTTCCTCCTTAACTTTGTCAATCTTCTCAAGACAAATTCCATCTGATCGACCCGGTAATCTAAAGCAGCAAGGACCTTGTTGGGTGCTCTAGGGTGATCGAAGACTCCAAATTTAACTAAATCATCAACTGAGTAGTCGAGCATCTTCTAGAATGTCTCATGTTGTAACCTAGCATGGTCTAACTCTTCAGAGATAGGTCCTGCAATCACCTGGAGTTCCTTATTCGCCCGATCAATATTCTGATATAGATCAGTGAACTTCACGATTACTTCCTCACTATCTTTGAGGATTTGGTCTCTCCAGTGGATCTTGCCATGCCACGCTCACCAATCTTGGTGTATTCATTTATCTTTTCCTGACTAAGGGCCTCATGAGTTTCAGTTGTAGTTGTGGGAGGTGCACTGCCCATTTTCTGCTAGGGCTTGGAGAAGATGTTTGTTTTGCTCTTTTAGCATCCTCTTCTCCTCCTTTACTTCCTAGAGCTTCTTGCAAAGGGCATCCACTACTGAGATAGGTCCTCTCCTTGCAAGATCTCGAGAGGACGTTCCCATTGTGACTGTGTCACTGTGTAATCTGTAGGAGATAGATCCTTTTTATCCTTTTTGGGATCGGGATACGCGATCTCCATTACTCTTTCACCTGAGGCGTTCTGAGAGAAGCGGGTTATTGGATTTTCTTCTTAGCTCCTTTTGTTGGGATGATGGATAAGTCCATAGGTGCAATGGGAATTTCCTCTTATCTTGGCTCGGTGTTGGGAGATCCATGCTAGACTTAAGGGAGTGGGACCAACGGGAGAAGAGGGAACGGCGGCAGAAGAAGGAGGCTACAAAGTGAACAAGGGAAATGCATCGAGATGCTTGGCGGTGACATTGATAAAGAAGCTGAATCTCCAATGCTTACGGGGTAGGAGTCATTGTAGGAGAGAAACCATGGGGGTGGAAGGGATCTGAGAGATGAGGGAAGAAATACCGGGGGACAGCTCTGCAAGGGAAGAGAAGATGGAGGAAGAGGAAGGGGGAACAGTAGAAGATGGGGGAGAAGACACAACCAAAGGAATGGTTGCTTGAGTGATGTGAGGAGGAGAAGGAGGAGCAGGGAGAAGGAACGGTGGGAACCTCAGTGGTTATAATAGTGGCAACATCCTGAGTGGATGTGCTCGTTGGAATACTTACCGCCGCTTCTTTCTCTGGAGATACTAGGGTTACAACCTATTCCTGGGTGGCGGAAGGAGGAATCTCGGGATCTTGCTCCTGAGCAACACTTGACTCCCCTTCCTTATCTTTCCCTTTTCCCTTTGGTAAATGCTTCATCTGGCAGGTGCATTACCTAAGGGAGACGTAGTGAAGTCTACCCCAAGGTAGATGAGACCATTAAATCTGCACCAATGTTCTGTGCATTGTAAAGTGCCTTTGACTCTGTCCTCAATAGTTTGAGGTGCCTTTACTTTGTCAATCTCACCAAATGGCCAATTGTCCCCGTCTGTATCTAGATAGACCTGATCAACTTCTTGATCAGTTGTTTGGAAACCTTTCGGGACAATGGCCACACCATATTGGATGATCTCTGCTAAGGCCAGGCGGGAGTGATCCTTTCTCCTGAGCTCAACCTCATGGTACAGGTTGATGTAGATATCCTCGATCTGTGGGACGTGGATTGGATCAAGATTTTCCTTTGGGAGGTAATTTCATGGATCAAAGGTCGGCCTTGCCGGGAAATTGTGCTTCAGTTGAGCAGCTCCAGTTCTGCAAACATTTCTTGGGCCTTGGTGTGAGAAGTGCAAGTGTACCTACCCACTGTGAGGGGGAAAGGAGTTCCACCCTTCTTTCTTTTCAGGCACTTCTCATGATATGTGATGAGCTGTCTAGATAGCTCCAATAGGATCAACTTTGGCCCCACATATCTTGGCAACTTGGTGGGCTCCCCCAAGAATTTGGTAGCTTTAATAAGTAAAAGTGGGGAATTGTGTAAATAATGCCACCCACTTCTCTGTTATAGTCACTATGCTCTTAGTCATCTGACCATGAGTCATGTTGGGCCTCAACAGGAAGATGATGCTATAGAAGAAGGCATCGTTGATCTTACTGAACTATGGTATGTTGTTCTCCAGTCTCAACTTTGGATCATATTTGTATATTTTCACTTGGAGCCACACCCCGCATCGGCTCAGTGCTGGATAATCTCTTTTAGAGGTAGTAATGTAGACCTCATAGGAGTTCATGTAGAACCTCCCCGTTGTTGAGAGTTGTTGGAGTTATTTGGAGATGGTGCTGCTGATGATTTCTACCCACTCAAAATGATGATCAGGCACATTTTTGTTCATTGTCTCCAAATACCTGAGCATCCATTTGTGGAAGTAATGGGCATCAGGAAGCCCAAACACCCTGCTCAGGAAGGTAATGGTGTCACTCAGCTCCTTTGAAAAGTTGCTGCGATGAATAACCTGAGGCCACCTAGTTATTACCTTCTTATTTTTAGGTATACTTCATTCATGAGCTGCATACATTTGTCCTCATTCTCATCCCACACTTTTATGCAGTCTTCTTGGCTTATAGCCACAAAATGCTTTGGTGGTGGGGATACCGTACGTACCCAAAATTGTAAGGTATTGTACTGCTAGAACAGTGTAACAAGTGCCCCAATGATGATACAGGTCTCCTCGCAAGGTGTTCGGGATCCGGAAAAGCCCTCGGAGTATGCGTTAACATCCCGCATGCCCCACTTAGCCCCCGCACCCTTTGTTTTCCCCTTTTTCCCTCTTTCCTTGGCCTCTTGACCTTCAGTGACGAAACCGCCGCCTGCTCAGAGCGGCGGTCCTGTGCGCATTTTCCAGAACGCTCTTTTGACACGACCCGCATGAAATATCACGACTCACCAGCTTTCCTTGCCGACTTGAGCATGCATTAATGTTTTTGGTCCCCTGGAACAGTGTTTTTCCTTTGTTTATTGTTTAGGAGTTCAATTTGGTTTTGCTTCTTGGATGCTTGAATTCCTATAAATGCATGGTTTGTGTACATGCAAATGGTCTGATTTTGGTGAAGAATTTGGTGTAGAGTTTTGGTCTGAAGCTTGGCTGGATTTTGAAGTTTGATCTTTGCTCTCATTCCCTCATTTTAGTGCTTTAGTTAGTTAGCTTGTTTAGAAGCCATAGCTTGAATTCACTTGCATCTTTTGTTAAATTGCTCAGCTGTTGGTAAGCCACAGACCCATCTTGTGCAGGCAGTGTTGTCATTTCATCCAATCCAGTTAGAAGCTTGCCTCTGAATTTCTCTTTGCTGTAGATTTACTTTCGTTGTGTCTTGGAGTTCTTAGTTTAATTCATTATTTGCCTGGTTAGTTTTATTCAGCTGTTGATAAGCCACATATCCAACTTGTGCAAACAGCGTTGTTGTTTTATCCAAACCATTGGAACAGGATAGCTTAGGAAGCCATTAAAGTTGCAGGTTTTGCTCTTCGTATAGGATAGTTGCAGGTTCTGGTCGCTTCACGTTGCATGACTCATAGTAAAATCCCGCTAGGAATCGCATAAGCCAAGCTCTGTACTCTTGCGCTATCCCTCTCCTACTCGCATTCTCGGTCTGCATTCTGAGCTGTCCTTGTCCCAAAATCTACTCCTATCGGTGCTAGCATTACACGCTTTTCTGGATCCAAGTGAACATGAAAGAATGAGAAGATCATCGAGGGACGAGATCATACACACACCATCGGATTCGCCTTTGTTATGGAATCCATGTTTTACATTTCAAAGTTCTAGTCAGATTCATATCAAATAGAGTAGTTAATCGCTTTATTTCATTTCATTCTATTCTCGACATTGCCAAGGAAGCTGTGGGGATTGATAGTTTCTGAGAAACTATGATTCACTCCTCACTTCTGAGGTAGGATCGAGAATCTTGCAGTAGATTAGACAAAGCTATTTTATTTAGAATAATTCTACAAATCACGGGAAAATAACCACACTCGGTTATCTTGTCATTTTCAATTATTGTTTAGTTATTATTTCTAGATACGTTTAAAATAGTTTGCTTCCCTTAAAATTGTCAAATATTTCATAGAAAAATAAGAGTTATATGTAGTTAGATTTATTTCACTTAGTTAGAATTTGTTTCATCACAGTTAGATTGCATTTTGTTTCGTATGACCATAACAGGACCGCAACAACCAAGAGTCTACGGTTGTGATCCACAGATCCCACAGCCCAACGAATCCACAAGTCAGTTAGATATAGACACTGGCCTACGCACACTAGTGTTTCAGTCCACCCCACTTCCACCTATCATCATCGAACAACTGTCCTTACTAGATATAGCGGCTAACGAAGCTAGGGAATTCTGGACTAGGCCAGAAAATCGTCCATAGAATCGATTGTATTCATCATCCACTATATGACCTTATCAGGAGAAATACACGAAACAATCCCGGGTCATTTCCCACGCATTCCACAACCCATAGATCGAATCACGCTAGAGCTCGATATTGATTGGAGCCTTCGAGCAGTCATCCTCGCTGATCGATCTATCACACCAGTCCAAGTTAGAAGGGCCTTCTTTGCCTTAGATTCACAAATTCCACTAGTGCGTGTCGAAGACATTAGACTACCTAACTAGTTTGTCTGCATATTCCATCCCCACCATTTGTCTCAAGCACGACCTCGGGATGTCGGAGTGCACGCGAAGAGTCACTTGTAGATTCTCACGCTACTTTGTCACTTTTCGGTGTACAAAATTGGTGAACCCAACGTGAAACAAACAACTGTTTCACCTTCTCTTTGAGAAGTTTCATCTTCTCTCATCCACCTTCGCTCCTCCCATTATTGCGGGTATTCATATACCCCGAATATGTCGGGATTCGACGCATATATGTGAGACCCCTCCGGGTCTTGAGGCATACTACGCCCAATGCGAGAATAGGGAATCATCACCTTCACTCTCGGTATGGGGCGACAACTATTCAACTAATCGGTTGTCAATGCAAACCCCAAGAATCGAGATATAGTTCGTCTTTTCAAACCGAGGAGTTAGATCAACCCCTCGAACCCAACAAAAGAGCCTTGAGTTTTAAACAATATGCGTTTACATGGAGAATCTGGTTCGTCTCCTCAAATACTACTCAGACCACATATTAGTAGACAATCAGATCCATACCTGGTCTTAGATGATGGACAGTCAACACGTTATCCTAGGAGTGAACAACACTCCCGGGGAATGTACCCATCTATAGGAGGTTTACAAATACAACCCGAAATCTCTTTTCAAGAAAATACCTCTATGCCACTGCATACAGGAAATATTCTGGGAGAAACTTGGCAAAATAGCGATCAGTTTATGATAGGATATCATGTACCTTTACAACACCAAGGTATACAACAAACGCCGCTCAGGCAAAGTACCGTGGCTTCACCAAATGAAGTCATTTCAACGTTAGTAGAAAGAGTGAGAGGGTTAGAACTGGCTCAAGCAAGTCAAAATTCTCCGTTCATACAAACAGGAAGTTCCAATCCTCCATACCACTCTAGTCAGGTAGATCTCCTTATGGGAGTAGGCATGTTAGGCATGCCTCCTCAATATCCACAGCAAACGCCAACAAGGCCTATCATCTCTAACACTACTCCTCCCGGTCTAGTGTCGAACAGTCCGTTCCTCGACAATACCCCGTCCTATTTAAACATGTACTCTAAATCACCACAAGGAGATATGTTCTCCTCTCCTGGTATGTTTGCTCCAATGCAGGGACCTCCCTATGCCCCTGCCAACGCGTACACTGCACCGTATCAACAACCCATCCCACCACCACTCCCTCAGCAAACACCATCAATGGTCGAAAGCTATGCGATAGGGACGTATTCAGAATATCTAAAGGAACCCTTAGATTTCACCATACGAAGCGTCATGCTTCCAAGACCTCTCCCTGATTTGCCTAAGTTCAAGGGTGAGGGAGATCCAAACGCACATATCAAAGCTTACGCTACAGCCATACGAGAATTACTCCCTTGGGATGGGGTTGTTGCTAAAATATTCCCCAAAACACTGGAGGGCATTGCTCTCGATTGGTATTATAGAATACCTGAGGCTTCCATACATTCATTTAAACAACTCGTGTCAGAGTTCATCAAAGCCTTCGACATGAACAAACTACTGAGAACAGGAATCAGGGAATTCTTGCATATCAAACAAGAACACAATGAATCTGTCGCTCATTTCATCCAGAGGTGGCGTACAGTTCTTTATTCATCAGCAAGTGCTCCAAACATGGATCAGATGGAACTATGTGATTTATTCCTTCATTCTCTCAGTAGAGAAGTGAAGGAAGAAGTCCAGAAGTTCCCACTGAGGACTTATGATGAAGTACTTGAGAGCGCTCTACGAATAGACCAGGCAGCAATAGATAGTGGTCGTAAGACGTATGGAGCAAACGGGAGGTTAATCACCTCCACTCAAAATACTACAACTACCACAAACGTCAATCAAGGACCCAAAATCCTTAACAAAAATCATGGGGTAATAACGGATGGGGTAACCGACCAGCCCAAGAGGGTAAATGTTGTTAATACTCCGTCACAAACAAACAACCAGCGAAACAACAACTTTAACCCAACAGTCAATACAGTGGATTTTAACCATCCACAACAACAACAACAACAACGGCAAAATCCCATACAAGGGCCAAGCCAAAACTCATTTGGTTACCAAAACCAAAGTCAAAACCAAAAACAAAAATTCCAAAACTTTGGTCCTAATAGGCAACAGTTTGATCGGAATTTTAGGCCACAATACACACCAAACCAAAAAAACGGGAATTATAATCCCAATTCTTATTGTGGTTTCCATAAAATTCATGGTCACGACACTAGAACGTGCCGTGACTACAATAAATTTATGCAACGTTTACCAGAAGAACAAAAGCCATTCTTCACAGACTTGTTTTTGGCAGATCCCGTCTCATCATCACCAAATACTCTCGCAGGGGCAGTTTCTCCTCAGAATGCTCCCCTCAAGATCTTTAATGATCTGCTCCCAAATCATGACAGCAATAGGCTGAATCCAACCGGAACAAACAAAGGTGCAGTGACGGGAAACAATGACCATGAAGCCTCGACTTCATTAAATCCGTCAGTCGCGCCACAGTTGGGAGCTCAACCGAGACCTAAGATAGTCAGTTTGGTAGAATTAGATGCTGAACTACCTATCGAAGCTATAACGAGAACACGAGAGTATTTCTCTCAACCAAGCCCAAGTCATCTGCCAGAGGCAGATAAGAGTCAGCAAATAGTTGAAAAACCCATCGGTGCGTATGATTTAATTAGTGACCTAACAAAGACCTTCTCACACATTTCATTTTTGGACTTACTAAAGAACTCTCCCCCTCACAGAGCTGCTCTTTTAGAAGCATTAGGTCTAGGCCATCTAATTAACATCACTCCACCTCCCGAAACACAAGTAAATCACGTAGATTTTGATATCCACCCTCCGGGGCAGCCAGAAAAGGATGTCGAATTCATCTTCGAAATAAGTAAAATGCCCACAGATGCTGAGATCGCACGCCGAGGTGACCCAGCCTTACACTTGCAAGTGTGGGTTTATAATAACTATGTAAAACGGGCAATGGTTGATGATGGGGCGGTAGTTAACATAGTCCCTTTCTCTTTCCTCCAAAACTTGGATATGGAGAAACAAAGCTGTTCCACTACACGAAATACCTTGAGAGGCTATGATAGCCTTAAAGCCACTTCGATAGGAACTATAATACTGCCAGTCACCTTAGGGCCCAAAACCATCTTGACTGAGTTTTACATTATAGATCAGGAAACTAACTATAATATGATCCTCGGCCGACCTTGGATACATTGAATGAAGGCAATCCCTTCCACGCTATTTCAAGAAGTAAGATTCTTGCATCTGGGAAAGGTATTTGTAGCCAAAGGAGATTCAAAACCTTTCGATTTGCACCTAGCTGATTTAAAGAAAAGACCAGGGTGCACTGAATTTGAGCGCCAACAAACCAACTCAATAAACCCTCTGACCCAAAGCCAGAGGAAAAGTTGATAGCTACAACGGATCTTGAAACTACCAGCATAGCCAAAACAACTCCAACCCCTAAAGGTAAAACTAAAGAAATAGTATCATTAGGGACTACTACGAAAATCGTTGAATTGATAGAACAAGATTCACCAATGTTCTTACCATTCGATTCAGTAGGCATAGGATTTTCCCTAGGTGTTGGTTCCTTACCGGCAGAGGATCTCTGTATGATAGAAGTAGAGTGTGCAAATGCGGCAGATGCCCCAACATCTACACTCCCGGCTAAGTATTGGACTCTCCATTTCGATGGAGCTAAATGTCGTTATGGAGCGGGGGAAGGTATAATTCTTACTTCGCCGAGGAGAAGGTCCTCCCATTCTCATTTAAGTTAAACTTTGAATGCACAAACAATGGCGCTGAGTACGAAGCCCTCCTCCTTAGCCTCACCTTAGCCAGAAGAATTGGTATTAATAACATCAGAGTCTTGGGAGACTCGCAATTAGTAACAAACCAAGTTTCTGAAGTATATGAAACTAAAGCCGAACATTTACAACTCTACAAAAACGCTGTATTAGATTTAAGCAAGGCGTTTAACTTCATATCCATTGAAGCGATCCCATGAGAGAAAAATCTTCTCGCCGATTCAATAGCAACCTCGGCATCACGTTTTACTCCAAGCAATGAGCTAGAAGATACTCACTTCACAATATCCATTCGTGACGAGCCACTAATAAAAACAATGACAAATCCTCTTTTAAGCGGAAGTGAATCTACCGTCCTAGACCATGTTGGAAATGATGCGGCTACTTTGGATTATTTAAATGCCTATGCAGCATTACATCTCTCCTATCACATGCTAGATTTATCCCTGATCCCACATTCGTCCTCCTACTTCGGAAATCCCGTAACGGATCTTCCGTCACAAAGGGAACCTAACATATACGCAATAGAAAATGGGGATGATCTAGATTTACCTCGACCCACCGAGTTTGAAGAGGGTAACGCCTCTTTAATCGAAGAAACAATCGATGTCAACATTGGGACAGAAGATGAACCAATAATATTGAAACTAGGTTCTTCATTGACACCAGAAGAAGTGGAAATACATACTCGGGTTCTCAAAAAGAAAATCGAAGGTGTTTGCATTTAATTACAAGGAGATGACGGGAGTCGCACCCCACATTGTGGTACACAACCTCGTCACTAGATCGGATGCAAAGCCAATTAAACAAAAATCAAGGCCCATGAAACCCAAAGTAGCTCTCATGGTAAAAGAGGAAGTAATAAAACTCCTTCAGGTAGGATTTATCAAGCCAGTTGACTACTCCCAATGGGTATCTAATATCGTTCCCGTTCTCAAGAAGAACGGAAAGATACACATTTGCATAGATTTCCGAGACATCAACAAAGCGTGTCCTAAAGACAATTTCCCATTACCATCCATAGACGTTATTGTTGATGCAACAACTGGTTTTGAACTTTTGTCTCTCATGGATGGATTCTCGGGATACAATCAAATCAGAATATCCGAGCAAGATCAAGCTAAAACCACGTTTATAACTCCTTGGGGAACCGATTGCTACGCTGTTATGCCATTCGGTCTCAAGAACGCTGGTGCTACGTACCAGCGGGCCATGACATACATATTTCACGATTTAATTCATAAAATCGTGGAATCCTACGTAGATGACTTGTTGGCTAAGGCCAAGAAGCGTTATGACCATCTGAAGTACTCCGCATCATTCTTTCACGCCTAATAGAATACGGAGTCACGCTAAACCCAAAGAAATGCGTCTTTGGTGTAACAGGAGGAAAGCTCCTAGGTTACATCATATCGTCACGAGGGATCGACGTTGATCCAACTAAAATTTGGGCTGTCCTCGAAATGGTCCCACCTTCGAGTGAATCTGGAATCAGATCATTTCTCGGGAAGCTGGGTGCAATCCGGAGATTCATCCCGGACTTAAGCTTCGCTATTCATCCAATCAACAATTTACTCAAGAAAGACTATAGCATTGATTGGACCGAAGACTGCAACGAAGCTTTCAACGCAGTTAAACGTTTCTTGCTGTCACCACCTACGCTAATGCCACCTAAGCTAGATCACCGTTAATTCTATACTCACGGGCTACCGATGTCTCGCTGGCCTGTATGTTGGCCCAAGAAGATGATGACAAGAAAGAACGTGTGATTTATTTCATTAGCCGAACACTGCTCGACTATGAAACACGCTATACACAAGCAGAGCGAGAATGTCTTGCCATAGTCTTTGCTACTAAACGTCTAAGACATTACATGCTGAATCAAGAAACAAAGGTCATGGTAAAGACGGACCATTTACGGACTTTTCTCACACAAGGGTCCTTGTCCAAAAAAGCTGGACGTTTTATAACCTTAATGGGAGAGTTCGAATTAACATTTGTAAATCAGAAGTCGATAAAAGGACAAATCATCGCAGATTGGTTAGCTGATAACCCACTAGACGGAGGTGATTTAGTAGATTTAGACTTTTCGGATGAATGCGTATACTACATCGAAACTCGACTTGCTATTTCTAAGTGCCCTTGGTACACTGATATCATTAATTATATCATGGACCATACGTACCCGGATGCAGTGACACCGCAACAAAGAAGGCGATTATGCATAATCGTAGCCAAATATGTCATTATAGAGCAGGTGCTCTATCGAAAAGCATTCGATGGAATTCTCTTAAGGTGTGTCGACACAGAAGAGTCCAAGAGGATTCTCCATGAATCCCACAGCGGTATATGTGGAGGCCACTTCGGTGGCCATGCCACTGCTCGAAAAATACATCGAATGGGCTATTTCTAGCCCACTCTAGAACATGACGTGATAGAGTTTGCACGCAGGTGTCATAAGTGCCAAGAATTCTCCCACGAGATCCACATGCCAGCACAAGCTCTGCAACCAATCGCTACTCCATGGCCCTTTTCTACATGGGGCCTAGACTTAATAGGGAAATTCTCTCCCTCATCCACAGACGGCCACAATTTTATAATTACGGCCACTGAATATTTTACCAAATGGGTGGAGGCCATGCCTCTTACTACCGTACCTGGTTCTGTAATCGCTAAGTTCATTTTAAATCAAATCATTTGCAGGTACGGTATCCCACAAATCATTATCTCAGATAATGGAACTTCTTTCAAGAATGAAGAAGTTCGTGAACTATGCAACAAATTTAAAATAAGCCATCATACGGCTTCCTTGTATTATCCCCAAGCCAATGGCAAGGTGAAGCAACAAACAAAACGCTGAAAGCCATTCTCCTTAAAACGGTGAAAGAAAACAAGTGAGATTGGCATTTGAAGTTATATCCGGCCTTGTGGGCCCACCAAACCTCAATAAGAACACCAACAGGAGCAACTCCTTTCTCGCTAGTATTTGGGGCAGAAGCAGTTCTCCCGCTTGAGGTCGAAATACCCAGTCTCCGCATTTCACTACAAGGGATTCTGGATGAAGACGCTTACAGAGAAGCACGTCTTTCCCAACTAGAAAGCCTAGATGAAACTAGGTTAGATGCTGAGCAGCGGCATAGAGCTTATGCTGACCGAATGTGCCGCGTAATATAACAAGAAGGTTTATGAACGCGATATATACGAAGGTGATCTAGTTCTAAGACTAGACAGTCGGATCGACAAGAAGACCGGTGAAGGAAGGAAATTCCGGCCCAAATGGTTGGGCCCATACCGAGTCACGAAGGACTATGGAAATGGTGCATACCTCTTATGCACGCTAGAAGGTGAGGAATTTGGCGAAACAGTCAATTCCCTGCACCTCAAGCGTTTCTACGCATAAGCAACTAGCACTACCTATATAACTATCTACATTGCATCTTCATATAGATTTAGATCATTTTGTCCACTTGTTCTTACACAAATTGTGATCAAGGAATCTATTCTCAAAGTAATTCATTACAAACTCATGATGTTGTTGGCACAAAACTTTCTAATCATATCTCTCCATTTTCGCGATATCATCAATCACTTCAGAATCTTTTATCAAATAAAATCAAACATGACGAAGTCTTAACGGTAACCATACCAAGATCTGCAAGTTTGTTCTCGCTTTGATTTCTTCTTAGGATTGGTGTCTTGCCTATGGTCTATTCTAGAAGCTTCATGGTGTCACATCTATCCCATATATACATCTCTTTGGAAACAAGCATATACTGACATTTTACTCAAAAAGACAAGTCAAAAAGTGATTAAACAGAAAATTTTATTTTTACACATTTCCTTGCCCTACCAACCTTCGGTGATGAGCTTGCGTCTCTTACTAGTGACGTAGGGTTGGGAAAGGATGGAAATTCCCTTACTCGCCTATGCCTTGCCCACGGTGATAAACCCACGCTTCTTACTAGTAGCATGGGGCAAAGTGTAGGGGGTCCTCTAGACAATGCAAACATTAAAAGGTCATAAACAAACTATTCAAACTTTGAGTCAAAAACGAATGAATCAGATGCTCAAAATTCCAAGAGAGTTAAAAATCCTAAAAACCAGATTTTGTCTACTATGTGGCCATCTACGGGTCTAAGTCTGGATAAACCGCAAAGCAAGTTGCACCCAAAACTATGAAGTCATTCGGGTGGAGTAAGCTTGTAGTTTTCAATTTGGTTCCACCAAAGCTTTGTCTGTCTTTCATCACTATCGTTTCACCATATTTCATAAACTTGCGCCCTTCTTGGCTCTTGGTGATGAGCCCTCGCATCTTACTAGTTGCGTGGAGTTAGGAATGGGGCAAGTTAATGCATTCATCATATGGTTATTTTCATCACTTTGTGAAAACAAACGTGAGGTATCCAAATTGCTCACGTAAGCTAAGATTTAAGATCACAATATATCTACAATATCATGTATCAGCATCATGAAACACAAAAAGAAAGCAAGCATTTGCATCATCTGTTCTCCATTGCATACATTCTAGAAAGCATATAAAACATACATCGTAGTATACACAAAGCAGCTGGAAATAGAAAGGACAAACGAGAGTGACAAGTTTTGATCCAAAAATGAATGCATATATATAAATAATCAATGTTTATATATAATGCCATCATGCTCTAGGCATGGTCAAAACGCTCAAAGAGCCCGTGATATACAAAAGAATCCATGATACAAAATATACAAGGGCCAAGTCGCCTCTCAACCCCTACGCGACCCCTCCGAGGGTGCGCACCTCGCCTAGGACTCCGGCTACGCCGGCGCTCTGAATGCACGGAGGGCTCAGGGTCTCGAGGGCAGGCTGCGGTCTTGCCATGAGAATGGCTCCTCATAAGACGCTCGGCTGTCCTATAGCCTGCCAACTCTGTACGGAGGGTCGACACCATCCTGGCCACATGCCAAACAGGAGCGAAGACATCAGTATGCCTACCGGCTGCTGAAGGCTCCCCGGCATCTACAGATAGCTCTGCACGGGTCTTATCCATAGGGATCATCAGAGAATCAGTGCATACCCTACGGATTAGATCCCGCCACTCGTCGACGGTCTCTGCAAAACAAAGAAGAAAGACGAATTAGAAACTAGGCAAGAGGCTAAAATATACAAGATACAAATATAAGGAGAGATAGCAGTTAAAACAAGTCCTAAATCAAACTAACACTGAAAGGGAGAGAGGATGACTTACTCGGGTCACCGGGCCTCCAAGATGGGTCACTAGGGCCAGCGCCCGCTGCAGATGCCGCTGCCGACTGAGGGGCTGCTCCTGTAGTAGGGGCAACATGACGTCCCGCAACAGACTCGTCCTCTCCACCACGGCCCTGAGAGAGTGGCTCCTCTGAAACTAGAGTCTCTCTCTCTGCACTCTGCTCCTCCCTCTCTGCCTGCATAATATCCTGAGTGTCATGCCACTCTCAGATCGCCGTCATCCGTCTCGCTCCTCTCGACCCTCCTCGTGGACTCCTCAGAATCGGAGTCAATATCTATAGGGTCATCGCTACTATGAGCAGGACCCGCAGTAATCTGAAGTAAAGGTGCCCGAGGCGCACCAGCTCTCCCTCTGGCCCGAACAATCCCCCTGGCTGCAATAGGAATACCAGGAGTGACCACTGTCCAACCACGGCCTCTAGGCCCCCCTCTAGCCTCCCGGACTGATCTATAGACTGGTGCCACTGGAGGAAGCATGCCCACATATGGGAGGCCGAACTGCTGAGGAACCCTACCGAAAGGATGTACCTCCACCCGTCCCACACGGTCAATAAGCTGCCCTGTGGTGGAGCAAGAGATCAATGTGAGAGCCTCCTCTCCCCAAATGCCGGCCATGAGCTGGTACGGTGTGGCCTCCATATCTGTTGTGGTGAGGGAAGCTACTGGCTGGTGAGGTGCTCTAAGCACCGACATGTCTGACCATCTGGCTACCCTCACAGGCTGGGATCGCCACCTCCACGCCTCTGCCATAGGGAATGAAGCGCTCATACACCCAACTCATAACTAGAGTAGGGTGGCTCAAAGACTGTCCCTGTAAACGGACCACCCTGTATAAGTCGTGATAAGTGGTCCCCAAAATATCTGCGCCCCAGGCGTATATCCGACCATGCCCCTCTATCTGTGCAATGATGGGGGCCCAGCAGTATAATAAGGTATCCCCTCCCTTGTCCCCGATCAGTCTCGAGGCAAGGATCCCCATGATAGCCTGTCGAAATATGGGGATGGGCAAAGAAGGAATGGATCTGACTCTCACTCCCTTCTTCGGCCCCGTGGAGATAGCTGCATCCCCCATGTAGCCTGCCCACTGTGCAATCTGTGCTCTGGACCCAGCTGTCTCCAGTGTGAGCCTCCTCCCGATGATCGGGACCCCCAGGATACGGTAAACATCCTCCAAAGTAATCGTCCACTCACCGCGGACCCCTGGCAGTCGGAAAGTGTTCCGATCTGCATCCCAATAAGAAAATAAGTCACAAAGGATGTGACTAGATGGCGTGACATGGGGCACGCGCGATATACGCAATATGCCGGCCCTCTGTAATGTATCCTCCTCATCCTGAGAAAGGGCATCCAACACCCCGGGCAACCAATCACACTCCCTCTCTCGACTCCATCTAATGTACTCCTCCCTCGCCTGCATACACCCAAAAACACACAAAACAGAGCAAGTTAGTATCTAATCAATGCCGAGGGAGTCATAAAAACATACAGAAGTGATAAAAATACAAGAACAAACTCAAAAGCAAGTCCCTTTTGCTTTCTGTGCAAAACCGCCACTCGGGAGCAGGAGGCGGTTGTCTTCCCAGAACCGCCGCCTTTAAGGCGGCGGTCACGTAACCGCCTCCCGGTCGGGGCCGGTCATGTAACCGCCGCCCTGGCCAGGGCGGCGGTCGCGGTCCGAAAACCCGCGCGGGTTTTTAAACCTAAAAAGCCCAAAAAATGCAAAAATTGACCATTTTGGCTAAAAACAAAGCCTACCCAGGAGCCCCCCCTAGGTGGACCTTTTGAACCTAGCATTTTCAAAAATACCCCCCCCATTGCAAAGAATTTACCATTTCAAATTTGAAGGGGGAAAAATGCAAAATTAAAGAAAACCAACCTGTGATCTCGCGGGGTGGCGTTCCGCACGTGGGGGCATGATCGCTATCTCACTCCGGACGTTTCGACTCTATTCGCGCAAGAAACCGTCACCGTGGGTCCCAGAGCTCAAAATCTATCAAATCGACTCGCGCAAATGAATAGGAAAATGGGCCCACTTTCATATATATATTGTTCTATTTCGTTTTAAAATGACTTTTTCGCAGGTTCGGAGCACTGACGGAGGTAAGTTCCTATCCCCGCACAAATGATAGCGGGAATTTTGGAATGGCGTCATTTCAACACACGAATGTGTAAGGTATAACTTCTAACTCCCCATTTCGGGACGGCCATACTCGGACCCACCATTTTATGCCTCTTCATGGCTAAAACGTTTCTCCGAGGGGGCAATATGTACGTACCCAAAATTGTAAGGTACTGTACCGCCGGAACAGTGTAACAAGTGCCCCAATGATGATACAGGTCTCCTCGCAAGGTGTTCGGGATCCGGAAAATCCCTCGGAGTATGTGTTAACATCCCGCATGCCCCGCTTAGCCCGCGCCCTTTGTTTTCCCCTTTTTCCCTCTTTCCTTGGCCTCTTGACCTTCAGTGATGAAACCGCCGCCACTGAACAACAAGGCGGCGGTCCTAGCCGCCGCCCGCTCAAAGCGGTGGTCTGTGCGCGCGTTTTCAGAGAATGCTCTCTTTTGACGCGACCCGCGTGAAATATCACGACTCACCAGCTTTCCTTGCCGACTTGAGCATGCATTAATGTTTTTGGTCCCCTGGAACAGTGTTTTTCCTTTGTTTATTGTTTAGGAGTTCAATTTGGTTTTGCTTCTTGGATGCTTGAATTCCTATAAATGCATGGTTTGTGTACATGCAAATGGTCTGATTTTGGTGAAGAATTTGGTCTGGAGTTTTGGTCTGAAGCTTGGCTGGATTTTGAAGTTTGATCTTTGCTCTCATTCCCTCATTTTAGTGCTTTAGTTAGTTAGCTTGTTTAGAAGCCATAGCTTGAATTCTTTTGCATCTTTTGTTAAATTGCTCAGCTGTTGGTAAGCCACAGACCCATCTTGTGCAGGCAGTGCTGTCATTTCATCCAATCCAGTTAGAAGCTTGCCTCTGAATTTCTCTTTGCTGTAGATTTACTTTCGTTGTGTCTTGGAGTTCTTAGTTTAATTCATTATTTGCCTGGTTAGTTTTATTCAGCTGTTGATAAGCCACATATCCAACTTGTGCAAACAGCGTTGTTGTTTTATCCAAACCATTGGAATAGGATAGCTTAGGAAGCCATTAAAGTTGCAGGTTTTTCTCTTCGTATAGGATAGTTGCAGGTTCTGGTCACTTCACGTTGCATGACTCGCAGTAAAATCCCGCTAGGAATCACATAAGCCAAGCTCTATACTCTTGCGCTATCCCTCTCCTACTCGCATTCTCGGTCTACATTCTGAGTTGTCCTTATCCCAAAATCTACTCCTATCGGTGCTAGCATTACACGCTTTTCTAGATCCAAGTGAACACGAAAGAACGAGAAGATCATACTGAGGGGACGAGATCATACACACACCATCGGATTCGCCACTGTATTCTGCGGAATCCAGGTTTTACATTTCAAAGTTCTAGTCAGATTCATATCAAATAGAGTAGTTAATCGCTTTATTTCATTTCATTCTATTCTCGACATTGCCAAGGAAGCTATGGGGATTGATAGTTTCTAAGAAACTATGATTCACTCCTCACTTCTGAGGTAGGATCGAGAATCTTGCAGGTAGATTAGACAGGCTATTTTATTTAGAATAATTCTACAAATCGCACAGGCAAATAACCACACTCGGTTATCTTGTCTGTTTTCAATTATTGTTTAGTTATTATTTCTAGATACGTTTAAAATAGTTTGCTTCCCTTAAAATTGTCAAATATTTCATAGAAAAATAAGAGTTATATGTAGTTAGATTTATTTCACTTAGTTAGAATTTGTTTCATCACAGTTAGATTGCATTTTGTTTCGTATGACCATAACAGGACCGCAACAACCAAGAGTCTACGGTTGTGATCCACAGATCCCACAGCCCAACGAATCCACAAGTCAGTTAGATATAGACACTGGCCTACGAACACTAGTGTTTCAGTCCACCCCACTTCCACCTATCATCATCGAACAATTGTCCTTACTAGATATAGCGGCTAACAAAGCTAGGGAATTCTGGACTAGGCCAGAAAATCATCCATAGAATCGATTGTATTCATCATCCACTATATGACCTTCTTAGGAGAAATACACGAAACAATCCTGGGTCATTTCCCATGCATTCCACAATGCATAGATCGAATCACGCTAGAGCTCGATATTGATTGGAGCCTTCGAGCAGTCATCCTCGCTGATCGATCTATCACACCAGTCCAAGTTAGAAGGGCCTTCTTTGCCTTAGATTCACAAATTCCACTAGTGCGTGTCGAAGACATTAGACTACCTAACTAGTTTTTCTGCATATTCCATCCCCACCGGCTGTCTCGGCACGACCTCGGGATGTCGGGTACGCGGAAGAGTCACTTGTAGATTCTCACGCTACTGTCGCTTTCCGGCGTACATGATACTCCAAAGCATGATTTCAAAGTGTCAGGCAGTGAGGTTGATTATAACCTCACCCTTCTCATTCTAGACACACCTTGTGTCTTTATTATAGCAGCGGGCCACCACCATCATGAATTCATTATTCACCACACTCACGGGAATTCCCCCAGTGAAGTGTAGACCACTGCTAACCAATTTTTCCATCTAAGGACTGCCTATGACTCGCCTTTGGTTCTGGCCCAAAAATCTTCCATGTCAATGTGGCCAAGTTTAGCATCCCTGATGTCTAAGTCACATTCTGCATGGGACTCGGGCATCCTGACCCTTTGATACTTGTACTTCATTTCTTCTTCTGTGAGTTTGGCCTTACCCTTTGACTTGGTTGGCCTCTTGCTTGATGAAGACATGTGTGAATCTGAGTTTAGTTGCTGATCTGCAAGAAGAAGGAGCGAAGTCCAACGTAGAAGAGCCATGTTAGCTGTTAGATTATCCATCAAAGCTTTACAGAAAGAAGAGTTAGCAATTTAGAAGCCTCTGGGTGTAGGGCGCAGGTATACTATAGGCTACAGGGTCAGAAAAGCAAGGTGCACTGCTAAAGAGTGTTGCATGGAAGAAAACAACACAAAGGGTGCATGGCGTAGATGTATTACACACAACATTCAGTGTTGGTGTCGAAGGATGTGTGCCTGTGCCAAGATAAAGGCTTTTGAAAAGGGTGAAGATAATTCGTGTGTTGCAAGGTGTAGGATGCGCCATTGGCGCAGGTATTGAACATGTTGCAGAAATTTTTATGTGCCAAAGGGGCACAGGTTTGAATGATGCATCATTGAGTTAAGGTGTGCCTTGTTTTTAGCTTTGGCGCAGTGCAGGAAAAGTTTACATGACATAAATGTTGGTGTAGCCGGAGTTGTGCCTGCGCCTTGTTTTTGGTTTTGAGGGTTTTATAAGGTGCGGGGAGAAACGTGCTGCAGACAGGGATAGTGCACCCCTTGGCGTGACTGTATTTTGTGCAACAGTGAGTCTGTTTGCGCCGAAGAAAAGGTCGTGGCTTTGGATATGTAATAACTTTACATTTTCTCCCTTCGGATAAGTTTGTGGTTTTGGCCTCTTTCAACATGGATTTTGACAGTAAGGGGAACAGAGTGAAGAGGATCTTGGGTTCATTTATGAGACAAAGCCCTCCAGGCCAGCAGATCTGGAAGGAGGGTAAAACTGGTTTGGGGGAGAGAAGATTGCAAACGGGTGGAGGGTGCATATTGTTTCTTTAGATTCATTTCTTTGTTTTTTAAACAAAACAACCCCACAGACAACCAAACCAAAACAAAAACCATAAGAAAAGCAAGGACCACTTACCCGGAATATATAGACTGGAAAAAATGATGCGGGGTCCAGAAACACGACATAAAGTGACACGGGGATGACAGGAGCGCTGACAGGTACAAAGAAAAGAGCTTTTCACGTGTTTTTCAATTGTGAAAATGACAGGTCAGATGTGCCTATATATAGCAAAAGGTGCAATAAATGTGCCACCAACTTTTTCAAAGGGCGCACAAAAATGAATGCCAACACGAGATTATTTACACCTTTGGTGTGGTTGTGTGTCTGTCGGACAAGATTATTTGTGCCTTTGGCACACCATTCAGGGGTGCAACATTTTTAGTGTCGACAGGTGGCGCATGCACCTCGGCATAGGTTAGAAGGGCACAACATGGGGAGGCGCAACAATTTTAATGTCAACACTCCAAAGGATGCGCCAAAGGAATAGAAGGGGGTGCAAATTCATTTGGTGTTGCATGAACAAAATCTGCGCCTAGCCAAAAAGGACCTGAAATGACTAAGTTCGAAAAACTAGATTCTTTGGAAAGGGATTTTATACTATTTCAAATACTAAGGGACCTTGGCGGGGAACCCAAACAAAATTTTGGTATGTTTACCTACAAAATTGCCCTCATCAATTTTACAGGATAACAGACATGAAGGGTCAAATCTAGTATGTGGTTTGATCGGTGGAAGAGTGATGGCTCCTACTTTTAGTAGCTTTTCCAACACAAAGGAATAAGGTTCTCCTATGGGGGTATATCTTTGTTGTTCCTACTTGTACTGGAAGTTCTGAATAGGGGAAAGATTAGAAGGAGGTTTTGATTGGTTTGATGGATGAGATGGGCCAACTTTCAAGACCACCACGTTGGCGGATCCCTTTGCTTTAGCATGGGTATTTTGTGGTTTAGAAGAGGAAGAAGAGTCATTTGATTTAAATAGAGCACTTTTGTTGTGCAATTATAACTTCTTCTCTTTGATAACATGAATTTATAGCTTCTAAACCATAGTGAATGCCTCATCAAACATCCGAATGTTTGGACCTAAAGAGTTGGAGAGATGTGCTTGGCACAAGCCCTAGTGAACAAATCTATCAACTCAATTTGTAGAAGTTGAAAGGTGAGCTGATTGGTAAGACTCTACCAACATGTGACAAAATCTGTAATAGATTCATCTTCATATTGATGCATCGAATATAAATTAGTCATAGTGACCTTCTTAGTGATGTTGATGGAGAAATGATCGAGAAATTCTTGGGCTAATTGATTGAATGAAAAGATAGAGTGCCTAGATAAAGCACTATACTAGTATAAGGCTGGTCCAATCAAGGACATGGGGAAAGTTTGAAGAAATAAGGTGTCATCATGGGCAATCAGATAACATGCTTAAACAATTGTAAATGTTGTTGTGGATCTTCCTTATTATTAAATTGGTTGAATTTAGGCATCTCCCAATGTGGGGGATAAGGATGAATAGGTATGGAAGGATGAATAGGCTCATTAAATTTTTAGCATAAGTCAATGTATTACATGAGCCAGAGATAGATGCTTCCATGGTTTTCATCTTGTCCATCATCATTTTTATCAGATCTGTGGTTGGATTAGATTGAGATGCACCTCCCATGGTATAAGGAGGTGGATACGATGTAGAAGGCACACCAATATATGGAGGTGCCGAGTAAGAAAACTGAGAAGGGGGAATATAAGTAGCGGCAGATGATGATGGCATATACCTTGAATGGGAGGTATAAGCGATAGGTGGTGGCTGAGACAAGGTATAAGTGGGAGGGACTGTGTAGAGACCCTCATAGTGATAGGTGGTAGAGTAGCAGGTATAAACATGACAAGAATCTGAAAAGGGGTCGACGTAACTAGAGGTTGTGAGGTAATGATGACTGATGATGTTGGAATCCCTACACTAGGAGATATAGATGATGACACAATGGATGTTGTATTTATGATAGATGTCAAGGGTGTGATTGATACCAAAGATGTGGGATCAATATGAGAAACAACAGGATGTGATGTGGAAGCGGGTAATGCTACACTAGTAGTAGCTAATACAGAAGTGGGGGCGAGAGTGGGAGGAATGGATACAAGCATCATGTATATGAGTTGTCCTAATGAGTTGCGGGTGGATGAATGGGTGAGGTAATACTGTAAGGTGACAAGATTTTGATTAAGGAGTTTTTCAAACCCATCGTCACCTGCGTGTATAGCAATAGAAGAGGTGGGGTCCATGGGTGAAGAGATAGAGGGTGGTGAAGGACTAGGAGGTAGTGGTTGATGCATAGCATAAAAAACAAGGGCATTGGCTTGTTTACGAGTCAAAACCATGTGAATAGTGGTAGAATAGGTAATCTGAGTTATGTAGATAGTACATAAACACATAAATAGAAGATAAAATAGACCTAGTAAATGGAAATTAGTTCATGTTTTGTGAAGAATCAAAACACAAAGACCGATGTCGGTAATGTAACTAATTTTGGTAGAAAGTGGTAATTGATACCGTTGCTAGACCGATGTCGATTCTTGTGAATGAATGACATGTTTGTAAATATGGAGATGAAGAATGTAAATTGGGTGGACCTAAACTCTGCTAATGGTAACAGAGACTCAGAAATGTGATAAATGACAAAAACATGTTACAGAAAATATCTAGATGTGAATTGAATACTATTTTAGGCAAAATAACCAAAACAAAAGGGAACCAAGATCTGTTCGATCAATCAATGTTGGTATGAAGAGGTAAGTGATGTCATCGCTAGACCAATTTCAAGTTCTTGTGAAATATGATTAGATGATGGAAATTTGAATTTTAGGTGATAAAGTCAAATGAAAACACCAACCCAAAAATTGAGAATGACAGTTATGAGTCATAACACAACCCAAATGAACTAGAATACACTAGTTATGATGGTGGGGCGTGAAGGATAAGAAAAAAGAGGAAATGAACTCACACCTCAAAACACAATTCAGGCAAAAACTAACAAACACGTAAAATCCTATGCTTCATATTTTAATGTTATGTGGCTTATGCCATTTAAAATTAACTATGAGTATAATAGAGTTTTTGGTCAACAAGGGTACCCTATAAGCAATCTATGGCTGTTTTCGGTGAGTTTTGGATAAAGGGACCGATATACCTTTCGGTATGTGTGGTACAACTTTGATATGATGAATGGATAGAACACCAATTGGATCCACCGCCTAACCGATTGTTAATTGTTGTGAAATGCGAGGAAGGAGATGTTTAAGACATGTATAAATTGTTCAAGTGACTAGGATAGGGGTGTGTGTGTGCATAAAGTGTGAACTATGCTGAATTCCTACCAATCATCAACTAGTCATGACCTCCAATATATATATTACAAATAAATTTAGGTGATCTAAATGCAACATACAAAAGAATGAAATGCATATATTTTTAATCCCAAATCGAAAGTGAAATTTGATGTAGTAAATAGAGAATAGGTCAAGAGGATGATCTTTCATTAAATGCAAGTGCAAAAGAAAGTGAGAATAATTATTTTTAAACACCAAATCATGAATTTCCTTTAGACAAGTAGAAGAAGAGAATATTGACCAGAGAGAGATTTAATGTGAATTTTTGAAAAAGAAAGAAACACACAATTCCCTATATGAAGAAAATACAAAGAACCCACAAGAAGGGTCCCACCGAGCATGCCAAAATGTTTCACCTCAAAGTAATGCAATAAAATAGATAAGGGTAATGGGTGTAGGAGGAATACCTATGGTGCATGCGTAGAATGTTGACCAAGCTGATTGTGAGAGCTTCCCTTTGGCTAGGAGGAATGAACTGTAAGAAACACAACAAGACCACAAAATAACATTATGTTCAATATAGGTTTTGGATTTCCTATTAAGAGCTAGATATGGGAAGCGAGGTAATTCCTAGAAGGCCGTCAATCCACTTTAAAATACAATTTAATGCAAAAAATAACATAAAATAGGTAAATCCTATTGTAATGGTATGATTTAGGTGTCTCGTGTCAATACAATAAGTAAATTTAATCTAACAGACAAAGTTACGATTAAATTGGAGGGGTGGTAGGTTGTTTTGGATTTGCAGGTCTGACAGAGGTTGTAGGTGAGGTATGGGTGAAGTTTAGTAAGGTTCTGGGCTATTTGGGAGAAGTTATGATCTCGTTGTTATAAGAAAAGCTACGATCACGAGAGATCGGTAATGGAAAATGAATAGCGCTTGATTGGGTAACTAGTGTTGGTAGGGACAATATGGTAGAAATATCAAAAATGGGTGTTTTGGGTCTCTCTGTGATTTCATAGAGAGTTAAGGGGGTTCGGGAAGGATGATGTGATTTTTATAGGGCTCAACAAGAGTGGTAGAGGTGTTAGGATGGGTGAAATGGTTCATGTTGATGGAATAGGTGGTAAATAGGTGAAAGGTGGTATTCGGGATCAGATAGGTATCGGATAAAAGAAGTAAATGAAAGACTTAAGATAAAAAAAGCTCAAAAAATAAGAGTGAATTACTTATCTAGTAGTACGTAGATCTGGAGATGGTTGTTGGTGATGAGAGTTCATGGGAGATATGTGAATGTGTCCCGGTGCCACAAGAAGCAGAGCCTCTGTGCTCTTTGGTGATGATCTGTAGTTGTGGATGAGATTACTAGATGCAAGGGAAGGTATGATGGGCTCTAGTTTGACGTCTGATAACTTGAATGCTCGAGAGTTAGAATGCCAAAGCTAAGGTGAATGAATCAATTCGATAACTGTTCAAAGAGTTAGAAACTCTTATTTAAGGGTAACTGATGATGGTTAGGGAACCACTTTGCCGACCGAGGAAAACCAACGTCGGTTAGGGGGAAATGGTCAAATTGGCTAAAAATGGCTTGATTACTCCCAAATTTGGTGTGAGTCAAGTTTCAGTCCGGGTCAAAAGTGGGAGCTAATGATAAATATAGAGGGAGAGAGGTTGGAGAGATCTTAGGTCAAAATGGTTAGAACAAGTCCTAGTTGGTTAGGGAGAGAACATGCACTTTGTAACCCTTAATGCCTCTTCTATTGGAGGTCTAGTAGACAAGTAGTCAAAAGTATGGACCATTCTTGCAATCAAATCCTACCAATTTTTAGTCTCTCTATGTAGCTCCACATATACATACCAATCGCATACATAGCCTTGTAAAGTGGAATAAAATTTGTGCACCCATATTGAAGGTGGTAAATCTTCCCCCCTCTATCCGAGTCTCTCACACTAATGAATATGGTCTTTGAGCAGATTGATTACCATGATATGTGCAGATTTGAGTAGGTGCGTTGCTCCTAAAAAACTGAGTAGAAAGAGAAATCTTGAATTCATTCCATTCTAGAAGATTATCCCTGTGAACCACCTACCGGCATGTTGTTGTCCCACACAGAGTATATGATAACATATTTATTCTCTCATTTGTTGCTGTCCACTATTCCTCCATAGCATGCATGAATACCGTAGGGTATTCTTCTCTAGTGTACCAAGGTACAAGGTTGTTACCTATCCTCCTAATACTGATGAGGTATGATTCTCGCGAAAATGTGCTTCTTACTTTGCACCCCACCAACTCATAAGTACCATTGGCCCAATTATCACAAGTGATAATTTTAGTGTCACTAATAGGTATGTGCATTTTCCCAATGAAGGATGCCTTCTTTAGATGGCTTAAGGACATTTGGGTCTCGAATAGCGTGCACGTAAATCTTGTTCGAGATATTCCTCATTCAAAGGCTCAACATAAGGCACAAATTTCCCATATGTTAAAGGGATAATAACTCTTTCCTCCTTGTTCCCAAAACTAATATATCCTTTTTTGAACCATAAATCAACATTATTTTCATAACACCAAGGGCACCCAAGGAAAGTTGTGAAACTATCTCGCTTCTACAAGTTATAAAACCTTGAAGTCCACTATGAACTTGGCCCTTTGTATAGTAATGGATACATATTTTAAAACTCCAATAGGAGTGGCCTTAGTCTGATTAGCCATAAACAACGCATGAGAAGATGGCTATAATGGAGGTCTCCCCATCTGTACCCATACATCTAAAGTAAGTACATTGACCTTCGCACTTGTGTCAATCAATATATTACTCAAAATCCATCCATCCACAACAACATTCAGAGTGATCTCCTTGTCATAGTCTAAGTTATCGGAGGAAGATTTTCATGCGGGATCTACCGTCTATTCTCAATACCTACGCACGAGTGTTTCCCTTTAGCCAATTCCCTAACAATGGAATGATATTCTCTTGGTGTAACATTTTACATACCTCCTTCAAGTCATCAATATTAGATTGGACCGTCTTTGTTGCCTTCTTTTGTTCCATCTTCCATGATTGCTCTTTTAAACATTGTATTTCACCTTGAATATTTCTTAGTACCTCCATGGTATCTTGATAAACATCCTTCTAATGATCAAGATCTGGAGTGCGTGTATGTAAAATATCCTCATTAGTGATGGTAGGCTTCTATTGTAATGCTTCTTTGGCACTCGTAGCTTCAGCGTGTGTAGTAATCTTTACAGGTAATATTTCGAGTTCCGGTGTCAACTTTGGCATCCCTTTGATTTTCCACAAAGTGCGTTATATCCTAACCATACTTGTGCCTTTATTCTCCTGTTTATGATGCTTACTAAGATGCTCATATAAGTCTCGAGAATTTCTCGACAGCTATGACTCTTCCCACGTAAAGAACATGTAATATTCGAGGACATTCATGCCTGTAGTGGTCAGGAGATCCGCATGTAAAGCATGTTCCATGAGGAAACTCACCTCGTCCACCACCATGGCCTCGACCTCTGAATCCACCATGGTATCTACAACCTCTACCATGACCTCCTTCAAAACACCCCTCATTTTGATCATAGTGTGCTTGATTTTGATCCCGATCCTGGTGCTCACCTTTACCTTTAGATTTATCTGATATGCCTGTCTATCGCACACTAATATCTATAGCATCATGGATCTGACCAATCAATCTACAGTACTTTGTATTGTGAGTCATGGACTGGAAAATCTTATAATAACAAGAGACGTTTTCCTTATCATGTGTTGTAATAATGGGAAGTGGCTGGCATCATGGTTCAAATGACATATCTCATAGTCTAGCAATACTTCAACGCATAGCGATCCGTAGGGAAAACTATCCTTGGTGTGCCCTTCCACTTCATAATTTGTACACCAAATCCCAGTGCACGTCTCATGTGCTAAATTTTCCGATAGTTTCTCCAACTACTTTACAATAGCTATAATCTATGCTTCCAGGAATGGGATTACTCCACTTCTATACTCCAACTTCCTCAACATGCAAAGTTGCTTAAGTGCTTCATATGGATCATTGTATGTCTTATGTGATAGTGCCCTTCTAAAAATTTTGATCATACCTCCAATAAACTATTGTGAATGTTGGATTGCGTGAATATCATAAGAAAGTTTAGACAAAAGTGTTTTAAAATGGGCATCATACTCCAGGACACTCTCGCAGTAGTTCCCTACTTAATATCTTTGAGCGCACTTATACTCTTCGATCAAATTCATGGATATAGAACTCTTTTAGGAAAGAATCTTTTAATGTTGCATAATCTACGTAAGTTTGATCAGGGTCAAACTTCCTGTACCAACCATGTGCTCATCCTTGTAATGTAGTTGCAAATTGACTTGCGTTGCACTTAGAATCTATAATCCCTTTCGTGCACCATAGTATCTCACACATGTGCATATGCTCAACAACATCTTCTAACTCTAGAATATAGAGAGACATCTCCATGTAAACATTCTAGGGTTGGTGCAGTGAGACCCTGCCCACCCGATCCGAACCTCTTGTGTTACCTCTACCTCTAGAACCACCGAGATCCACTAGAACTAGAACCACCTATACCCCCTGTTCCTCCTCCCGTAGCGAGAAGAAGACCAGAAGATGTACTTATTTTTGCCCGAAGCAGTAGTACTAAACTAAAATTCTATGGTATGTGAGGTGGTACCACTCCCAGAAGTGAGTCCAAGATTATGTGTGCTCACATTCTATCCAGATGATGCACCTAAAAATTACCTCCAAACAACAATGAAGATTTTTACCCGCCATTGATATGATTACTATCGAGTTACTCATGCTTTCCTCTTGCCTAAATTATCTTGTTGAATACTTTTTGTACTAGATACTCAAAAAACAAAGTGCAAGGGCTAGGTTTCTAGGTAGGTTTAGGTGTACGCCTGTGGCCTAGGTTGTCTCTACTCGCACGCTTCCTTATGAGGCCAAGGAGGGTTCCCTATCATGCATGTCCAAATGGGGGAGTTTTTGATGCTCTGGCTCCATGCCTTTTGCATGAGCTCCAAATCCTTCACAAGCCATCTCTCTCCTTAATGTCATCAGCTCTATAATATCACACTGCTGCTCTATCTCCCTCTCACGCACCTCATTGTACGTAAGCCACCTTTCTTCTCTCTACCTTTTTGTCACTAAGTCCGCCATCTTTCACCAATCTTGCTCCCCTATGCATGGTGAGGTTTAGCTAGCCATAGATTTTTCTTCCACATTCAATGTTACCATCAAGATATTGATTTTCAGTGGAATGCCTTGCAAATAGGTTCCCCTATGATAATGTAAAAACTGAAACTCAGCTACCTCCAGGAAAGAATAAGTGGAAATTGAGTACTCCAAAATATAGCTATTCAAGATACCACTGAACCAAGTATCCACATCACGCGTCCAAATCAGATCAACATCATAGAGGACCTGAAATTCATCCTGCATCTAGATAAGTGTGTGATACCTCCAGTTCCATTTCAATGCATAAGCAACTAGCCACTCATCTTGTTCTACCGACCGAGAAAGATGGCAAAGAATCTCTCATACAAACAATCATACAGTTTCATTTCCACCCACGCGCGCGTGTATCAAACTCGAGATCCGGTGTTGAATCTCTCTATGTACTCTTCTTCTAGATCTTTTATCCACTCCTCAAAAATTTCTAGGTCAACCGATACGTCTTCATCGCGAACCATCATGAAAAAAACTGAAAAAGAGGTCATGACAATGGAACCAATGATACAGTGTAGAATCCACCAGAAATAACCCAGGCACGTTGGCACATCACCCAGCGTGAGCTGAGTGCTCACCCAAAATGCACAAAGGTACCAGGCCCCTCCTTAAAGTTTCTTGTACAATATGTTAGCATAATGAAGATATAATGCATTTAGACCCATAAATAGCACAAACATTCCACATAACATAACCAGTTATAGATTTTAAGGAATCATGACTTTAAACAATAACTATAATGAAATTAACCATGTAATAACCATTGACAGTAATGTTCAACATTATTATCCATCCAATATAATCCATTATATTAATATTGTAAAACACAAATGCTCCTTACATCGTATAACATTACCATAAGCTATGCACACAATAGATCCAAGAACGTAACTCTACAATAAGCTGTTTATCTCTTTGTCTCTATATCTCTCTGTGTGTTTGTATATATAAATATATATATCCTTTTAAACTACGATTTAATACATACTTATAAGGGTGAGGAATTTCCCTTCACCGCTTACGTACTTCCCAAAGTAGGTCACATGCTAAAAATAGCCATGCGCCTTTACAATAATCGACACACATGCAAGTGCACTAATAATAGATCTCCTACAGTTAACTGGAAGTAGTAATCCTATTATTATCCCAAACTCATGCATGGTGCTTAGTAGACAATCATCCCAAAATATCGGTGGCATGTCGTGTAAGTCTTCATCTTGATGTGTGCTCCACATGTTATCTCTAAAAATAGCCCATATCTATGAAAATAGCTAAGTCTGAATCAGTCTTGTCTTGGCATGTGTTTCTTTCCCTATCCTTCCATGCCTTTAAATTTTCCTTGATCCCATGCACTAATCTTACGTGCACCCTCTCCTTAGTGCCATATTCTATTTTCTCAACACTAGTTCTATGTACAACCTCATTTTCTTGACACTTTGTTTTGATTCATCAATAACCATATAAACTACAACATCCCTTCAAATTCACTCTTTTCTTCTTGATTGTGTGCATTTATCCATATGATTGCTTGATTTAAATCTCCTCTTTTCTATGACTCCATCATGCCTTGATTTGTAATTGAAATTCACTTTGCATAGTTCATTCTCTTGAATAGACATATTCAAACTTTTTGGGGTCTCTAGGAACATTTCATTGTTCCATCTTCCACTGACTTCTTTTGTTCTTAGTCCATCCATGACCATTCTTTTCAAATGATCCCTGTAACCTACATTCACACATGCTAACACAAGGTTAGATTCAAAAATCAAGAGCTCCATTGCCTTCTTTGGCTACTCCATACATGTTTTCAACTTGCTTGCCATTTCGTTCCTCTCATAGGATTGTTTGCATGCCTTATTTCTTCATCTTCCTCTATTGCTCTTCATCCTTCATGGTCTCTTCATCCTTCATAGTGCCTTCACTAAGAACCTGTTATTCTCCTTGAACATCATCACTCATCTCTCTTCCTTGGTCTTCAAGAGACCTGCTTCCTTCATTCTCATGACACTCTCTTGTGTCTTCTCTCTTTATTTTTCTTCATGACCTTGCATAAGGTCTTCCAAGATCTCATTCCATGTCTTTTCTTCTTCAAGGTTACTTTGTTGCTTGTTGTAGTCACACTCACCTTGGTGACTCAAGTGACCTTCTTGGTCTTCCTCTCTCTTCAAGAACTTCATGCTCTTTCTCAGCCTCATTTTGGGCTTGTTCATATGCCCTGGACTTGTGTTTCTTGGTCCATTGCATTGGAATATAACTTCTGCACTCTTATATCAACCTCATCTTCATCTTTCATGAAGGCTAAGACCTAATTCTTGGTCTTCTCAAAAAACTTTGAAGCCAAATACCATGCTTCTTCTTTCAATACCTGCATGTTGGTCCATCAAAGGCACTAAAACATGCTCTATTCCATCCTTTGTTAGAAAACATTTATTCAACCTTCCATTATAAACTACCTTCCTGTCATATTTCCATGGCCTACCTAGGAGTAAATGACATACATCCATAGGCATTACATCACATAAAACCTCATCATGCAAACTTCCAATCTTGAAAGGTACTCTACATTGTTCATTTACAAGAATCTGATGATCCTTCTGAACCCATGCAACTCTATAAGGTGTAGGGTGAACTAACCTTTTTAAACCCAATTTACTAACCATTTCCTCTAAAGAAATGTTTATGCTACCATTATCTATAATAACATTACAACACTTACCTCTTGTCTTGCATCTAGTCCTGAATAGACTTCTCGTGCAATGTTGGATCTTGATATTTAGCTTGCTGATGTAGAAGAACTCTCCTTACTAACAATGATTCTCCATGCCTGTAATCATCATCTCCATTAGTTGAATTCTCTATACCTGAGCATACTACTTCCATGCTTTTCATCCTTGTCTCTAGGTTTCTGATTTCATGCTTCATATCCCTCTGACCATTCACCAAGTCATTCATCTTGTCCATCACTTCTCCCTTGATCAAATCTATAATTCCCTGATGATGGAGTTCTGATTTGGCCATATTGTCAACAATAAAATTTACTCTATCTTAATCAACAAACAATCTCATATACTTCCAATATCTACAATAAATTTATCTGACAGAGCTCATCTACGATACCAAAATGGTTTAGCGGTTATGTAGATTTTAGCTCTTCTTGTTTGTATGAATCATACTTACCTCTTCACAACCTTACCTTCACTCATTCTAAAAACTTAGGCTAACATACAAGCATCACATCCCCTGCTCTTCTTTTGAGGATCTCACTCTCATACTCCATTATTTAAGTCTTCAGGTTATGTGCTCAAAAGAAACTTGTACTAGTGCTAGTATCCCTATGAAAGACAACCAATGAGATAGTTACTATACCTTGGTCTTTGGTTATAGATCCTTTCTTGCACATCTCCACATTTTTCAAAACCCCTTCTTAAGTCCATCCTTAAGGCCATCACCCATATAGAACTCTTCCTACAATAATTATGCATGCATCCCTCTCATAAACACAAAGCTAGACCTAGATAGGCCTTTTTGGGTCTAGATACTCAAACCAACATATATGTTTATCTCCAGTCTCAATCACTCATGGGGAACTTGTTTGACCTATTTCAAGGTGTCTTAACCCTTCATTCCACTCTACACTTGCATTTCATACTGGTTCTCCATTTAGGCCTTACTATCCTACTAGCCCTTTCACCAAGCAAACTCAATAGTACCTCAATATTTCCTGAAAAAACTATGCCACTTCTCCAGTGATTTAGAGACCCTTTATCCCCTTATAAATGTACACAAATTCTCAAGGACCTTCCTTTGTAACATTTCAAACCTCCTTTGTAAATTGCACCTTGATTAGGCCTATTTGCTGCAATCTATAGCAGTAGGCACTTACCACATGGTATTCATGGAACTCGATAGATCCACCTTAGGAATGTTCATAATATGGTTTATATAAAATTTTTAGCTTGAATCCATGATTTGACCTCCCATGCACTCAAATTTATCCTCTATAGCTATACATATATAGTCCAACAATGCAAATCCTAATGGAACTTGCTCACAAGTGCGAATTTAAGGTTGAAACTTTGAATACCTCCACAAATCCCATGGAAAAATATCCTCCCAAGTTTTCATGAAATTCCAATGGATAGAATTCAAACAACATGATGCCCTAGTTAGGGCTCAAGAAGGTAGATTTGAGGATACGGGATAATTTGATCGAGTTTCAAAGACTATAAAAATTCATGGTGAATTATCTTAACCTCATCTAACTACTCATGCATTCACAGATCTTTCAAAGTCCTTCCTTGGTGATTATCCTACTATCATCTCTCGGCTGGGAAATGTACAAAATGTACAACCTATAAAAACCATCATTCAAGAAAATTTCATACAAATTTCAACCTGCAACACCCTTCAACATATTTATTATCCCTTATCTATCTTGGTTACATATTTCTTATGGTCTCTTCATGACCAATTACTCGAATCACTCCTCTATTTCTTCACTAGCCTAACTAAATGTCTTATTCTCAGCTCCTAGATGAGCTCAACAACATAACTATACTTAGCATTCTATCACAACCACCTTACTTTCACTCTATTATTCGTTCATATCCCTATTATGGCTCAATGATACAATAATATGCCTTATTATGGTTTGATAGTTCAACTAATTTGCTCTTTAGACACACCTAGTTTACTTTTTACAACACATTCAATTTGACATTCACTTACTCAAGTGGAATCACTCACATACACCTAACCAAACATGCCTATATGGTCTCATATGACCTTATGAAATTTGTTTCTTTATGCCCCTGCATCAAGGAGGTGGAGTACTTTATATCATATCATGGGTGTCAAAATAATTACCCATCTTGACATCACCACTATCAAACCCTAAAAACTCATCATCGAGATCAATTTGGTTCAAAATTTCGAGTGGGTGTTGCACGCAAGACACGCCTAGTGAAAACCCTAGAAATTATGATGTTACAAAGTGAACTATTCCTATGGATTCAACAAGAAATGTAATATTCTTCCCTATAAATTTTATTTTTGTTTGTAAACTACGTGGTGGCGATGTCAGAGGCCTTTTTGGAATCTATTGTGGTTGTCTAAAATGACAAGAAGCAAAGTATTAAAAAATTAAACATTATACCCTTATAAATACTAAATAAAATATTTGCAAGTAAACAAAATATGCTAAACATTATAAATTACCTTGCATGCTCGGAGATGTGACCATTCGACCTTGTGACTAAGATTGAGTTTGATCTAGATCGTCAAACTTGGAAGTTTTTTGCAAACAAAAATGTAGAAATATTAAAATACTTTACCACTTACAGAACAGATAGCATGTTAATGATTCCTACTAGTAGCTTAGTTATAAATAGTAATATTAATACCTATAGAAAATTGTAGTGGGAAAGGTGGTGGTACTGGTGGAGCTATCGACCCCCTAGGTATTTTGTGTCAAGGAAATCGAACCGGGGTTGATTCTACTGAATCCATATCAGAATCACCAGAGGCCTCGGAGGGCATTACCATGAGAAATAGCCTCCTTATGAGATATTGCAACAACAATTCTTCTCTACAAAATATAAAATTATTGTTATTATTGCATTCAAAAATAATTAATCATTATAATGTTAAAATTAATTGTTACATGTTTTTCTTCAATTGAAAGACCAATAAATAGCAATTTGTTAGTTAATGCATTTGAAATTTTTCCATTTTGCACTTGGTGGAAATATTCTTGATAGAATAATAGTAGATAATTGGCATAAGAAAACAAAGTCTACGATTTATTAGATCTAGTGATCTTGTGAGGGCATTGTTGACATCTGTTTTAATTCGATTGGACAAATATGTGTACCAATTGAATTATTACCATGTCGAGTCCTGCAATATATACTCAACTTCCCAAAATGGAATGTCCGTGGATCTTCCCTACAACACAATCCTGGATTAAAAGAGAGATATCATTGCAAGAAATAATTTATTTGTAACACCTTGTATATGAGGCCTATTTTGGAATTATTAAGCTCGTAAATGCAACAAGATAGAAGAATATTTAAATACTTGGGTAGTCAATTAATATTAAAAAAAAACAATTGAAAAAAATTAAACTTACCATCAACCTGCACATTGTAATGAGACTTCAAATATTTTTGTCTTCATCAGTTAAGACAACTTTTATAGTCACATGCATCTGGTTTTGAAAAGGTAAGCCAGTTAATCAGTGGATATCTATAGGCTCCACGTGGAATGAAAGCTGTATGATCCATCGGGGGATGGAAAAATCTATGTCTACCTAGTTATAAGAATTGATTAGGTAATCAAGGATGGTAGTATCTATTTCAAATTGGGGCATGTTGACAAGCCCCATGAATTATGTTTTGTGCATCCAATCTTTAGGTGTATCTTTTAGTTTAATCAGTTCCATAATTTGAGGGCACATGAGATTTTGTACTAGAATTTAGAGGCAAGAGTAACTATGGAGCTAGCCATTGTTGAAATATTTTGAAATTGGTGTAAAGTTGCATGAGAGAGAGGGGAAAGATTGTATGTGCATTCTGATTTGGTAGAAAATTAAAGAGAATGATGTAGATTGGTAAAATTTTATGGAAAAAAGTAAAGAAATGAACCTCATATGGCTATATATAGGGATCTAGTTGACACGGTGGACATGCGAAAAAATGGTAGGGAAGTATTTTTGAGGAAACATGCATCTAGGGAATTGTGCGTAAGTCAATCCATCCAACAAGCATCATCTGATTGTCTCGGGTGTCCGTCTAATCGACAAGACTACCACATAGATCAAGTTGTCCAACAAGGAGAATACATACGTCTAACTTTGATCCACACAATAGGAGCGAAAGGGTCATCCAATAGGAAGAGATAACCATCAACCCGATAGGAAAAGAAACAACCATCGACCCAATAGTGAAAGAGACGGCCACCCAATCCCATAGAGGCGAATGTCTATTAGAAAAGAAAGTTGATTTTTTTTTTAATATGGAAGAAATGATCATCCAATAAGGAAGAGGCAATCATCTAATAGAGAAGATATGTTCATTCAATATAGAAGAGACAATCATTCAATAGAGAAGAAACGACCGCTTGATAGGGAAGATATGGTCATCGATAAGGTGGAGATGGTTGTCTAATAAGGAAAATACGGTCATCCAATAGGGAAGAGGCGATCGTCCGATGGATGGATGGCCATCCAACCCCATCCAAGTTTTCATAACCATGAAAAATCACAGGATTTCAAATCATATTTTCCACGAAATGGTTTTATGGATATTTGTCATTGTTTTGAAAGTGCATTTTGGAGATTCACCACCCATTATATAATAAATTGTTTTTTTTTTTTTTTTTTTTTTTTTTTTGGGGGAGGGTCTTGAAATGAACCACGAGTCTAGTCATCATGAGTGGGATCCTCTTGAAGCACTTGCCAACTTCTTGGCCAAGTCCCCTTTTTAGAACTCATGCGTACATCACCTCACCACCATGAGTGTCTCATGACAACATTGTTCAATATGAACATTCCCTTTCCTCCCTCTTTGGGGTAGATCCCCTCATTATATGGCTCGAGAGAAAATAATTTTCTATCAATGTGAGGAGCTCTCCATTAATACCAATCCCACTACGGATGCTCACTCTTGCATTCATTTCCTATAGATTATATGATCCTGGATGAGCTCTTCTTGAAAGAAACATTAAGTATATTGTTCCAAGCTGAAAATTTATCGAGATGATAATGGAATACCACATTTAATAAACTAAAAGGAATTATTCGAGAATAACCTTACAAAATGATTTACAAATAAAGGGTTAAAATATCATATATGAAATCCATTATAATCCATTTAATCATTACATTAAATTAAATTACATGAATTAGCTCAATAAGAAGGATGTACATATAGGAGTAGGGAAGTGCAACTACTACCTAGATCAGTGGTGAAGAAATCCCACTAACTAATACTAGAAGTAGATCTGATTCCACACAACTAGTAAGCTAACTCAACACAACTAGTACACCTAAGCAAGCTAACACAACAAGTGTAGAGCTAACATAAGTGCAATAATTATCCTAATAAACAAATAAAAGGATAAATAATAACCTACACTAACACCCCCCGTAAGTGTAGCTTAGGTGGGTGGAAAATAAGGTGGGTCCTGACAACAAGGCCTGATGAGGTACCCACGTATAATAACTGGGAAAAAGGGACACCACAAGGTACCCAAAACCAGTAATAACAAAGTAGAGAGAGAAAAATCCTGTAGCAAGGCACCCTGATAAGCTCGGATAAAAAAATCATACAATGCTGAAAATTTTTGGTGTGCACTATGGTTTCAATCTACTACTTGATCAAAAACCTCAAGAACAATTGACAGTAGGCTTTACCAAGATAAATCCATACAAGGAGAATGTCAATGGAGTGACATTGAAAATGTAAAAAAACCAAACATAATTCGATCAATTATTCTACAAATAGGTGTGCCACGATCTAAGAACAATAACCAAGGAAACAATGTAAGGACACACAATCCAAATAAATAGGAGTTCCATGATCCAATAAAAGCCAGGGAACAAGTCAAGGAAACAAGAACCAAAGAAGGAGGATCATTACCACACCCTCCCATAAAGTTGAATGGGTAGATTGATGTTATAAATCATGTATGAGTTATCACAACAACTACTTGAACCTTTGAAAAAATAACACCGAGCTTCACGATAATATCTCCCAACAAAAGATATTGTCAACATGCCCAAAAATGTAAAAATATAGATATAAAATCCCTCAACAAATAAGAGAGATATATTACACCTGTTAAATAAAAATGTTCAAAACAAGGAGTATTACAATGCATAAGGTATATAATGTGGAGCGAGAGGTCGAGTGGTGGAGGAGGCATGCACAGTAAAGTCCTCTCAATGAATGCCTATGTCTCGCCACGAGTGATTAAAAATCCACACCAAATCAACACGTATGGATGAAGAATATGCATGCATATGATTCAGTGTGAAATGCAAAATGAGGTAATGCAAAGGAACATCATAATATGTGTCGGGTAGATCATATATGTAGACACCTAAAATATGCTGACACTTAGCATTTCCTCCAATTTAGTCAATTAACGATACTTTGTTAATTCCCCATTCTCGGATGCCCAATTACGACACCTTCCTGGTTGTATTCTTCCTATAATCATCTAATTTGGTTAATATCTCTCTTATTAGCTAAACATTCCTCCTTTCGACCATTCAGAATCTCCCTAGTTCTCTCTAGACCACTTCTATTAGCTTCCTAGGCTATCTATCAGTCCACGATTGGTTATCCAGACCCTCCTAACTCTCAATGAGTCTCTAATCACTTGCTAATCAATTTTAACTAGCCTAAACCCTAGTTAACTAGCCTAAACCAATCTTAACTAAGCCTAAAGCATGTTTATCCTAATCTAATCCTAAAGTGCTTTTTAGACTTTAGTCCCACATGCACCCAAATTCCAAATTCTTCCAAACCAAAAACTATAAATACAAGGCTAAGCCTACCCATTCGAATAACAACTTTACTCTCAAACACTTTGGAAAGGCATTAGAAACCATTTGTGATAGCTTTAAGCTATAGAACATTTGGATCTTGGCCATAATCCATTGTTAAGAGCTCCTCCATCTTGCATCCATCCATTCCAAATATAGTTAGTAAGGGAAGATCTAAATCTTGGCCATGTAGCCAACTTGGAGAGATCTCTTCACTATGTTTTGGAGTAAACAACACATAATTTGATTGCTTAAGATCTAAACTAGGTTCAATTTTAATAAGCTTTCATAGAGTAGAGGCTAGTATACATGTTAGTTTTTGATGTTTTTGTCAAAGTTATAATACTTTTTTGTTAGTTTCTCTTGTTTAGCTCTAATCGATGGTGCATGGTTGAGTTAGCAAAGCTTTGAGGTTCTTTAACCTCACTCCATAGCTTTTGTAAATTTCCATTGCACACATTTGGCACGCCCGGCGGGACACTTATGTCCATCCTCCATTAATGGAGGTCCTTTGAGTTCTTCAAAGTCATTTTTCAATTTTTTAGTTTAAATCACTTGTTATTTCCTCATTTTTGTTTTTAATATTGGATAAATGACCTTCATTTACATATATTTTGTGGGTTTGACATAGAAATAGGAAGCTTTGACTAACTACTAACCTGTTTGCTCTTGAAAATTTGAAAATCCGTGTTTTTGCAAGTTTTTCACAGGGCACGCGTAGGCGTTGTGAAGGGGCATGTATCCGTTGAAACAAGCATGTACCCATCGTTCTAGGTGCATCTGCATTGTTGTTCTTTGTTTTTTTTGTTTCTAGGCACAAAAACACCTACGCACATGCGTACCTATTGAAACAGACACGTACCGTCATTGCAGGTGCGTCGCATCACTGATCGTGTGTTTTTTGTGTTTACGGGTGTAAAAACACCTACACGCGCTGCAGCGTACCCATTGAAACAAGGTTGTACTGTCATTCTGCACGCGTCTACATCATTGTTATGTGTTTTTCTATGTTTCTGGGTGCAAAAATGCCTACGTGCACATGTACCTGTTGAAACAGGCACATACCTATCATCTTTGGCGCGTCATGTTAGAGGCTGCATTCACCACCAATCTTCCGGAGGCCATAACTTTTTCTCCCGAGCTCAAAACGACTCTGTTTTCATTGCGTTGGAAAGGTATTGAAGAGAACTACATAATGAAATCATAAAATTAGGATTTGGACTTACAAAAAATTTATGGTTTACATTATTAGGTAAATATTCATTTTCTAGCATGTCTTAAAGTCTAAAAATTTGTTTTTTTGGCCACTCTAACAAATTGATAGGTTTTGTGACACTAATAATTTGTTTGCAGGGTTATTTTGGTCATTGTTTGACTAAATTAGTTAAGTTTTTTTCATTCCTTAGCTTGAATTGGGATTTGTAAAAAGTGCGTATGCTCTCTCCTTGCACTTTCCAAAGTGATCTTGGAGATCAAAAACACTCTCTTTTAAAGGATAAAGTAACATTTTTATGTGCTTTTAGTAGGATTTCCACTTTTTGTATGCTCTTCCTTCACACCTTTGGGTGATCTTAGGAATCAAAAGCAAGTGTGAGTTCTCTTTTACCTCAATCGGCGAACAGAAAACTACTAACCAACTTGTTGTCTATAGGACCTAACGTTGGTCAAAGAAAGGTGTTAAGAATGAAGCAAAAACTTCTAATACATGTGTGTTTGCAGATTTCCAAATGGTGTGCCACTTTTGAAACCACATTAAGATTAAAAAAGATAAAAAACACACCATATTCAACACATTGTATTATAGGTTTCAGAAAAGGGTAAGTCCCTCTCCACTTAACTAGAACGTAACCCCTTTGGCATAATGCCTTAAGCTATAACAATGGGGTGGTTCCAGGAACCCCAAATTATTCCACTATTGAGTAACCTCATGGACGAAACTAGGAAGCACCTCACTTACCCACTTGACTAGTACGCCTTGTGAGTTAGAGTTGCAAGTTGTCTATATCACGACCTTAGTAAAAGTACACGATGGATGCATTCATTGCCCACTGTACTTGAAGGGGGACAAAGCCGAGATACTCCTAAACTAGTCATTGTGACTTTTTGGGTAAATCATACCTCGCTCTTAGACAACCTTGTAACACCTAGTTGAGAGAACTTATTAAGGAGACCATTTTGTCTGGAGGCCAACTTTGCTAGTCCTTCGCGTCTTTACCATCACAAAGTGATAACTTGTTTGGATTCAACATTGTGTTTTCGAACACGGTAACAAACTCATTCAAGTTTGATCTGAGTGTCTTTCATCATGAATCTAGACAAATGTATTACTTAGCTTAGCTTCCTTCTCATTTTTCAAACGAGGCAAAGCTCTACCCAAGTGAAACTAAGTTTATTTTCACATGTTCTTGATCTACACCCATGCGTTTGTACTTTCCATGTTGGAATTTGAACAGAGGCATACTTTACGTGTTGTGTCAGAGATTGTGCTAGCTACTTTTTTATACGTTTACACCCATCCATGTTTACTGGCTGGGGTGTTAAACGACTAAAGCGAGCGGGTATGTTTTCACGTCTTTGGCAGTCCTACGATCTTGACTTTAGGATCCTCATCATTGTTACGGGTCGGTTTTTTCATTTTGTCTCTTCCCTAGTTTGTCATTTTTTTCTTGCATTCTGGTCGTTCAGTCTTGGTATTTACATTACATCTCCCATTCTTTGGGAATGTAGTATAAATCCCTCTATTGCATGGTTACGCTGCTTACATTACCACAGACTTCTTGTTATACCTTCTACTTGATTTTAGTTTAGACGTCATATGGGTTTCTTGACAAGTGTTGATACTACATTATATATGCCGCCATGATGTTGTCTTGATATCAACACCTTGCTTTCTTGGTTGAGATATCTAGATAGAGTTATTCTGATATGTCTAGTTATGACATCCACTTAAAAAAAAAAACTTAGCTTTCGTCGACACTCGAGTTAGTACTAGGTATACCTTGTGTGGAGGTCGCGATTTGCTCCTTGTTGTTACTTACACCTTTTTCATTTCAAACTTGACGTAAGTATTGACATTGTGTGGATCATATTTGCATTAGGCTATCATTTTGCACACACATTTTACATAGGGAGTATTTCCTTATTGATTGGATTTGTGTTTCACACTTGCATGATTGTTCCTTGTGATTATTCATTCAGAAAACTTATTTTCTAGGACAATCCTTTTTATCTCATCAAGATTGCATCATCATGATGTCTATTTTCCTTAGACCTTCTTTGGAAAATCACACACGCATCTCTGTACGTACTGAATGTCTAGTTGGCTGCCATTGTGCTGCCCAAATCGGCATGGGGCCTTCTTCACTTTGAAGAAGTTTGATCACACTATCTAGGTCTAGACATTTGTTCTTAAATGACACCAACAATGACTGACTATTGCGTGGTTCCTCATGCTTATGACAGTGTAAAACCTAGGTTTAGGCATTCACATCAAAAGATACCCTTTACGACTAAACCTCGTTTGGTTCTTCGTGCTAGAATTCCCACCTAGGTACCCTATTCCCCACCTTCAACTCATAGTCAGTGGTATGGTTTGGATGCTTCTGATCCAAATTATTATTCGAGTTCCCCCACTCTTCTTCCGATTCAGATCCAAACTACCATTCGGATTCCCACTCTTCTTCTGAAGATTCGGATCCCAACTATTGTTCGGATACCCCTAGATCAAATCTGAATCATGGTCCTCCCTTCCTTCGCATGACCTTTATTCCAACTCACCTCAACGATTTCTTCCTCCTTTGAAGACTCATGTGACTCCAAGTTCCATTGATCGAACATATAATTTGATTCTTGAGTCATGATCCTCCCTTTCTTCGTAGGACCTCCTTCATCAGTCGTCTCAACAACCTCTTCCTCCATCGAAGAGTTCCATGACTCGGGTTACCTCTAGTCACTCATCAATTTGACTCCTACGTCGCAACTTAATGGATGGCTATGCGATCCTACTTTCCAACCTACATTACGTCATCTTCTAGAAAAATTACCTAGGTCCAAATCCAAATCATCCATTCATGAAATACCTGTCGCCAAGCTTACTTCCTCTCTTGAGTCATCTTCTTTTGTCAATCAATCTTCCCCGCTTAGCGGATTCATTTCTTCAAGTCAACCCCCCATTGTCAAATAACAACAACCTCTATTGATTGATTTATCTTAGGATAAAGGACCAATTAGACTACATAAAGATATCCCTTTAGAGGATTGCAAACAAGGTTTCTTTCTTGAACTCAATACGCTCGCGTATGGGGAGGAAGAGTTTGATTCCTTTTATCATAACATAGAGGAAGATCCTAAGGTCATGGAACTTGATTCTTCTTCTGTTATTCCATCTTCACCTTCCTCTGAACATGATGAGATGTTGGGGTCTAGCATTGATCCATGGCCTATCTTCTCATTACCCAATCATTCCTTATCTATCATCATTCCTCAATAAAAATCTTACCTTGGCTCACCTCCTAGTAGCCCATCATCTTCTTCTATCTTGGGGCCACATCCTAGTATCCCTCCATTTTCTACTTGTGGGTCACCTCCTAGTAGCCCATTACCTTCTATTCTTGGGCCACATCCTAGTAGCCCTTCATCTTATTCTATCTATGGGACACCTCCGAGTATCCCCTACACATCGATACTTGGGCCACACCCTAGTAGTCCCTCACTTTCATCTTCTATTCTTTGACCATGTCCTCGTAGCCCAACTTCTTCCATCTTAGGGCCATATCCTAGTAGCCCTTCATCATCTTCTATCGGCGGCTCACCTCCTGGTAGCCCATCCTCTTCAATTCATGGACCGTATCCTTTTCATCTATCACATATTTCTTTTATCAATGTTTGTGGCAAGCCCACTACCATTTCTATCATTCCTTTCATCAATCATAAACGTTCATTTTCTTCTCCTTCTCAGGATCAGGCAAGTCATGCGTCGAAACTTATAAAAAACTCAAACAGGTTCATTATCAAGCTCAGGTCAAAACTTCCAAGAGCTCTAAAGCTCCCAACAAAGTAAATGATATTAAGATTAAAAATCAAACACGATTCAAGAAAACACATCAACATAACCATCAAGTATGGCGTAAAGTGCATAAACCTCTAGGATAGGGAACTCCAACTCCCGCATATGAAATCCATGTTTTAGGATAAATCATAGTCTTTTGTTGAGTATGAGCTCACCACAATCATCGACATCGGAGATAACATGACTCTTGATAAACAATCACACTTAGTCTCCCTTATTAAGGAACTTGCAGACATCGTTGTTGGATCTTACCATGCAGAGTGACTTATTTGGTCCCACCTTTCCAAAAACTATCAAAAATCTAAAAATCAAAACAATTCAAAAATACAAAAACATGAGAAAACATTTCATAGAAAAATCAAAGGTTCAAAGATCAAACATTGCAATCAGGTATTACGTACACATGGATGTTTATTTCTTCCCTTTCTTTCTCTTCTTCTGCAAGTCTTCCTATCATTTTTATCCCTTCGGTGATCTTTTGGTTAGCCTATTCACACATATTTTGCGACATTTATCTCTATGGTATCCGTTTGACCCTGGTCTTTTATCACCTTGGTAAATTAAAGAATGACTGACCTCTTAGAGATCCTATCACATTCAACATCTAATAAACTTGTTGTGAAGAAATTTTGGACATATTTGTTGACACTAGCCAATGTCATCATCACAATCACTTCCACCTCCTTCCATCAAGCCATTTGTGGTTCTTAACCCCTTGTCAAACAAGAGAGCTGAAATAAGTTTTCAGAAAGCAAAAGAATCAAAATCAATCAAAATTCAAAAGCTAAAAGCTACAAAAAAAAGAAAATTGATATATAACTCTCTCTTGGGGTATTTCCAATAATCTCTATTGGGGATATGGACACCTGACTAGCAGTAGAGCAATGTTGTGATTAGAATCAAATGCATCTCCTTCAGGGCTATGAATGCCTAGCTGGCAACGGAGCAATGTACGACTATGCTTCCACCCTCCATTCACAAATTGCCTTTCAAAATAAATCATTCCTACACATTGGCAAGGGTGTCTTCACTTGTTGTCTATTGAATATTTCTTTCAAGAGGTAATTTAATTCCACGTTCACACACTGGATCTCTATGAGTAAACAGGATTAGTATGTTACCAAGTGTCTTTTTTTTTACCTTGTTCGAATCTTACTCTAGTCTATATCTTGTCTCACGATTTGTGCCTTTGGCTAATCGCTTCTTCATCGCGAAGCTTCTAAACTACATTCATATCACTCACATCATTCTTCTGCTTTGTTCAGAACATCCATGTGTATAAGATTTCCTTTTTTGACATGTTTGCGGACACCTTTTTCCCCTTTCAAAAATCACAATCATCTCCTTCCTTTCTATCATGTGCTTTTAGGCCAACTTACACAGGGGGCATCCTTGCTTCTTCCTAGCACTTCACTATTTTACATTCATTGTCATGTTGAACCTATCCATAATAACCTTGGGTCCCGCTTCTACACATGAAGAGTTTGCTTTGAATACTCCCACCTAATCTCTAGGGAAATTTTGCATCTTCACCTTATTGTGCATGCACGTGGCCTTTCACCCTTGTACATCCCATCTATCGCTAGGGGCATCCATGCTTCTTTGTCTTCCTATACATAGTTTCAGAAAAATTTCAAAATAATAATCACAAAAAAATGTTCAAATATGTTGGAAAAATCAAAACATTCAAATATGTTCAAAGAAACATCAAAAACAATATAAATCAGCTTACAAAATGTCACTCTTTGGTTCTCACATGTTCATGTGCACGACTCACGGATCATATTGATCTACCTCCACCAAGAAAATCTAGGCTACTTATTTTTTTCGTACTCTACGAGGCACACTGATAGAGTTGCACGGTCTTGTTTCGTAGTGCACATTTTTTTTCCATTGGACTAAAGTGTCCTCCGTTATTCCCCTCGCATGTATCTTTGCTTGGGGCACCGTCGTTAACCCTTGTTGTTAATTCGAATAGGTTGGAACCGTAAGCTAGGAAAAATACACTACTAACAAGGAAGTAAAATACCAATAATCATACCTCCTCCTTCGCAAGGCTCGTAGCAAACCTCATAATGGGCTAGGAAACTTGGACCGAGCCCGATTATGTGATATGCAGTGCCTTTCTTGAAGACGAGCAAGGCCTTCTTGCAACAACGATCCTCTTACTTTGCACCAGATTGGAAAAAGGATTATGAGGCTATTTGGGCATTAGGACGAGGTAAAACCATGTTCTTTGCTCAAAGGATGCAAGAACTTAGATATGGCATTCAAGCTTATTCTCCGTGTGTTTAGAGGGGAGGGGTAAGGTTGTATTTATAGCTGGGGAGTGATTAACTTAGATTAATTTAAGTAATCATGGTTTGAAAATGTGGGCAAGATTAAGTGAGTGGTTTGAAAATGTGGGCAAGATTAGGTGAGTGGTTTGAAAATGTGGGCAAGATTAGGTGAGTGGTTTGAAAATGTGGGCAAGATTATATTTTTAATTCATAAGTGGAGGATTTTAATTCATGAGTGGGGGCCACGAAGAATGGGTGAGGATTTGAATTATATTTTTAATTCATAAGTGGAGGATTTTAGGTGAGTGGGGACCATGAAGGGTGGGTGAGGATTTGAATTTGAATTTTTAATTCAATAGTAGAAAAACATGGAGAATAATGACATGTGGTGAGGATTGGGTTATTTTTGGATTTTGAAATGGATAATTAATCAAAGTGTATTTTTGTGGGAAATGAGGAAGGGGAATTAATTGATTTAGAATAGATATGAAATTAGGGTGTCTACATTTCCCCTCTTTGGAAGGGTACTATGAAAGTAGTGTCTTTTCAAAGAAAGTAGGCAGTATGGGGAAGAGTTCAATCTAATTTTTTAAAAGGTAGAGCGAATGTTTGTTGGGGAGAATAGAAAGTGGTGAGTGACGGATATCATAGTATCCTCCAAGACAAAAATTTCATGAGAAGATGTGATTATGGATAGATGTGATGATGCCCCCTCGAGAGGACTGATGAGAATGGAATATACGATAGAAATCTCGAAAAGAAGAGAAATGAATTATGTGGAAAAGAGGATGATAAAGGAGTGGAAGAGACTGGAATGACCGCACGACGAAAATGGAGAAAGGATTTAATTAGCCTTGAATGCTAGGTGTGAGGGTGTGTGGGAAAGAGAAAAGGGAATGGATAGGATTGGGGGTTGATTACAAGAAGAGTAAGGGAGATAGGGGAGGGAAAAAAATAATGGAAGAGGTATAAATAAGAGAGAGGGATGATACGGGAAGAAGGGAATGATGAAGGACAAACAAGGAAAAATAAGAAAATAACATAGTAGAGGGTGAAGGGATAAAATAGAGAGATGTGTAAAATGAAGGAAGTAATAGAGATAATAAAGAGGGATGCATGGAAGTGAAATAAATGATAAAGCTAAGAAAAGTAGGAAATGAGAAAGGATAAATAAGAAGGAGAAAATGAGGTGGGAGTAGGGGGTGAAATGGAGGAAAATGGAAAGAGAACGAAAAAGAAGTAGAACAGAGAAAAAAAGAAACTATGAGGGGTGAGGAAAGTGTGAAAAAGAGAAGAGAAAAGAAGAGAAAAGATACAGAATGAACGAAAAGGTAGGGTGGTAGAGAAAAGGAGAAGTGGTAAGAAGAAACATGAAAATTAGGGGAGAGGAAAGGAAGATAGAATGAATACAAGGAGAAGATTGAAGGAATCGTGTCATTGTGAGGAAGACCAAGGCAAAGAATATGGAACAGACCATATAGAGATGCATGTGGAGGGTGGTATGATAAAAAAGACAGGACAACGCTGAATAGCCAGGTTATTGATGGGGAAGTAAGGAGGAAACGTGATGGAAAAAGGGGAAGGAGATGATACAGGGGAAGGGAAATAAGACGAGGGGTGGGAGAGAGAAGAGGATAACAAAGAAAATGATGTAGAAGGAAGGGAATACAGAAAGGGGGTAATAAGTGGAAAGGAACGGTATAAGGAATGTTCAGAGAAGAAAGAGGGGAGGAATGACATCGATTGGAAAATATGCAGAGATGTATGAAATGAGGATACTAGGATGTATTATGAAGACAATAAAGATATTGAAGAGGGTGAAGAGAAGTTGGAGAGATGGGTAAGAAGCGACAAGAAAGGGTGGGATTGAGGGAAAAGAATAGGAGAGAAAAGAGAATGGGGGATAGAAGAGGCAATGCCAATGAGGGGATATTAGGGAAATCCCCTTTACAATGAGTGGTGGGGAAGGGTGAGAGAAAAAATGAAGAAAAGGAGAAAGCTAATGAGGATTGGAAAGGGTAACGCCAATAAAGGGACGTTAGGGAAAACCCTTTTACAATGAGTGGTGGGCTTAGAGGAGGGAAGGAATGAAGGGAAACTCTAGAAGGTCCAAGGGAGTGAATGAGGTCGTGTGGAATGAGGATTGATGATTTTTAGGGAAAACCCATTTACAATTATTAGCACGGGAAGAGAAGAGGATGATGAAATAATGATATAGGAGTGTTAACTGTAATGGCGAATGCGTGTGTGGGTAGAAATGTGGGGGGAATTTGAGAAGATGAAGTGGATGAGTTGGGACTAGGTGAAAGTGAGGAGAGGATGCGGGTGATGAGGATGAACGAAGTGAGGATGAAGAACCAAGACATGAAAAGAATGGGAGGAAACGGTATGAAGGATGATGGATCAAGAAGGGGAAAATGGGGGGAAAGAATATGATTGTAGGCGGAAGAGATTAGATGTATGTTGTAAGAGGATATGTGAAGAAAGGATAATAGTAGGAGGAAAAAGTGGGTAGTAGGAGATACCAGGTGGAAGAAGCGATCAACAAAGTGAACGAAGAATTAGGTTGGGGAGAAGTTCATGATGAAAAGTTAAGTGTAGGGAGGACCTTGACATAAGATTGTCATGTGACGGAAGTGGTTAAGTAAGATTGCCAAGCGAGTAAAACTAGAGATGACAAGTGGTCAAGCGAGAAGTGGTGTTTGTGAGAATCGAAAAGGAGGTGAAAGGATGTGATAATGGGGAATGCTAAGAAAAAGTGAAGGGTGAAGGGTGCGTAGTGATGGGGAAAGGCAAGGAGACCGATCATCCTTAAGAGGGACTCTTACGTGAGATCGCCATGCTGGGTGAGTGGTTAAGTAAGATTGCCAAGCAAAGGAGGGTGATAGTGGTGGTAAAAAGATGTGATGATGGGGAATGAAGAGGAAAGATGGATGGTGAGATTGTAGAGTGATGGGCGAGTGTAAGATGACATGGCATGATTAAAATAATCTCTTAAGTAAGATCGTCATGCTCTTTGGGGAGGTTTCGTAGTATCACCCAACCGAAAGGGATGAAATGCAAGGAGAAAGACAAGATGATATTGGGGACGGGGGTGGAATGGTAGGTGAAGAAGATGATCATGATGAGGGGTAGGAGAAATAAGATGGGGGAAATATGATGGGATGGGGGAAGGCCATAGGGTAGATCAACCTTAAGTGGAAGTCTTAAGTAAGATTGCCATGCGGCCAGAATGGTTAAGTAAGATCACCAAGCTAAGGAAGAAGAAGGATGATGTTAGAGTTGGTGGGAATAGGGTATGACAAAATGGATTGAAGGGGAACCCTCAATTTAATTTTCTATACTACGAAAGCGCGTAAGTAGGATGACCAGGCATAAGACGGATTTGGGGAAGGATGAGAAAAGAGTGAGTGAGGTATGCTTGAGTGGTATATGATATGAGATGAGGTGATAATAAGAAAGAAAAGAAACAAAGGAGTGTAACATGAATGGATGAAGGAATATATGTAGTGGAGGGTGGAGAGTGTGGGGGAATCCTTAATTGGGATGCCGTGTGGTAAGAGTAATGATGTGAGAATGGGAAATAGAAGAGGTGGAATGAGAAGATGTGTGTGGTGGTGATTGTTGTTTGATGAGAGGGGAGGTGGTGAAGAAGCTTCTACAACGGGAAGATCTTAGGGAGAGGGTAAACCTCCACCGAGGATTCCATATAGAAGGGGTTATTAAGTAATATTGTCAAGCGGGAAGCAAAAGGGTGAAAGGAAAGAATACAAATGGGTGAGAGGGGACAGGAATGGTGAGAAGGGTAATATGGGGATAAGTGGCGGAGGAGTAAAAATGAGGAGCGAGGATGAATGGATCAAATACATGGTGAGCATGGTGGGGGAGGAGCTGCTGGATAGAGAATGCTACTTGAGAAAGATCATCAAGTAGGATTCGCAAACTGCAACGGTGATCAATTAGGATTCCCAAACTGGGGAATGTATTAGTATGGGTGAATGGATGGGGTGCAAAGTAAGATGTTGATCATGTAGGAAGATACTCACATGACGAAAAGCATCTTAATTTTAATATAGCACATAACAGGATGCATCGTGATATAAAAGATCAGGATGACTAGACTGTAATATGCATGATAGCATAGACAGGGGCCATCAAAAAGGTTTGATGCCCTAGTATGATATGCAAATGGAAGAGAGCATAGACAGAGGCCATCAAGAAAGTATGATGCCCTAGTATGACATGCAATCAAATAACGTAAGAATATTAGAGAGAACACCATGATACATAAAATCAAGATGCCCCATGTAATATATCAAGATGCAAGAAAGTAATTAATAATTTACAACTGATAATGCAACACAAGAACCAATAAACATGTCCCTAACGTGTTCCACAGTGAGGATTGATTGGATGTGCTCCCAAGGTACGAGGACATAGTAAAGTATTGGGTCATTGTCCTCAAACAAGGAAACAATGAGAGCCGGATTTACCCCAAACGAGGATTCATGCGAGGAGAAGTGGTTTGAATTTGGTAGTCATAAGGTGATTGGATCATTCATTGGGGATAACATTTCAAAGGTTAAATTGTGTTGGTTATTTTAGAGTTTTTTTTTTTTTTTTTTTTTTTACGATTTTGTGGATTTTTTTATTATATATATATATTTCTAATGTTTTTGGATTTTTGACGATTTTCAAATGTTTTTGACTTTTTTGACGATTTTCAAATGTTTTTGGATTTTTGACGATTCTGTGTAATGTTTTTGGATTTTTTACGATTGTTTCTAATGTTTTTGAATTTTTGATGAGTTCTAATTTTTTTGTTGGATTTTGGATGATTGTTTCTAATGTTTTTGGGTTTTTGACAATTTTCAAATGTTTTTGAATTTTTAGATTTTACAATGTTTTTAGATTTTGACGATTTTGAAATGTTTTTGGATTTTGGATTTTACATTGTTTTTGGATCTTTGATGATTTTCAAATGTTTTTGGATTTTTAGATTTTTACACTATTTTTGGATTTTTGGATTTTTACATTATTTTTGAATTTTTGACAATTTTCAAATGTTTTTGGATTTTGGATTTTTACACTTGCTTTTGGATTTTTACATTGTTTTTGGATTTTTGACGATTTTCAAATGTTTGTAGATTTTTACACTGTGATTGGCAAGTTATGGACTAGAGTGTAGACTTATTTTTGAGAGGCCATAAACATGGATATTATACATATGTACCGTGTTCCGTGTTGTAATTTATGCTCAGAATAACACAAATTCTCTTTCCATTGGCAGGATATGGTGGTGATGATATGATGAAAAGAATTCCAGCTCCATTCTTGACTCCACACAACTAGTAAAATGTGTGGGCTCATCACCGAGAATCAAGAAGGACGCAGGAGGTAGATAATGAATATAGAGACAAATGCTAACAACAATCCCTTTGGGAAATTGTGACTCCATTCTTCATAACGGTATTGAACTAGTTTCAAAAATGGCTTTCACTTTATGAGTCATGTGCTAGACTTAGACAAGTTATGTGGCCTACTGATTGGTAAGATATGAGGTTAAGGGATAGTTTTCTCTTCACTTAGGCATCTAAATTACGTGTTTGGGGATTCTATAATTTGTAAGCCTTTGTAAGATTTTGTATTTTTGAAATGACTCCTATGCCTTGCCCCATGCTACTAGTGAGAAGTAAGGACTCATCACCGAAGGCAAAATATAGGCGAGTGAATTCCCTTTTGCCTTTTGTTTTGTTTTATTTTTCTTGAATATTTTGCAATGTTTTTATGATTTTATGAGAATGACCCCTACGCTTTGCCCCATGCCACTTGTAAGAGGCAAGGATTTATCACCGAAGACAAGACGTAGCAGTAAGGGCATCTTCCTCCATTCCCAGTCTCACACTACCGGTAAAAGTGTGGGCTCAACACTAAAGACTATGAAGGATGAAAGATGTGATAATGAATTATTTATAAGTTATTGAATTAATAGAATTTTTTACAATAGTGCTTTGTATTTGGGAAGAAACGTCTGCCCCCAATCTCAGCCCCACACGACTAGTAGGACGTAAGGGTTCAACACCAAAGACTGAGATAGACGACCAAACGAACTGGGTAACGAAGTTTAGAGCTTTGTTATGAAAGCGAGAATGTATTTAGAGGGAATATATTACCATTAGTAAGCTTTAGGTATGACCATAATGGAAAGTGGCTGAAAATGGAAGAAGTATGACGCTCACAAACTTAATAGGATTTATATTAGCACTTGTCTCATGATGATAAATATGAAGATGTGATTTTGATAAAGAAAATATCTACCAATGGAAATGAATAAATTTAAATTATTCGAGAGATAAGTAAGACAAAAGGAACAATATACACGTTGTATCCTAGAATAGTGAACATCTCAAGGATAAAATTTCTTAAAATGAACTACATTCATTGGTTCATCAAGATCTTGACCATCTTTAGTGGCCAATTTATAGGCTCCAAAGCCAAATTTAGTTGTGATTACATAGGGTCCTAACCAATTGGGCTCAATTTTTCCTTGTTTTTCTCATTCTTTAGTGGTATTCTTTTGCTTTTCTTTTAAAATGAGGTCACCAATTTTGAATTCTCTGGGTCTTACCTTTTTATGATAAGCTGCGTTGCGATCGGTTTTGATAGACTTGAAGATGATTGAGAGCATTAAATCATTTTTCATCAAGATGATCAAGCTCTTGAAGCCGTGGATGTCGATATTCATCCTTATTAATTACATCTTTAAGGGAGATCATCAAGGATGGGAGTTCTATATCAATAGGTAAAATAGCTTCACAACCATAAACAAGGGAAAATGGGGTGGCTCCGGTAGGCGTGTGGTAAGATGTACGGTAAGCCCAAAGAGTGGGGTAAATTTGAGTATGCTAATTATGTCCATGGGTGTTGACAATATTTTCCATGATGGATTTTAAGGTCTTATTGGTTGCTTCCGCTTGACCATTGCCCTGAGGGTAGTATGGAGTGGACCATTTAAGTTTGATGTGAAAACGTTTGGCTAGGTCTTTTACATCCTAGTTTTTAAATGATTTTCCATTATCTGCAACTAGAGCGGATGGAATACCAAATCGACATATGAGATTATTAAAAATGAATTTCAATATTTGGCTACCGGTAACATAAGTGAGAGGCATAGCTTCTACCCATTTAGTGAAGTAATCGGTAGCGGTAATGATGAACTTATGTCCATCGGAAGATGTTGGTTTGATTTTACCAATGAGGTCAAGTCCCCATTGAGAGAAGGGCCATGGTGTGGTTATCAATTGTAATGCCTGGGAAGGTGTGTGGATAAGATTTCCATGCTTTTGACATGCTTGACAATGTTTGACAAAATGACATGCGTCACTTTCCATGGTGGGCCAATAATATCCAACTCGTAAGATTTTCTTGGCTAAGGCGATACCATTTGTGTGTGCTCCATCAGATACCAGAATGGACTTCAGCTAAGACACTTGAGGATTCTTCCTGATTAAGACATCGGAGTAGGGTGCCATCATATCCTTGTTTATAAAGAGTTTTTACTAAAATTGTGTAACGAGAAGCACATTGTGCTAAAGCATGTTTATGCATTGGTTTCATGTCGACAGGAAATGTTTTATCATGAATGAAGGTATAAAGATTGTGGTACCAAGGGTTATTCGGACCCACTATCTCACATACCATAGTGTTTTCAGGAAGATCATAGGTAGGCATTAAGAGATGTTCAACAAGAAAATGTGCCTAGGGTTGACTAGATGTGATTTCTAAGAGGGATCCGATGGTTGCCATAACATCAAGCAGATTTATTACGAATTCTGGGAATTTGATCAAAGCTAATTAATCAAAAATAGCTTCGAAGACTATCCACCATGCGTTTATATGGGATAATTTTTTCATCCTTGACCTGGTATTCATCGGTAACTTGCTTGATGATAAGTAAAGAATCACCAAATACAACTAATTCTGTAAGATTCCAAGATATAGCTAGTTTTAATCCTGTGATGAGAGCTTCATATTCTACGATATTGTTGGTACATGGGAATGCTAAGCGAAATGATTTGGGGATAACATGTCTCATTGGGTGTGATAAGCAAAATACCAGCCCCTGAGCCATGGAGATTACAAGATCCATAAAAAAATAGAGTCCAAGTTGGCGCAATGTCTATGTGTAGAATATCTTCATCAGGAAAAGAAAATGAAGTGGTTCTGTGCCAGGAAGGGGTGCCTCAGTAAGTTGGTCGGCAAGGGCTTGTCTTTTAATTGCTTTCTGCGGAAAAATTCGACATCAAATTCACTAAGTAATACGACCCAACTAGACATTCTTCCCGTGAGAATGGGTTTGGACAACAAATACTTGAGAGGATCAATTTTGGCAATCAACTTAGTTGTGTGATTGAGCAAGTAATGACGTAACTTATGGAATGCAAAGGTGACCACTAAGCATACTTTTTTGATTTGGGAATAACGTACTTCATGCTCAATAAGTGTTTGACTAAGGTAATATACAACCTGTTCTTTTCCTTGATTGTTATGTTGTGCTAGTAGAGCTCCTATGGCATGTTCAGTGGTAGATGTATAAAGCAACATGGGTTTATCGACAACTGGTGACATAAGAATAGGTAGACTAGAGAGGTATTCTTTTAACTTAGCAAAAGAGTCTTGGTAATCGTGGTTCTAGTGAAAGTGTGCATCTTTCTTGAGTAACTGATTAAAGTGATGGCACTTGTCAGCCAACTATGATATGAAACTTGAATAGATTGTATCTTTCCCTGAAGACTGCGTAATTATTTTATGTTTTGAGGAGGAGGCATTTCCATAATGGATTTGACTTTGGCAGGATCCACTTCTATGCCTCTTTGTGAGACAATAAACCCTAATAATTAACTAGAGGTTACTCCGAACACACATTTCTTTGGGTTAAGACGAACCTTATACTCACGTAATCTATCGAAAATGCATCTCAACACACTTGGATGCCCTATTCGTGTTTTATATTTTGTTAATATATCATCAACATAATCTTCCATGATATCATGTAACATGTCATGGAAGATGACAAATAGTCTGCCCGTTAATATGTGGCACGGCATTTTCAAGCCGAAAGGCATGACCTTATAACAGAAGGTGCCCCATGGTGTAGTAAATATCATTTTATGTTGATCTCCTTCAGCAATACGTATTTGATTGTAACCAGAGAATCCATCCATTAAGGAGAGCATTTCATGGCCTGCCATAGAATCAACAATCATGTCTATATTTTGCAAGGGAAAGTCATCTTTGGGACAAGCCTTGTTGATGTCACAGAAGTATGTGCATATTTTGTTGCGGAGTTTTTTGGCGACGGGAACTATGTTAGATATCCATGCCGAATAATCAATAGATTTGATAAAGTTAGCTTCTAAGAGTTTCTTGAGTTCGGCTTTGACAAGCAATGCAACTTGGGGATGCATTTTGCGTAGTTTTTACTTTACAGGTTTTACATCTAGATGTACCACAAGATGGTGTACTACAAGAGATGGGTCCAGGCCTGACATGTCCTTATATGTCCATGCAAATATATCTTGGAATTCAATAAGGAGTGTTGTGAATTCCATGCATTCTTGGTCAGATAGACTAATGCCAAGTTGTAAAATTTTTGGCTATTCGGTGGTGCCAATGTTTATGTCTTTTGTTTCTTCTACAAGCATTTTAGATGTATCCTTTTCAGAGAACGATGCTAATGGTTGATGTAGGTCATCAGTGTCGGGTGTTTGTTGGAACTTTTTGTTGACATGTTTGGTGGATAGGGTGGCGGTGAGGTTTTGACTATGGGAAATCCTCTGTTTGTGCTTTTGATCCAAATTTTCTGAGGGTGAAGGATCTGAATATTTTATCTCTTCGCCAAAATAGGCTGATTCATTTAGATTGATTTCAAATCCTTTTCTATGGTCGGAAGTAGGGATTTGGTCGTGAGTTCCAAGGAATTCTTCGATGGCTTCATCATTTTGGAACATGTCCATGGCTGCATGATGTGGTTGGCCATGGTCTATGAGACTCGGATGTGTAGGCTCAAAATTGATGACATTAATAGATAAATGTTCAAAGGAAAGATGTGTTTCAACGAGGTCCTCAAAAAGACTACATGGAGACCTGATGTCATTATCAGAACTGGTGTCATCATTGTCACTTGAAATTATTATGGGAGCAACATCAAACACCTTGAAACCTAGACCATGTTTACCATGATGTTGTGTGCAATTTATCGGGTCTAAATGACCTTGTTCATTTGGACCGAGTCCTTTACCCTACCATCGCATGTTTTTCATTATTCGATGAGCTTTGGTAAATTGAGGGGACTCATAACATGGAGTAAATTTGTCATTATATAACCAAGATCCTGAAGAACTTGGAATATTTTCGTTGTCAAGATAATCAAAAATTTTCCAAACCTGAGTGACCCATTTGGTAAGTTGGATGAATTCTCGGATTGTGGAGCATTAGGTTTTCCATAACTATGTGGGGATTTGGTGATATAAAAAGAGTCTTCCATCTTTTGAAATTGATATTCACCACATCCCGTGTCAATGATTTTAAATGTGTGAGATGGGGGACCAATAGGTACCTCATGTGGTGGGGAAGTTAGTTTGGTAGTCTTAAAAGATGAAGAGAATGGGTTATAAGAAAAAGGGGGTGGATTGAAGGATGAAGGTTGGTTATTCACAGGAGGAGGTATCTTAATAGAGGAGGTGTGGTTGGATGAAGAAGATTGGCTAGGTGAAGAAGAAGATGGTGTGGTGGAAGAATAATTGTTGCTGGAAGAAGAAGCTTGATTAGTGGAAGAAGATGATTGATTAGTGGGAGGAGGACTGGTGGAAGGTGGTTGACTAATAGATGATAATGGATTGGAAAATGTGTTTTGGTTATGAGATGATGGTTTTAGATTATTATTAGGGAGTGTATCAGGATCAATGCATGTTTCATTAGGGATTATATGAGGTGGAGCATATTTATCTGTTGATGGAAAATAGTGATCATGTTGATATCGTCCTTCGAGGAATCTACAATACTCAAAAGGTTGGGGATATGCACGTAATGTAAATTCCTTGTCCAAATGAGGAAACTTAATGCATTGGTGGAATGTTGATGGGACAGCTTTCATGGCATGGATCCATGGTCGGACGACAAGAATGTTATATGCAACTTCTACATCTATCACATGACATGATCGTGTCTAAGGTGATGGGTCCAATTTGGAGAGGAAACGTGATTATACCTTGAGACTTTCTTTCACTATTATCATACCCACGAATGGTTATGATATTATTTTATAAATCATTTTCAGTGTAACCTAGACAATGTAAAAGTTTCATGGAACAAATATTTAATGTTGATCCATTGTCGATTAAGATGCGCTTGATTTTACGATGAGTTACATAACCCTCGATGTATAAATAATGATTATTAGCGATGTTGGGATTAAGTAGGTCAGCGGGACCAAAAGATAAAATAGGATTGGGGACTGTAAAATGTGTAATTAAAGCCTGGAATTGTTGTGAATTGATGTCCTCAGGGACACGAGCATTATTCAATGTTTGTATAAGGATGTGTTGTAGTGCGGGAGAAGAATTAAGTAGTTCCATGATTGAAATTTGTGCGGCAGTCTTCTCTAATTATTTGACAATATTAAATGACGGCGTAGGTTGTGGAGAGGAATTAGCGGTGGAATTAGATGGCAGATTAGAAGGTGATGGCGGGACGAAGTGACAGATTTTTTGTTGTAGGGACCCACATTTTTTCTGTTTAGTGGTGATCTCATAGTCGAGTTCGATCTTTATAGTTGCCACTAAGTCTTGGTCATAATCTACTTGGTCGAGATGACTGAGTCATACTCAACATTGATTGATGATTGACCCTTATCTTTTGAATTGTTATCATGGTTAGGAACGGATTTTTGAACATGTGAAGTTTTTCATTAGGTTTTTTTATCTCAAAGGTATTTTCAACTTCTATGTTTCCACGTTCAATCGGTCTTGGACGTAATGGCGGAGTTCGCATGCATCGATCTGTGGAGTGCCCTTTTATGCGATGGTATTCACAATATTCGTTATCTTTATACCAATTTGGTTTGGGTTGTCCTTCTTCAAAGGGTCTGACAATGGGATATGTAATCATATTAGCATTTTCCAAATGACGAAAGACACTAGATAGAATTTCTCCGAGAGGAGTGAACTCTCTTCGTCGATCCCAAGAAGGAACTTACTTTCTAGGGATAATGATTGGTTGTTTAGATTTTGATGTCTTGGTGGGATGGTTTTGGACATTCCGGACATGCCAGAATCGAACGCTATCATTGACGATATTTCGATTCTCGGTTAAAGAATTTAGATCTGTCCTGGTTCTAAGGAGTGTCTCGATAAGGTTGGTCTCTAAAGGGTGCCTTAAGTAAGCCCTTAGAAATGAGGGCTTTTTCGATTTGTGTCCTCTTTTCAATGACTTCTTCGAAACTATTCAAACAATGCATTTGCATGTGGAATGATAATTCGGCATTGAGATTAGGGACAAAAATACTAACTAGTTGTCTCTCTGTGCGAGCGGGGAATCGGCTTGTAATGCCTCGCCATTGTTGTAAAAAGGAGGCAAAATTTTCATTTGGCCTTTACCGAGTGTTGTAGAGACAAGCATGGTTATTTTCGAGTCTAGGTTATAGGAAAAATGTTTGAAAAATTTCTCCGATAAGTCTCAGTAAATGTCGTGGATCGACCCTTTGGGCGAGATGGAAAAACCAATCTATATCCTGTCCTCCTCAACTATGGGAGAGTAATCGTAAAAGGTACGTGTCTCGATAGGAAACTTCCTGACATTGCATGTAAAATTTCTTGACATGTTCATGGGGGCTGACTTTGCTTTTGTATTTATCAAACTTAAGGATTTCGAAGGATGACAAAAATGGTAATCGTGATATCTCTATATCAAATGGATAAGGACATAATTCTTCAAAGTTGAATTGTTTCGATTGTTTTTGTAGTCCCTGAATGGTGTCTTTCATAAGTTTCCATTCTTGTGCAAATGGAAAAGCAGGGGATGGTTTATCAAACATGTCATGGGTATTGGAATCTAGATTGAGATCTTTTAATCTAGATTGTTTCATTGTTGTTATAACCTGCGAGATACACCACAAGACACCACACAACAAAAACACTACCCAAAGCATGAAGGTTAACCAAAGAAGACCATAAGGAGCGAGAAAAGAAAATAATAACGAACAATAATAAACAAAGAACAAATAAAACCACTAATTGGGAAATTAATGGTAACAAATCAAAAGTAATGGTCGTCTGTAGGAATGTAAGCTAGGAAAAATACACTACTAATAAAGAAGTAAAATACCAATAATCATACCTCCTCCTTCGCGTCATCGTAACAAACCTCGAATGGGCTAGGAAACTTGGATTGAGCCCCGATCGATTGTGTGATATGTAGGTGCCTTTCTTTAAGACGGAGCAAGGCCTTCCTACAATAATGATCATCTTACTTTGCACCAGATGGAAAAAAGGATTATGAGGCTATTTGGGCATTAGGACGAGGTAAAACCATGTTCTTTGCTCAAAGGATGCAAGAACTTAGATATGGCATTCAAGCTTATTCTCCGTGTGTTTAGAGGGGAGGGGTAAGGTTGTATTTATAGCCTGGGGGAGTGATTAACTTAGATTAATTTAAGTAATCATGGTTTGAAAATGTGGGCAAGATTAAGTGAGTGGTTTGAAAATGTGGGCAAGATTAGGTGAGTGGTTTGTAAATGTGGGCAAGATTAAATGAGTGGGGGCACAAAGAATGTGTGAGGATTTGAATTATATTTTTAATTCATAAGTGGAAGATTTTAGGTGAGTGGGGACCACGAAGGGTGGGTGAGGATTTGAATTTAAATTTTTAATTCAATAGTAGAAAAACATGGAGAATAATGACATGTGGTGAGGATTGAGTTATTTTTTGAATTTTGAAATGGATAATTAATCAAATTATATTTGATTAATTCGAAGTGTATTTTTGTGGGAAATGAGGAAGGGGAATTAATTGATTTAGGATAGATGTGAAATTAGGGTGTCTACAGGAACTAAAGCTTGATAACAAAAACATTGCATTATTTTTCTCTATTAGGTTAGCTTGTTTACTTTCTCGTATTGCATTGTATTTTGTATGTTGCATGGAGTTAGTGTTTTTTTTGGCAATGGACATTTGTTCATATATGGCTTTTCATGTCATATTACACTTTTGTTCATTCTTTTTAATAAGGATCGATGATGAAGATCTCTAGCAATATGATGAAAAATAAAGTTGTTTAAAAGGCACTGGATTGATGTTAGCTCATTCCCCCTTCCTCATAATCCTTTTCTTCTATATCCCATTTATTTTCTTCTTGATCACAATATTCTTTCTTCTTTCTCTTCTGTCATCTTTTTGATCGTTAATTGAGTTCTTCTATCACCCCATCGACAATCGGGGCATCCTTCATTCTACTCATTTTTTTCTTCTATCCCTTCAAAATTTTCTACTTGTTTATGCTTTTCTACTTTCTTTGAAGTGACGTCACTTACGCCACCCCAAAGAGGGGAAAATGTAGACACCTAAAATATGCTTACACTTAGCATTTCCTCTAATTCATCAATTAACGATACTTTGTTAATTCCCCATTCTTCACTCCATTCTCGGATGCCCATTTACGACACCTTCTTGGTCGTATTCTTCCTATAATCATCTAATTTGGTTAATATCTCTCTTATTAGCTAAACATTCCTCCTTTCGACCATTCAAAATCTCCCTAGTTCTCTCTAGACCACTTCTATTGGCTTCCTAGGCTATCTATCAGTCACAATTGGTTATCCAAACCCCTCCTAACTCTCAATGAGTCTCTAATCACTTGCTAATCAATTTTAACTAGCCTAAACCCTAGTTAACTAGCCTAAACCAATCTTAACTAAGCCTAAATCATGTTTATCCTAATCTAATCCTAAAGTGATTTTTAGACTTTAGTCCCACATGCACCCAAATTCCAAATTCTTCCAAACCAAAAACTATAAATACAAGGCTAAGCCTACCCATTCAGACTTACAACTTTACTCTCAAACACTTTGGAAAGGCATTAGAAACCATTTGTGATAGCTTTAAGCTATAGAACATTTGGATCTTGGCCATAATCCATTGTTAAGAGCTCCTCCATCTTGCATCCATCCATTCCATATATAGTTAGTAAGGGAAGATCTAAATCTTGGCCACGTAGCCAACTTGGAGAGATCTCTTCACTATGTTTGGGAGTAAACAAAACATAATTTGATTACTTAGGATCTAAACTAGGTTCAATTTTAATAAGCTTTCATAGAGTAGAGAGTAGTATACATGTTAGTTTTTGATGTTTTTGTCAAAGTTATAATACTTTTATGTTAGTTTCTCTTGTTTAGCTCTAATCTAATGGTGCATGGTTGAGTTAGCAAAGCTTTGAGGTTCTTTAGCCTCACTCCATAGCTTTTACAACTTTCCATTACACACAATATCGATGACTAAAATATCGGGTTCATCAAGCCAAAGTGAAGGTAAATGATCATCGAAAGACTTGAGCGAACATAAATAGGATCTCTTTCTATGTGTGATCCCAATGAAGTATCTTCTCAAAAACCAATACCGTGGTGAGAATACTACTTAATAGGATGTATAGGTGAGGTAATACCCCGTGAATGTTTGTCAAAACCTTCACCGGTGAAACCCATAGAACAAAGCATGCAAGAACCAAATGCAGTGGTATGTTTCTCAAAAGAGCCATGCATATGAGCATAATTAGGATAAACATAACATGTTACTACAATAGGCACATATGTGGAACAACATACGGTAAAAAACCTAATAGGATTAGGAGCATTAGGAGTAGGAGTAGGCTCGAAGCAGAGACAAATCAAGGTCAATGGGTACATGAGCAATATCTGCAAGTGGACTAATAACAAGAGCATGGATATGAAAATACACATTTTGAGGATGATTTTGGAAGCGAGAAAGTGTCTGCTATAAGGAGTGTATTAGTTTATCATTCTCATAAAAGAGGTTATGAAGAAGAGAATTTTGATTTTTAAGTGATATATTTTGTTCCAAAAATTTAACCATATCCTCCTAAAGTCCACACACTTTGGAGAAAAGCTTCTCATTCTCATAATCCATGACAGATATAATAATTTAACACCTAAAATTTCACGATGTTGAGCTCAACCAAAATTATATCCGTAAGTGATTACAACACCCCCCAGATTTCGCACTTTATAATTAAGTGTGTGTAAATCTTACAATGAGTAAAAGTACCTTTTACCATTGAAATGCATGTATAAAAATGTCACCAATGTGGAGAAATAAAAAATACACAATTTCAAAAAAATCACCTTAATCGAGCAACATGATCAAAAGTTATGAGCTCTAGAAGGTTTTTATTAAAAATAATATTTTAAAGTTGAATTTTTATTTTTTTAAAAATGTACATATGACACCCAAATGTCCATAGGGTAAATAAGTACATCCATAGGATACGAACTTATGACCAAAGGATAAAATAATACACCTAAAACCTACACATCTAGAAGGTAAATGAATGCATATAGAAGGTACGCGTCTATATTCAATGGATAAAAGAATGTACGTAGAAGGCACAGATCGTGTATAGTGGATAAAAGAATGCACCAAAAGTACAAATTTGCGTCTAGTGGATAAAAGAGCGCATCAAAACATAAATATCTAGAGGGTAAAATAATACATCTAGAAGGTACATGTATATATCCAATTGATAAAATAATGCACCCAAAAGGTATATATATCGTGTCGAGTGGATAAAAGAATGCACCCAGAAAGTACAGATCTATGTCCAATGGATAAAATACTACATCCAAAACACGAATATCTAGAGGGTAAAATAATGCATCCATAAGGTACAAGCCTACATTACCTATACCTGCCTCCATTGCATTTGGGGACTTTTTATTTTACCCATACCTCGGCCCTACCCATGTTGTGACCTACATGCCGGACCCGCAACACTATTAGTGACCTTTGAACCCATGTTCTCGCTATACCTTGTGGTACTATTACCCATGTTATTTGGCCTAGTGACCTTACCTCGCCTATTATCATTTTGTTTATCTTGACCTAACCTTTGGTGTACTAGAACATACCTAAATGTTCCTGCACCTGACTTGTGTTGTGCTTCCACACCATATCCTATACCTTGGATACCGTAATCACTTCAACCTTGTTTGGATAAGCCTATCCACCTATGACATTATAGATTTGGCAAGCTCTTCAACTGGTACCATGCCATTGTTTATACATGTGCATGCATTTGACAACCACTACCTTTGACCCCGACCAATTTACGTGCTTGCTCGATTTGACCTTTATCCCTTTCCCACATCTACCCACCTTTATCTTCATCACATCCACCTCTTTATCAAACCACTCACCGATTCTACCTCCCACCTCATTAGTTCTTAGTTTTAAAGCGATCACCTTCACCCACACATGGGGCAACCACATCTTATTTTGTCGCGTCACCTACCAATACAAGCTACACAACAAAAATGAGAAAAATGTAGACACCAAAATTGGGTCACACTCCCATTGGTCCCTCATCAAATAACTAATCTAAACATATTCACCTAACCATGGCCGATTCCACCCCACATTAATATTAATTTAATTAATTTAATTTAATGCCCATCCTCACAATATTCATCACTTAATTATTTTAATTATGTTAATTTCCACCTCACCTAGACACCTCATTAAACCCTAAACCTATTTTTAGTATTTACCCACTCACCATAACTAACTAAGACTTAATCTCACCTGTCATTAATTAACTAAGACTTAGCTTAACCCTAAAAAATCAATGGCTATTATTCATCTAACCACATTCCCACCCATTAAAGGAAAATGTTCGTTATGATCCACAAAGATAGATATACAGCGGAAATGATGTTTGCCAAGATCTATCATTTTTAGTAAACCTAGGGAATCCCACCTTAACCGATGTCGGTCACCCCAAAGCGACGCGGTTAACCCGAAACCATTGTCAGTTACTATTTATTGACTTTGGTAACCTTGTTTGAAGGTTGGTCACATTCTCTCGAATCTAGAAGCAAAGGAGATCTGCATGCAAGCAAGAACCAAATCTTACTCACATGTTAAGAGAGCCATAACCATCATCCAGATAGATCCAGAGGTATTGCACTCACGGTAGCATTCCGGGAAGAATTTTCGCGGCACTAAGATCGATCCCATCGATCAACCATCACCACCACCCAACCATTGGACCTGACAACATCAGTAAGTGATTTTATCACGTGTCATTTCATTCCTATTCTATTCATAGATTTTTTTCATTTTTGTTATCATTCTTCTATAAATATTCCCATTCCTTCATTGTTTACTTTCTGATAAACTCAACCCTTACCCACCCTACCATCAGATCACCTATCCTGGACCTTCTACATCTCTGAGTGTTCTTAGCATTCCCACTGCACCTTTCCATCCCCTTCTTTATCTCTATCTAACATCACCTAAACTCCACAACTAGGTTTTTATTGAACTTCTATCACCCCAATTGTACCAACACCGCCTACCCATGACCGTCGTCGGTTCCTTCTAAACCATCATCAGTTATACATGCCCGACATTGGTCTATGTACTTGACCATTCTATCAATAATAAAACCTAAGAAGCTCCACCCAAACAACCCAAGTGAACTAGTTCTAATACCCCGACCATCTACCCTCCTGCAGATCCGATCATAACTTAGCCTTTGTTATATTATATTTGTTCATTGTATTTGAATAAGATACCTAAATGATATCAACTATAGTAGGAATTTGTTTATTTCTATTATTTCTTGCATTAAGTTGTATTAAAACGGTGGATTGACATCCATCTAGGAAGTATCACACTTCCCGGATCTAGCATACACTAAACAGTCTAATGTCATGTATTATTTAACTCTTCTTGTTGTGGTCTTGTTTTCTATTTCAGGTAGTTCCTCTTAGCCAAAAGGAATCTCTCACATTTAGCATTGGATTAGGAATTCGAGAATGCTTGCAACAACCTTTAACCAACCAAAGATAATGTATTCCTCCTCAACCCATGACCCTATCTATTTCGTCACGTTTGAAAACATAAAGAAAATGGTGAAATAGTTCCTCCTAGCCAAAAGGAATCTATCAAACTCAAAGCATTGGATCGAGAAGTTAGAACGCATGCAATAACCTTCAGTGACCATCACCATAGGTATTCCTCCTTAGCCCACAACCTTATCTATTTCGTCACATTCAAAAATGTAAAGAAAATAGTGAAACATTTTGGCATGCCCAGTGGGACACTCATTTGTGGGTTCCCTTTCTTTTCATATAGGTTTCATCTTGTGTGTTTCCTTTCTAAAGTGTTATTCACTGAATATTCTTCTCTGGTAATCATCTCTTCTTTCTAATTGCTCTAAATGAAACATTTCTTTTGGTGCGTTTAAAAAGAATCATTCTTCTTTCTTTCTACATTTAGTGAAAGAGCACGCTTTCTCATGTTCATCATTTTGCTTCATTGAATATCATATTTCAATTTGGGTTTAAAACACTTGCATTGCATTTTGATTTTTTACATTATAGCTCACATTAAAATGAGGGAAACCTATATGTTGGAAGTCATGCCCAACTGATGGTTGACATAATTGGTGTAGAAAGCATTATATTTCTTCCACCAAACTACACAAATTTAAATATACACACTTTCTTAAATGACATCTTACCTGGGAATGTCTGTCAACAATCACATGATCAAGGGATTGGTAGGTACTCCCTAGCTAGTTATCTCTGTCCAGTCACACATCAGAGAGAGCCCCCCACCATACCATAACCTGAAACCTCACCTTCTATATTTCCTTCTTCGTAGGATGCCTTCCCAACCAAAAATTTTGTTCTGAATGTACACAGTCAATTCTAAATAGCGTAAGATGAACAAACATAAAGAAAAATCACTCTTAGGATCATGTTTTTCTTAGCTTTCTTCTTGGCTTGCGTTTTGAGGTGTGAGGCTACGATTCTACGTTTTTTTTTTTTCCTTGCACACTCCACCATCATAGTTGGAGTATTCTAACTTTATCTAAGTGTGCCAAGGCCCCATCTTCTCATTCTCAGATTCCTGAGTTTGATTCTTCACCTAATTTAAATCAAAAACCCAATTTTCTTCATTTATCTCTAAATTTCACAATAAGCGGCATGTTGGACCATGATTTCCGTTAGACCAAAACCCATAGGTGTTAGTATCACTACAATCACGAGTTAGGATCTATGAGAGGCGGTTAGTCCATGTCACGAAACTCACCGAAGCAATGGATACACATGCCAACAATCTCCCCCTCGCGTTACGAGTGGGTTTCAAATTCGAGACTGTCGCTCGATACCATTTGTTGGACCACAATTGTCGTTAGACCAAAACCCATAGGTGTTAGTCTCCGCTACAATCGCCGGAGTTAGGATCTACGAGAGGTGGTTAGTCCATGTCATGAAAATCGGGGGAGCTTAATGGACACACATGCCAACATAGCGTCGGTCCGGTGACTATAGTCAATTTTCATCGACCATCATCGATTAAACCTAACCGATGTCAACTTCTCGGATTTGTGGGTATTTTTCCTAAAACATTCTTCATTCACTCATTATGTTCTAATTTTGGCCCTTAGGGCACCAACATATTTTCCTCCTATTGGTATTACTATCATACAAAACTACTTCCTTGCACATTCATTAGTCCTATTTCACTTTCTGAAACTGGTGTTTTTCCACAGTAACCAACATCAATTCACTATTAAGCATCACCGGTCGATGTTTGTCATCGGTGTCTATGTTTGGTTTTCAAAATCTAAAACTTGACCAAATTCACCCTCCTAGCCTCATTTGTCTCTGATCCTGCTATTTTCTATGTCATTTACAGACCACAGTTTTACCTAGGTCAACACTTATTCACATGGTGTTGACTTGCATCCAAACTAACGCTCTTATATTCCACGCTAATCCTCAGCCATTCCCACCTAGTCCCTCACCACCTTCTATCCTGTCACCCTTGGATCTCGACTTAGCCTATCACCATTACTACGGGCGACGAGGAGTTTACATGACTCCTTGATCGTAATCCCATGACCTTATAATTCTTTCCCACTCATCCACTCGGGATTCCTTAGGTCGATTGATATACGACATGCCCATATCTATCTCCCCGCCCTTGTACCCTATTCTATAGTAGCCCCAACTAGCTCAACATTACCTCTCTGCTTTGCCCCCAATGGTTTTGTAGCTAAGTCCACACCCCCTATGTACGACCACATCGTAACATCTGTTGCGCTCGTAGAATCGATTGTTCGTTCATCGACCACCGAGCACAACCCCATCCACGCCCATTATCTCACATATACCACCGCAACACTACCACCCATGGTATCGGTGACCCCTACCCCATTCAATAACATTGTCCTCTCTATCCACATTCTTTTCCCCTAACGCTACTAGAGTCACTTCGACTATCCCACCTACATATAAATACTATCAACAACCCCCTATCTCATCCTTCATTCATTCCAAGTATGTGCCCCTATGTCAATCCCCCATTCTCAACCTTCCTATTCAGCATCACCATACACTGGAATGCCACCCACACCATATGTTCAAGCACCAACCCTCTTACACTACAGGAGGCCCCCTTCCATCACAACCTACCAATGACCTCATCAAGTTAATGATGGAAAATATGTAGACATTAGAAGCATCGGTTTCTGGCTCACGCAATTCCCTCACCTATGATGAAATCTGTAATGAGCCCATTCACCCATCCATTCCTATTCACCCATACCCCATACATTGGGAAATGCCAAAATTCAACCGCTTTAATAGCAAAGAAGACCCGAGAAATATTCTGAGTCCTTCAAACATGGGTGTTGCTTCGATTTCCCATGATGATGCTTTACTTCTAAGAACCTTTCCAATGTATTTTAGGGCCTACATTAAATTAGTACGGTGGGTTACCTAGACATTCTATCTACTTGTTTAATTAGGTAGCCCAAGCCTTCTTAGAACAATTATTGATTAACATTGTCAAGAAGGCTACAATGATTGATCTCTATTCTACTCGATAGTATGACGACGAGTCTATCGCTGACTTTGTCACTCATTGGCACATCCTAATTAACCAGCTCACATTTTAATTACCTCAAAATGAGCTCACGGTATTTTTACTTGGGCTTGCACTAGACACATTTCACCAACCCCGCGGTGTAGACCTTCTACACCTTTGACGAGGCATTCACCATGACACAAAAATTGGAGATTCGTGCTTTATCGAAGAGAAGAAAATTTGGCTACGTAAAAAAACCTGCGTTCAAATCAAATGAAGCTTCTTCATCTTCTAAACCGTAGAACAACTATTCAAAATCTAAGGGATCTACCAATGCGGTGGTTCTCAAGGTCAGCCCATCTCATCCATCTAGCCAAGCCAAACCTTCTTCTAATTTCTCCCCATCCAAACTTTTCAATTTAGACGAGAACAACGAAATATACCCCAATAGGGAAACCTTATTCTTCTATCTTAGAAAAGTTGTTTAAGGCTAGTGCTATTACTCTTTTCCGCCTAAAAAACCACACATTGGTTTTGACCCTGCTCGCCCCACGCCCACATGGTATAAAGAACATGAATTTTGTAACTATCATCATGTCAAAGGTCATAGTGATGGTAACTGCATCACCTTCAAGAATATCATCCAAGAAATGTTAGACAATGGAGATCTAGTCTTGGATAACCCAAATGCACCAGCCAACCAAAACCTACATATCTTCAAAAAACCATTCCCTAATCATGCCCCATCTTCCAACCAAACTAGTGATGCTTCAACCAATGATAATAATGTCCATGAGGTCCACACTATTTTTGATGACATACCAGTTGCTTCCCAATTGCTTGCTTCTCGTTCCTTCCATAGATGAAATCCTAGCACGAGCTTCCCAACCTACATAGAAGCTTACTTCATCTAATCCTCCATCCATGGAGGAGTACCATTTTTCTACCCCTTCACCCATGAGGGAACCCATAGTTGGTACCAAGCCTACTTCTCCACTCACATTTCAAACTGTCGAACAATCACCAAAAGTAGTAACTCTCCTACCCACGCGAGACACATGTCCATCCCCACACCATTTCAAGAAGAGTCTACCTCATTTACCCCATCTCTCACATCATCTCTTCCACCCATAAAGGATCCTTTAGAAATCCCATTACCTTTAGGTGACCATTCTCCATTGGCCCTCCAAGCTCCTGTTGATATGCTTTCATCTCTCTTACCTATAGAGTTTGAAGTGACCATTTCGATTTCTCAAATATACTTTAGGGGATCACCACTAGATCAACATTGGCCTCACTTGCCACAGTACCATTTTCATGCTTGGTCGATCACCTGGATTATGTTGATATAGCCTTACTTTGGGGATGTCTTCTACTTCTTGCTTCAACCCAAATGCAATTGTCACTCACCGACACCTCCACAATCTATCCAAAAGTGTTTCAAGTAACCAAACCAAACATAACCATGCCTATTGGAACACCTTCTATGTCCTTTCAAATGGTCCTTCTCTCTCAAGCACTTTGGAAAGGCATTAGAAATCATTTGTGATAGCTTTAAGCTATAGAACATTTGGATCTTGGCCATACTCCATTGTTGAGAGCTCCCCCATCTTGCATCCATCCACTCCATAATCCAAGTTTTGAGTAATATGGAGAGAACCATTGGCCTTGAAGCCATTAATGGTGAGACTCCATTCTTGAAAGCTTGGTTTTCATATCAAACATCACACCTTTGATTTCTAAGTTGATCTTTTTAGGTTCAATTTCATAATTAGTGATCTAAAGAGTATAGAGTAGCTTTATCATGTTAGTTTTTTATGTTATTTTCAAAGTTATAATGTTTGCATGTTAGTTTTAATGTTTACATGTTAGTTTCCCTTGTTTAGCTCTTATCTCATGGTGCATAGTTGAGTTAGCAAAGCTTTAAGGTTCTTTAGCTCATTCCATAGCTTTGTAAACCTTTCCATTGCATACATTTGGCATGCTCGGTGGGACATGAAGTCCATCCTCCATTAACTGAGTCTTTTCAAGCTATTTATTTTTAGTTTTCTAACCAGTTTTATTATTTTTAGGATAAATATCTTGTTATTTACATGATTTCAATTTTTAAGTAGGCTAAATCATCCTTGATTATGTATATTTTGTGGGTTTGAGCTAAAAATAGGCTTCTTTGACTAACTTGTAACCTGTTTGATTTTGAAAAATTTCAAATTTCGTAATTTTTGCAGATTTTACAGGAAGTACGGGTAGGTGTCATTTTGGGTGCATTTGCATTGAAATAGGTGTGCACATGTCGTCAAGGAGGTGCGTCTCGTGTTGAACTACATTCACCACCAATCTTCCGGAGGCCATAATGTTTTCTCTTGAGCTTGAAATGACTCCGTTTTTGTTGTGTTGGAAAGGTATTGAAGAGAACTACATAATGGAATCATAAAATTAGGATTTTGACTTACAAAAATTTATGGTTTACATTATTAGGTAAATAGTCATTTTCTAACATATCTTAAAGTCTAAAAAATTGTTTTCTTGGCCATTCTAACACTTTGAAAGATTTTGTGACACTAATCAGTTGTTTGTAGGGTTATTTTGGTCTTGTTTTTACTAACTTAGTTAAGTGTTTCATTTCGTAGTTGATAGAGGTTTTTTTGAAGTGCGTATGCTCTTCCCTCACACCTTCTAGGTGATCTTGGGAACCAAAAACTTTTCAAAACCCTCTTATTGCTTTCAAAAATACTTACTTTACGCTTCCTAATGGATGAACATTTCAAAATTGGTTAAAGTAAAATTGAACTTTTGAAAAAAATAGTATTTTTCCATAAACTTGTTTTAGTTGAGTTTTCGCGTTGTGTATGCTCTTCCTTCATGCCTTTTTGGTGATCTTAGGAATCAAAAGCAACACGAAAACTCTCTTTTGATATCATGATATTTTGTGGAAAACTACTAATCTTGGTATGTAGGACCAAAATCGCATGTCAAAGAAGGGCGTCAAAACAAACCAACACAAAACTTCTAATACATGTGTTCTTGCATGTTGCCAAATGGTGTGCCACTTAAAACCACATTTAAATTAAAAAGATAAAAAACACACCATATTCAAAACATTGTATTACAGGTTTTGGAAAAGGGTACATCCCTATCCGCTCAACTAGAACATAACCCCTTTGGCATAATGCTTTAAGCTACAACAATGGGGGTGGTTCTAGGAACCCTAAAGTAATCCATTGTTGAGTAACCTCATGGATGAAAGAGGAAGAGCTTTGCTTACCCACTTGACTAGTATGCCTTGTGAGATAGAGTTACCGGTCGTCCAAATGGTGACCCCAAGGAGAGCACACGTGGACACACTAGATTCCCTTTGTGCTCAAATGGGGTAAAGTAAAGTTGAGATACTCCCAAGATAGGTAAGGGACTATTTGGGTAAATCACACTCGCTTTGTACAACTTTGTAACACCTTATTGAGAGAACTTATTAAGGAGGCCATTATGTCTTGGAGCTCACTTTGCTAGTCCTTGTCACGTTGAGCCACATTAAGTGACAACTTATTTGGAGTTTGAACCTTGTTTTTTGAACAAGGCAAAGAGTCCACTTAAGTTCGGCCTAAGTTCCTTTCATTACGAAGTTTACAACGTGTTACTTATCTTGGTTTCTTTCTCACCTTCGGATGAGGTGAAACTCTTCCCAAGTGACGCGTAGTTTATTTTCACATATTTTGATCTACACCTTTGTATTCTTGTTGCCCATTTGAGACAACATAAGGCATCTTTCTAGAGTATTGTCATAGATAGTGTTCACCACTTTTTTGTCCGTTTATGCTCATCCATGTTTGTGGCTGAGTTATTAAACGTCCAACATGTGTGGATGCATCCTTATATCTTTGATGACCACTTGATCTTGATTTCAAGATCATCATCATAGTTTGGATTGATTTATCATTTGATATCCCCTTGGATGTGTTACCTTGTTTGCATCATCTCGACACAATTAAGATACTTATGTCGTGTTTTTTGTTAACGTGATCTAAGTATCTACATTGTGGTGTTACACCACACACATTTTAGCACATCCTTAGTATACCTTGACTTGGTTTAAATTCAGACATTGCTCCAAATCTTGATGGGTGTCACTTACTTTGTTTGTGTCGTTTCAATACCACTTTGGAACTAATATCTCGCTTCTCCATGAAAGTGGATAGGCGTGTCCAATTGGTTTGGTTACATGGATTACATTTGTAAACCTCACCCTTTAACATTTTGGCCTTGTTGGTTATTGAACGTGTCGTTGTATCCTTTGATTGGGATTCATGTCTACTCTTTGTTAATATTTACGCCTTTCTCATTTCGAGCTTGATGTAAATATTGACATTGTGTTGATCATCTTTACATCGAACTATCACTTTACACACGCATTTGCATAGGGTGTATTTCCTTGTTGATTTGCTTTGTGTTTCACACTTGCATGATTGTTCCTTGTGATTATTCATCTTAAAAACTATTTTCTAGGACAATCATTTTTATCTCATCGAGATTGCGTCATCACGATGTCTATTTTCCTTAGACCTTATTCAGAAAATCACGCACGCAATCTCCATATTTACCAAATGTCTAGTTGGTTGTCATTATGCTTCCCGGAATCAACATGTCACTTCCTTCCCTATGAAGGAGTTCCATCCCACTATCTAGGTCTAGAAATTTGTGCTTAAATGACACCAAAAATGACTGACGATCACGCGGTTTCTCACACTTACTACAATATGGAACCTAGGTTTAGTAATTCAAATCAAAAGATTCCCATTACGACTAAACCTCGTTTGGTTCTTCGTGCTAGAGGACCCATTCAGGTACCCTGTTCCCCACCTTCAGCTCATAGTCGGTGGTATGGTTTGGATGCTTATGATCCAAATTATTATTCAGGTTCCCCCCACTCTTCTTCTTCTGATTCAGATCCAAACTACCATTCAAACTCCCACTCTTCTTCTGAAGACTTGGATCCCAACTATTGTTTGGATACCCCTAGATCAAATCTTGAATCATGGTCCTCCCTTCCTTCATAGGACCTTTATTCCAACTCACCTCAATGACGTCTTCCTCCTTTGAAGACTCATGTGACTCCAAGTTTCATTGATCGAACATCTAATTTGGTTCTTGAGTCACGGTCCTCCCTTTCTTCGTAGGACCTCCTTCATCAATTGTCTCAATGACCTCTTCCTCCATCGAAGATCTCCAAGACTCGATTCCCTCTAATCAATCATCTAATTTGACTCCTACATTGTAACTTAATGAATGGCTATGTGATCCTACTTTCTAACCTACATTATGTCATCTTCTAGAACAACGACATAGATCCAAATCCAAATCGTCCATTCATGATATGCCTACCACCAATCCTACTTCCTCTCTTGAGTCATCTTCTTCACAATCAATATTCCCGTTTATCGGACTGCTTTCTTCTATTCAACCTTCTATGGCCAAAGAACAACAAACTCTATTGATTGATTTCTCTCAAAATGAAGAAAAAATCAGAGTACATGATGATATCCCTTTATAAAATTGCAAAAAAGGATTATTTCTTGAACTTGATACGTTCGCGTATTGGGAAAATAAGTTTATCCCTTTTTTCATAATATAGATGAGGAGCCTAAGGTCATGGAACTTGATTCTTCTTCTATTCCATCTTCACCTTCTTTTGAGCATGATGAGATGTCGGGGTCTAGCATTGAGCCATGGCCTATCTTCTCGTTACCAAATCATTCATTATCTATCATCATTCCTCAATCAAAATCTCACCTTGGGTCACTCTGAGTACCCCATTGTCTTCTTCTATTTTGGAGCCACCCCTGGGTAATCCTCCATTTTCTACTTGTGGGTCACCACTGAGTAGCCCGTTATCTTCTTCCATTATGGAGCCACCCCCAGGTAGTCCTCCATTTTCTACTTGTGGGTCACCTCCTCGTAGCCCATTACCTTCTATTATTGGGCCACATCCTAGTAGCCCTTCATCCTATTTTATCTATGGGATACCTCTAAGTAGTCCCTCCTCATCTATACTTGGGCCATGCCCTAGCATCCCTTCATCATATTCTTCTATTCTTGGGTCGTGTCCTCATAGCCCAATTTCTTCCATCTTAGGGCCATATCCTGGTAGCCCTTCGTCATCTTCTATTAGTGGCTCACCTCCTCATAGCCCATCCTCTTCAATTCTTGGACCATATCCTATTCGTCCATCACATCATCCTTCTACCAATGACTGGGGCAAGCCCACCATCATTTCTCTCATTCCTATCATCAATCATAAACGTTCACTTTCTCCCACTTCTCGGGATCAAACAAGTCACACGTTAGCTTATAAGAAACCCAAACAGTTTCGTAATCAAGCTTAGGTCAAAATTCTGAGATCCCCAAAGCTCCTAACAAATCAAAGGATCTTAAGGTTAAAAATCTAGCGCAATTCAAAAATTCATATCAACGCAACCATCAAGTATGGCGCAAAGTGCAGAAACATATGAAGAGGGAACTCAAGCTCCCACATGAATGATCCATGTTTCAGATAAATCACAGTCATTTGTTGAGTATGAGCTCACCTTGATCATCAAGATCAGAGAAAATATTACGCTTGACAAACAAACACGCATAGTCTCCCTTATCAAGGAAGTCACAGACATCGTTGTTGGATCCTATCACATGGAGTGACTTTGTTGGTCCCACCTTTCCAAAAAACTTTCAAAAAGCTAAAAATTTTAAATAAAAGAATATCAAAAATACAAAAAGCATTGAGAAAACACAACAAAATCAAAGATACAAAGATCAAACATTGCAATCAGGTATTATGTTTCTTTCTTCCCTTTCTTTCTCTTCTTCTACAAGTCTTCCTTCCATTTTCATCCCTTCAATGTAATTTTGGTTAGCTTATTTGTATGCATTTTGTGACATTTATATCTATGGTATCCATTTGATCTTGGTCTTTTATAACCTTGGTAAATTAAAGAATGACTGGCCTCTTAGAGATCCTATCACATTCAACACCTAATAAATTTTTTGAGAAGAAATTTTGGACATATTTGTTGACACTAGCCAATTTCACCATCATAATCGATTCCACCTCCTTCCATAAGGCCATCTATGGTTCTTAACCCCTTGTCAAACAAGAGAGCTGAAATAAGTTTTTAGAAAGCAAACGAATCAAAATCAATCTAAAACTCAAAAGCTAAAAGCAAAACAAAATTGATATATTACTCTCTCTTGGGGTATTTCCAATAAACTCTATCGGGGCTATGGGACCTTTGATTAGCAGAGAGAAATGTTGTGATTAGAATCAAATGCATCTCCATCGGGGCTATGGACTCTGACAGGTAGTGATGCAATGTGCGGCTATCCTTCCACCCTTCATTCACAAATCACCTATCACCTATCAAAATAATTCATTCCTACACATTGGTTAGGGTGTCTTCACTTGTCTATTAAATCTTCCCTTCAAGAGGTAATTAAATTCCATGTGCACACACTGGATCTTTATGAGTAAGTAGGATTAGTATATTACCAAGTGTCTTTTTTGGACCTTGCTCAAACTCTTACTCCATTCCTTATCTCGTATCACGATTTATGCCTTTGGCTAATCACTTGTTCATTATGAGGCTTCTAAGATACATTCATATCATTCACATCATTCTTCTACTTCATTCGAACATCCATGTGTATAAGATTACTTTTTTTCCATGTTTTCGGACACTTTTGTCCTTGGAACAAAAAAATCTTCTCCTTCCTTTCTATCATGTGCTTTAGTTCCAACTTACACTAGGGGCATCCTTGCTTCTTCTCAAAGCACTTCATTGGTTTACGTTCATCATCATGTTGAACCTATCCATAATGGCATTGGGTCCTGCTTCTACCCATGAAGAGTTTGCCTTTGAATACTCCCACCTAATTACTGGGGCATTTTGGCATCTTCACCTTTCTCGTACACATGTGGCCTTATGCCCTTGTACATCCCATCTATCGCTAGTGGCATCCACGCTTCTTCCTCTTTCTGTACATAGTTTCATAAAACTTTCAAAATCACAAAAACATTCAAATATGTTAGAAAAATGAAAACATTCAAACATGTTTAAGAAAAATTCTAAAAATTTAAAATCATCCTACAAAATGTCACTCTTTAGTTCTCACATGTTCATGTGCGCGACTCATGGATCATCTTGATCTACCTTCATCAACAAAAGCTAAGTTGCTTACTTCATCTGTACTCTGGGGCACAATGAGTTGCCTAGTACTATTTCAGTAGTGCACATTGCTTTTTCATAGGACCGAAGTGTCCTCCGTTATTCCCCTTGCATGTATCCTTGCTTGGGGAACCATCATCAACCCTTGTCGTTAATTCACATAGGTTGAAACTGAAGCTTGATAACAAAACATTACATTATGTTTCTTTGTTAGGTTAGCTTGTTTACTTTCTCGTATTACATTACATTTTGTATGTTGCATGGAGTTAGGAATATTTTACTTTCTCGTATTGCATTGCATTTTGTATGTTGCATGGAGTTGGTATTTTCAGCAATGGACATTTGTTCGTATATGGCTTTCCATGTCATACTACACTTTTGTTCATTCTTTTCAATAAGGACCGATGATGAAGATCATTAGCAATATGATGAAAAATAAAGTTGTTTAAAAGGAAATGGATGGATGTTAGCTCATTCCCCCTTCCTCATAATCATTTTCTTCTATATCCCCTTTCTTTTCAACTTCTTCACACTATTCTTTCTTCTATTATCCTTCTATCATCTTTTTGATCGTCAATCAAGTTCTTATATCACCCCATCGACAATCGAGGGGCATCTTTCATTCTACCCTTTTTTCTTCTATCCCTTCAAATTTTTCTACTTGGTTATGCTTGTCTACTTTCTTTGAAGTGATGTCACTTACGCCACCTCAAAGAGGGGCAAATGTAGACACCTAAAATATACTTACACTTAGCATTTCCTCCCATTCAACCAATTGACGACACTTCATTAATTCACCCTTCGTTCCATTCTCGGATGCCCATGCACGACACCTTCTTAGTCGTATTCCTCCTATAATCATCTTATTTGGCTAATAGATCTCTTATTAGCTAAACATTCCTCTTTTCGGCCTTTTAGAACCTCCCTAGTTCTCTCTAGACCACTTCTATTGGCTTTGTAGGCTATCTATCACCACAATTGGTTATACTGAGACCCTCCCAAATCTCAATGAGTCTCTAATCACTTGCTAATCAAAATTTAACTAGCCTAAACCAAGCTTAACTAATCCAAAAGTGCTTTTGAGCTTTAGTCCCACATGCACCCAAAGTTCAAACTCTTCCGTTGGAAAACTATAAATAGAAGGGTCATTGTACGTACCCAAAATTGTAAGGTACTGTACTGCGGAACGGTGTAATAAATGCCCCAATGATGATACAGGTCTCCTCGCAAGGTGTTCGGGATCCAGAAAGAGCTCTTCGGATATGTGTTAACATCCCGCATACCCCACTTAGCCCCCGTGTCCTTTGTTTTCCCCTTTTTCCCTCTTTTCTTGCCCCTTTTGATCTTCAGTGACGAAACCGCCGCCCTGAGTAGGGCGGCGGTCCTGGGCACGTTTTCTAGAACGCCCTTTTGGCACGACCCGCGTGAAATATCACGGTTCACCAGCTTTTCTTCGCCGACTTGAGCATGCATTAATGTTTTTGGTCCCCGAAGCAGTGTTTTTCCTTTGTTTATTGTTTAGGAGTTCAATTTGGTTTTGATTCTTGGGTGTTTGAATTCCTATAAATGCATGGTTTGTGTACATGCAAATGGTCTGATTTTGGTCTGAATTTTGGCTGAGTTTGTGTGAAGAATTTGAGCTGGAGTTTTGATCACCATTTTTCCTTGTTAGAGTCTTCTGGTTTTTAGTATTTTGATTAGCTTGCTTAGGATTGATAGCATAGTTTACTTCATCCTTGGTTTAGCATTGCTCAGCTATTGGTAAGCCACAGACCCATCTTGTGCAGGTAGTGCTGTTGCTCCATCCAATCCGGTTAGAATCTTGCCTCTAAATTCCTTTTGTTGTAAATTTGTTTTACTGTGACTTAGAGTTCTTAGTTCAATTCATTGTATACCTGGTTAGCTTTATTCAGCTATTGGTAAGCCACATATCCAACTTGTGCAAGCAGTGTCTTTATTTTGGGAAAAAAATAGCTTAGGAAGCCATTAAAGTTGTAGGTTTTGCTCTTTGTATAGGATAGTCAAAGGTTCTGGTCACTTCACATTGCATGACTCGCAGTAAAATCCCGCTAGGAATCGCATAAGCCAAGCTCTGTACTCTTGTGCTATCCCTCTCCTACTCGCATTCTCGGCCTACATTCGAGCTGTCCTTGTCCCAAAATCTACTCCTATCGGTGCTAGCATTACACGCTTTTCTCGGATCTAAGTGACCACAAAAGAACGAGAAGATCATACTGAGGGGACGAGATCACATACACCATCGGATTCGCCACTGTTCTGCGAAGTCCAGGTTTTAAATTTCAAAGTTCTAGTCAGATTTATATCAAATAGAGTAGTTAATCACTTTATTTCATTTCATTCTATTCTCGATATTGCCAGGGAAGCTGTGGGGATTGATAGTTTCTGAGAAACTATGATTCACTCCTCACTTCTGAGGTAGGATCGAGAATCTTGTAGGTAGATTAGACAGGCTATCATATTTATTTAGAATAATTCTACAAATTGCACAGGCAAATAACCACACTCGGTTATCTTGTCTGTTTTAAATTATTGTTTAGTTATTATTTCTAGATACGCTTAAAATAGTTTGTTTTCCTTAGAATTGTTAGAATATTTCTTATAAAGATAAAGGTTATATATGTTAGATTTATTTCACATAGTTAGAATTTATTTCATTACAGTTAGATTACATTTTGTTTCAGTATGACAATCACGGGACCTCAAGAGCCTAGGGAATATATATTTGAGCCAATCATGCCTCAACCAAACATCGTCACAGCGATAATTGACATAGACCAAAATCTCGGGATACAAGTATTCCAACAACCCATGATTTACAATCGATCGGTTCACGGTTAAGAGGATTAAACATAGAGGACGACCAAGCACACACGTTTTGGTCAAATCAGCCAAACTACAGATTACCCTAGAAAATATCCACATGACTGTGGAAAGGCTCGAAAGAGAACAAACATTCGAGTGTGATCCTTTAGTTCCACCCAGATGATGCTGGAGACACCCTCGTAGATATAGATACCACTTAAGAATCCGAGGTTGCAAGAACGCCTGTAAGGTATTCCGAGAAGATTGCACAACCGTTGGTTCTAAAGCGTAGAAGCTGAAAAATCATACGATTCTTTGGATACTAGGGATTAGAATTTGATCTCGCGTATGACCATAACAGAACGCAACAACCAAGAGTCTATGGTTGTGATCCACAGTCCACACCCAACGAATCCACAAGTCGAGTTAGATATAGACACTGGCCTACACACACTAGTATTTCAATCCACTCCATTTCCACCTATCATTGTCGAAAAACTGTCCTTACTAGATATAGTGGCTAACGAAGCTAGAGAATTCTGGACTAGGCCAAAAAATCATCCATAGAATCAACTATATCCGCCATATGACCTTATCAAGAGATATACATGAAACAATCCCAGGTCATTTTCCACGTATTCCGCAACCCATAGATTGAATCACGCCGAGCTCGATATTGATTAGAGCCTTCGAGCAAGTCATCCTGGCGATCGATCTATCACATACCAAGTTAGAAGGGCCTTCTTAGCCTTAGATTTGCAAATCCCACTAGTGCGTGTCGAAGACATTAGATTGCCTAACTAGTTTGTCTACATATTCTACCCCCACCATTTGTCTCGGCTCGACACGACTCGGGAGGTCGAGCACGCGGAAGAGTCACTTGTTGATTCTCACACTACTGTCACTTTTCCGACGCATACAGTCACCCTTACCTCTCAACCTTAAAACTTCACTCACAAGTCCTTCTCTCTCAAGAACTTTGGAAAGGCATTAGAAATCGTTTGTGATAGATTTAAGCTATAGAACATTTGGATCTTGGCCATACTCCATTGTTGAGACTCCCCATCTTATATCCATTCACTCTATAATCCAAGTTTTGAGTAATATGGAGAGAACCATTGGCCTTGAAGCCACTAATAGTGAGACTCCATTCTTGAAATCTTGAGTTTCATATCAAACATCACACCTTTGATTGCTAAGTTGATCTTTTTGAGTTCAATTTCATAATTAGTGATTTAAAGATTAGAGAATAGTTTTATCATGTTAGTTTTTGATATTTTTGTCAAAGTTATAATGCTTGCATGTTAGTTTACCTTGTTTAGTTCTTATCTCATGGTGCATAGTTGAGTTAGCAAATCTTTGATGTTCTTTAGCCTCATTCCATAGATTTGTAAACCTTTCCATTGGATATCGGGCCTATGTAGGCAGCACTTTGTAGGCATGGGGCCCTTGAAGGTTAGCTCGGCCACTCTTTTCCTAACCAATTTCCCCATTTTCTTATTTACATGCCACCTTAGTTTTAATTTTATATCAACAATTGAAAATTAAACCAAACAAATATCAATTAACACACACATACACCTACTTACCATTGTGACACATCATCGATCACACAATTTATCTTTTTTACATTTCCATGATATTACATATTTGGAAATTTAAATCATAACATCGTCATTTAGTTTTCCATGCCTAAATTGACCTAACTCAACCATGCCTAAACCGACCTAGACTCAACCATGCCTAAACCGACCTAAATCCACCATGCCTAAACCGACTTGACTCCATCATGCCTAAGCTTTCGACTCCACCATGCCTAAACCGAATCGACTCCACCATGCCTAAACCGACATGACTCCACCATACCTAAGCTGACCTAAATCCACCATGCCTAAACCAACCTGACTCCATCATGCCTAAATTATGTACTTTCCATCACATACACCTATAACATTAGAACATACAAACATAAGTCCATAAGCATACCATACATATTGTCCTCTCTCTATATAGATCATCAAATTCTATGTATCCATACATATATACTCAAATGTAAAATCAATACAAGTATCTCAATGTTTCAATATCTTCTTGACGCAGCAGGACGGTATAATCATCAAAATCTCAAAACTATCATATAAATCCTCACTATCTTCGGTACACAGGTAAATATAATTATAAAAAATGTGTCACAAATGGATACACTAATCATAAAATGGTGAATAATTGTCACCACACCTAACATCCATCCCTTTCTCATCGGGCCTCCTCTAGTGGCGTGCCTCTGCCAACCTCTCTCCACCTTGCCTCAGTATGACCTCTAATGGCCCCTCACCTGAAGTTGGCCTCTGTTAACTGGTAGCCTCACCCGACCCTATCTCTCCGGGCTCGCCATCCCCCTGTACTCTCCATACTTTGAGTGTAGGATCTAGTCCTCTCACTCAAGGTGCATTGTGTTCTCAGTACTTGGCATACGATGGGAAATCTATCCTCGTAGCCATTAGGTAATCCTGATAGTATCGTGCCTCACCTAGAGCATCTCGAACCTAGCCATCGCACTATCTCGTGGTGGTGCCATCGGTCTCTTACCCTATACTGTATCATGGGACCTTGTCCTGTTCCTTCTCGTAAAATGGGGCCCTATCCACGACCCTGACTTGGTCTTTATACCGGTACATGTGTTGTGACTGGGCTGTAGAAGACACAATTTGTGTGCTCATGCAATGACCAACTAACCTCTACAACCTGCTACTACTGCACTGTAAGGCAGCTATCGCCCCACCATCTCCATCTCCCCCTCTGCGGGTGCCTCGTCCCTCGACAATTTGGGCCTATAAAGCCACCACCTATGCATGTAATGTGGAAACCTCTACATGTGACCTGTCAATCGCCTCGTAAATTGTAACTTTGGGCCTATAGGGTGGTCACCTATCCCTACAATGTATCTCTCTACACATTAAGTGTAGCCACATCCGGCTGCCCTAGCACAAGGCGGTTCTTCTTGTATTTGGGCTTCCCACCACCATCTTTACCCATCAGTAACACCTACATCATTGATCTATCGGTCCACCGGCTTCTCCTCCTTCTCGGTCATCCTGTAGGTCATGGTGGAGACATAGGTCCCTCCACATCATCCCTCATGTACTGTGGGAATGGTGGAGGTACATCCTGGGCAAACCAAAGCGCCTTCGAACTCTATCAACCAGTATCATCTCGTGTTTGCTTGTCAAGCAACGCCTCTATCCACCGAGAAAGCTGTAGCTCCTACAACTCATGTGCCATATGTCTATAGGATGGATAGCCCACATACGTCCTCCAAATGATGTCTACTCTAAACACCCCCTCCAGCATCTGCCTATAGTAGGCTACATCATGTGTCGCTCGAGCCCCCCAGCACACTCTACCAACTGGCACCCAACACTGTAACCAACCCTAACCATACCTAGCTCAAATGCATCAAGCCGGGGAAACCAAATTGGATGAATGCACACAATGTGCTCGTATGTCCAATAGTCAAAAAGAAAAGTGCATCACAAGCTGAACCTTTGTAGCCTCCCATAGGCCCACAACTCTTTTATATAATCGCACTAGGTATGTTGGTGCCCAAGTAAAATAGGTCATATCCTCCATCATATCATGAAGGAATCCCATCAATGCTCATGGGAATCTCCCACCCTCTACATTTGGAAATGCAAAACAACACACCGCCTCCATAATCAAAACCACTAGACTCATCTCCTGCGGACGGGTGGTGCATACATATCCCCATAACTCGGTCTCGCACTATGGAACCTCATCTCGCCATCGCCTTACCAAACACAATCAACATAAACTCCTTTGTGGCCTCCGATGAAATAGAGTACACCTGCACTCCCACTATAGGTAATCGCAGGATCTTGTACACATCCTCTAAGGTGACTATGATCTCACCTGTAGGTAGATGAAATGTTTTGGTCACAGAATCCCATCTATCAATGAGATCGACCATCGAATCATATCCCAAGCTATATTCCTATAGCGTCGGACCTCACTCAATCCTACCTCGATCACATGATACCACTCCTTTGGGTTCAAGCTCCTCCACATAACTACTAGCAAAGGCGGTACCCTATCTCGCATCCTTAGTTGGTCCCTTGCCCTTGCACCAATAGAACACACTATTATTAAAACCTTCCCATACCACATACATCCCCTAACCAACAAACCTTGTCCCCAACCCTTATTACTTATTGTACCTACCCTACTGATTACCCCTAAACTAATCTATTTATTTAATTTATACCTATTCCTACTCACTACCCTCTCGTAAACATCTTACCCTTCCTATTATCACTCCACTTGCTTCTATATCCCATCCCTTACCCTTCTTTTGACCTTTTCCACTTATTGACCACATTTTCTCTACCTCCAACCAACATGGGTTCCTCATGACCAAGCATCAGTCCCCTTGTGATCGAATTGGTCACTCGCTACATAACCGATGCCTGGGACACTTTCAATCGACATCGTTCAAACCTCGACTAGCATCGGTCACTTTCGCGGTGGTGAATCCACTAAAACCCCCATTTCTCCCAAAAATTCTCAAATTTAGCCTAAGTAACCAATCCTACCCTACCCAAAGTTAACCTAAATCCCTCCCGCCCTATTTACCCAACCTAGGACCTCCCCTCCCTCATTTCACCAATTTCAAACCACAATTTCATACCCACAACCCATCCCAATATTTTATTTTCTATTCTAAATACGAATAAAGGTTGAAATCCTACCTCATCTCGGTTTCGTCGGCATGGTGGCACAACAACCGTCTTGTGCTACTAGTCCACCCAACCCCTCTCCCACCTCTACCATCACCACATCTAATCTTGACCTCCACCCAATTAGATCACTCACTCCAACCTTGTGGACCCGTAGAGCTAGCTCTCCTCTCACCAACCAATTCTCTCCACCTCAGCAGGGTACAGTGCCTTGTCCTTTTCTCCTACACTGGTACAAAAGCCAACACATGTAAATGAATCCATAAAATATAGATTTTTATTTTTAAAACCCCCAACCCAACCTCGACCGACGTCGGTCGGAGGTGTACCTAGCAAACCAATGATGGTTATACCAAACCGACGCGTCGAAGCTCGCCATCCCACTTATAGCCCATTTTACCCGCTTTTTCCCTAAAATTATCAGGTCAAACCATCTTTTGACCTTACCGACACTATTGTAACTTACCTACAAGTCCACATTTCCTATACTTTTCCTTAATTGCATTTAGGAACTTTTTATTTTACCCATACCTCGGACCCACCCATGCCATGACCTATATTCCTGGACCTAGAACATTGTTAGTGACATTTGAACCCATGTGCTTGCTATACCTTGTGGTGTCTTGTTACAGTGTTGTTTTGCCTAATGACCTTACCTTGCCTATTGTTGTGTTGTTTATCCTAACCCAACCTTTGGTATCTGGAACATACCTAAATGTTCCCGCACTTTGACCGCGTAGTGCTTCCACACCATATCCTATACCTTGTTTGGATAGGTCTATCGACCTTAGACGATGTAGAGTTTGCATGTTCTTCAACCTGGCATCATGCCTCATTTTATACGTGTGTGTGTGTGTTATTTGTCACTACTTTTGACCCGGCCCTTGTCCATGTTTTCCGATTTGACCTTCATCCCATTACCCCATATTCCCACCTTCATTTTCATCACATCCACCTTTTATGAAACCACTAACCGATTCTATGTTCCACCTCATCCATTCCATGTTTGAGTGGGGTCACCTCCACCCACATATGGGCCAATCACACTCTATTTTTGTCAACATCGCTTACTAATACAAGCTACGTGACAAAAGGGGCAAATGTAGACACCAAAATTGGGTCACACTCCCCTTGGTCCTTTGTCAAATAACTAACTCAAACATATTCACCTAACCATGGCCCCTTCCACCCCACATTAATATTAATTTAATTAATTTAATTAAATTAATACCCATCCTCACAATATTCATTATTTAATTATCTTAATTAAGCTAATTTCCACCTCACCCCACCACCTCACCTAGACACCTCATTAAACCCTAAACCTATTTTTAGTATCTATCCACTCACCATAACTAACTAAGACTTAGTTCAACCCTAAAAATCAATGCCTATTGTTCTTCTAACCACATTCCCGCTTATAAAAAGGAAAACGTCGGTTGTGATCTATGAGAATAGATAGACCTAGCCAAAATTATTGCCAAGATCTGTCATTTTGGTAAATCTAGGGAATCCCACCTTAATCGACGCGGTCATCCTCGAAATCGACGCTGACCAACCCAAAACCATTGTTAGTTACCATTTATTCACTTTGGTAACCTGGTTTGGAGGTTGGCCACATTCTATCGATCCGAATAAAGGATATCTACATGCAAGCAAGAACTAGAACTTATTCGCATATTCGAGAGCCATAGCAAACATCCGACATGATTTAGAAGTATTTCTCTCACGGTAGCATTCCAGAAACACTTCCATGACACTCGAACTCCATCCCATCAATCAATCATCACCACCACCCAACCATTGGACCTACAACATCAGTAAGTGTGTTTATCATTGTGTCATTTCATTCCTATTATGTTCATAAATTTTTATCATCTTTGTTATCATTTCTCTATTAACATCCACATTCCCCCACCATTCCCTTTCCTATAAACTCAACCCTTCATCACCCTACTGTCTCGATCACCTATTCTAGCCCTTAAATATCTCTCGAGTGTTCTTAGCATTCCCCTAGACCTCACCATGCCCTTCTTTATCTCTATCTAACCTCATCCTAAGCTCCACAACATGAGATTTCATTGAATCAAGTTATCATCCCGACCGCATCGACGCCAATTACTCGTGAGCATCGTCGCTTCTCTAAACCATCATCGATTATACCTAATTGACATTGGTCTCTATATTTGGCCATCCTATCAATAACAAAACCTAAGAATCTCCACCCAAGTAACCTAAGTGACCGAACGATCCCACGACCGGTTCAGAAGACCTTGACCATCTACCCTACTTCGTGTCGATCATAACCTAGCTTTGTTATATTAGATCTATTTATTGTATTTGAATGAGATACCTAAATCATATCAACTACAATAGGAATTTGTTTATTTCTATTATTTCTTGCATTAAGTTGTATTAAAACAGTGGATTGACATCCATCTAGGAAGTATCACGCTTCCGCATTTAGCACTCACTAGGCAATCCAATGTTATATATTATTTAACTCTTCTTTTGTGGTATTGTTTTCTATTTTAGGTAGTTCCTCCGGCCAAAAGGAAGCTCTCACAATTAACATTAGATAGAGAAGTTAGAATGCGCGCAATAACCTTCAACCGACCAACACCAAGGTATTCCACTTCAGCCCATAACCTTATTTGTTTCGTCATATTCAAAAATGTAAAGAAAATGGTGAAACACTAATGGATAAAATAATGCACCTAGAAGGTACATATTTACATCCAAAGTGGATAAAATAAGGCACCCAAAATGTACAATTGTTGATACAAACTTAGACTACAAATATCTCTTTTTCTTGTACATGTATCAAAAAAAAAGAAACCCAAAAATTTTCTCAAAAAACCCAGAAAGCTGATATAAATTTTGTGTCAAAAAAATTGGTTTATACATCATTATAAGGAATTTTTGAAAAAATGTGCCAAAAACCCCCTTTCAATGCCTAGATTTGGCTATCTTAGAACAAGGTCAATTTTACAATCGATTCTAGGGTTTTGGCACCTTACAAATCTAATGGCACACTCTATTTTACATAAAAATCACGCTACAAAAAAGTTCTAACAAATTACAAATATATGAAATGAACGATAAGAATATTGTTCCAAGTCACAAAGATCTCAGATGATAATAGCACACCACATTTAATAAGTTGAAAGGAATTCACTAGAATAACCTTACAAAATGATTTGCAAATAAAGAGTTAAAATATCATATATGGAAATCCATCATAATCCATTTACTCATTACATTACATGAATTAGCTCAATAAGCAGGATGTACATATAGGAGGAGGGAAGTGCAACTACTACCTAGATCAATGGTGAAGAACTCCCACTAACTGATACTAGAAGTAGAGCTAACTCCACACAACTAGTAAGCTAACTCAACACAACTAGTACACCTAAGAAAGCTAACACAATAAGTGTAGAGCTAACATAAGTGCAAGAATTATCCTAATAAGAAAATAAAAGGATAAATAATAACCTACACTAAAAATTGCTCTGCATGGATGATCCACCTATTTTCATTTCGGTCCGGATCGGTCACACTACTACGCCAAGTGTGCTCTCATTGACAAAGGAGTAGACACGTGTGTGGCCTCATTAGATTTCATTAAGGCTCTTAGTTATTCTATAGATAACTTAAAATCTACACAAACCACCTTTCAGGGATATGATAACCAATACATGCCTCATATAGGGTGTATTTGGCTACCCATCACCATCCCCTATGATTTTCTGCGTCAAATTCATGGTCTTCAACTTTCCTATATCTTGTAATATTCTCCTATGGTAGCCTTGGACTCACCGTATGTATGTCATTTCTTCTTTTGCATGTCAATATATCAATTTTGCTCACTAAGGATCTATTTATAAGGTTCAAGGGGAAAATAATGCTTTGAACTATGATACGCTCCAATATAAAATGACATACGAGATACCAACATTGGATGAATTGTCTCATATTCCCTTCCATGAATACCAACGTTTTAACTATCCTGTGGAAAATATTCATGACAATGTCGGTCATCCCGAATTGGTCAAGTGCATGCCTCCCATTCTCTTGGAGTTAGATGAAAATGAGCTTGATGAGGTCATGCTTAGAATCAATACTTCATATCTTCCTGATCTTATTGTATCCCAACTACCTCCTTAGTGCCCTCACAAGAAGGAGCCTTCAACTCCCATAGTCATCTCACGTACACCGCAACCCCCACTAGAGCACGTGGTTTGACTAGAGACCATAGTCGATTCTTTTATGGAGGATGCCTCCACATCAAATTATGATGATGGTTACACCTTAAACAATCCCCATCTAACTAGTTATTCCCATATTCTTGATAGGAAAGTCTTGTGTTACCAAAAGACTCTTCACACCAAATTCACTCTTGACATGAATTTCATCCTCATACAAGAGGAATCTTCAAGTATAGTTTCTACTTCTTCCCAACCTATACCTGAGCCTCATATTCCTCCACCAGATACACCTCCACATACTACTATTGATCTATTTGACCTATTTTCCCTTGTGAGAAGCGGATGATTAGATCGATGGTTTTGACTACGAAGATAATGATCTCATGAGTGATGATCCTATCTATTGTTCCTTGATTAATGAGTGACATGTTGCTCCATTGGACCCATATTCACCCATTACATCAGTTCCTTCCTCAGATACTCTCACCCTTTCTTTTAGGTGTATGAAACTCATCTCTTTACCTCTTACCCTTATGGATCCTCGGTCCTCTATGACCAAGCCATATTGTACATGACACAAGGCTCTAAAGCATGATGTTTCTAATTGTAGAGATTATCAATGCCACATAAATAAACTCAAAGCATAGGTTAAACACAATCAAACTATAAAGGATACAAAACCTTTTGCTTTATCTCCCTTATTTTTCTATCATCACGGGTATGCACGTACACCAACACCAATTGTCATATTCTACGTAGCAGGTGTCCCATTCCCAAAAATTCTTCCCATAATCAAAAGTTTGGGGTCAATTTCTCTCTAAATTGACCACCTTCCCCTTGACCAGCTAGACCAAAACCTACTTATGGACCACCACCTCATCTTGATCCTCGTCCCACTATGGATAACATTTTGTGTGATGTTATCACCCGGTTAGAGGATTAGATAAATGACACTTTATTTGCTATAGTATTTAAAATTTAACACAAATTAGTCAGAACGTTGGAACATCACTTAGACTAATGTCCAAGTTCTCACCCGAAGCGCACACAACCTACCATGTCCCTCTTTTTTAGATCATTCAATATGTATAGTCATCTTTAAACATTTTACAACTTAGAATCAAAGACAATAATAGTATGGAGCTTTGATCATTCATTCCTCAACATATACAATATATGAATGCCAATAATACCATGTTCATCTCTCCTAACCTTGGAAATCCATATCAGATTGTCCATTACAAACACATAACATGATCTCACAAAATATTACAAACTCAACAACAAGCACTCACACACTTGAATCTATTAGTCATGACTCTTAATTACATAGACATGACAATTATAGATAGATGGTGAGATCTTTTCCTTCACCTCTTTACAATGTTTTAATATATTAATAGACTATCCTATACTTAGCATGCATGTATCTTTAGTTTGTGCCTTAATCCTCAAACATTTGTTATGTTTCTATCTGTGTTATTAATAGCTTGCTTGATCCTTTTGCCATGCTTTATTTAGTTATATTTGTCCATGCACATTCTATCTTTATCCAATGCTCTGCATGTGCTTTATCCTTCTTAGTCTTAGTTGATCTCGTATTTTTGGCTATTTCTTGTTCTTTCTACCTTTAAGTGTGATACTTCAACATGCCCTATTCTCATATGCCCACGTAAACCTTTACGCACTTCTAATACTTATGATATTTCTCTTTTCTGTCGCATGCACCTTTGTGTATGGTTCATACTTAGCCTTTGGATTAATTAAATTAATCCCATGAATCCTTAGTACCCCTTTTAGCTAAGTTAATTATTATTTATTAATTAAATAATTAATTAATTGTGTGCAAATCCTAGTCAATTACCACTTGATCAACTCCACCTAGACTCCACTTAGACTCCACTTGGACTCCCTATCCTTATCCTAGTTAACTGCACTTCTAGAATCCTAGAAAGGTGGGGGAAATTGAATTGCACGTACAACCACCTTTCTAGATGCAACTTTTTGCAATTAATTCATTTACTTCCCCGACACTATTGTAACTTCCTACAATTCTATTTTTAGCATATGCATTCACCCGTATGTAACCAATTTCAACTAATTTTGCCTCTATAAATTACAAGCTTACCTTGCTTACAAATCCTCTTGAATCTAAAGTACAAAAACTCTACTAAATTTCACTGTGTTCATAGCAATTGCATTCAAAGTTTGGAGAGCATTCAAGAGAATCCACATTCACTTGCATGGTTCCATGACAATGTCTCTACAACCTTTTTGAGATTTTTATTGACTTAAGTGCAAGAAAAGTTTACATTATTAGTTTTTTATCTTTCATTACTATAGTTTTTTCATAGCTTACATTTTGGCATGCTCGGTGGGACTCACACCCCTCCTTTTTCATCTTTGTTTCATTTTGTTTGTCTAATCTTGTTCTTGGAGTGCTTTTGTTGTTTTTTGTGTTGCTTTGCAAGTTTGACAACAATAGATGTTTTCAGAAAGCTGTAATTTTACAGATATCAAACAAACACCAAAATATTATTTTTATATTGTTTTGTTGATTTATTACGAGTGTTTGTGGGTTGTTTTATGTTCCAGCTTTTTTCCCTACTAACCCTAGTACATTTTCTGTAGGAAAACAAAAACACACAACCATAAAGTTAGTTTTTTTTTTTTTTTAAACAAAGATTTTTGTTAGCTTTTAAATTTTTCTACCTTAGATTTTAATGTAAAACAATAAAATTGAAAAAAAAACACAAAAACTAGATCTACCCTAACTACCCCGTCCCCCTCCCTACCTCGGCTTGGCCATCTCGGACGAGCCACATTGCCTCACTCCCTCACCTCTCGTCTCGCTACTCCCCACTCTACCCACCCACCCCGGTGAGCCCGGTCCTACCCACCCTAGCCCCGCCCTTTCCTCCCCACCCCGGCCGCACTGCGTTTCACCCTTCTACCCCGCCCGACCCATGACTCCCTGTTCCACCCTCTTAGGTCACACCACCCTCTGCGTTCAACCCGCCTCCAAGATCGCTTCACAAGCCAATCCTTGGCCTACCCAAATTTTAAGTCTTGTGCTTTCAAGTCTAAGTTTTGTTTATAAATTTAGGTTTAGGTTACTTTTCCAATGCGTGACTTCATACTTTAATCTATAGTTTTAAACTTAAGTTTCACATGTACGTTTACACTTAGATTTGATGTCGTCCTATTATTTTATATAGCTTTGTTTATTCTCACTTAGTATAACTTAATCTATAGTTTATTTTCTTTACGTCTAACCTTGTTTATTTTTTATGTATATCGTTACCTAGGGTTTCCATTTGTGTGTGTCTTTCATTTCTTTTTCGGTGTTGTTAAGGATTTTTATTTATTAGTCAAGCTTTTTATTTATCATACTAATTGATTAGTTTTGTTTCATTTAATTAATTTCGTTCATTATTTCGGTCTTGTTAATTAAATTCAGACTTTTCTTCTTATTATTATTGTTTTTCACCAAATTTGGTTCAATAGACTAATTGTGCATCTTGGTTTTGCAGGAATATCTAGCACTTCCATTTCACTTGATTTTTCACTTTTAGGACATTATATCACCGTTTTTCATTATTATTTTCATCCTTTTCGCAAAAGGACTAACTGTGTCTGTTGTAACCTTAATGTTATTGGACATTTCAGTCCATTTTTTCTTGCATTTTAGCCTTTCTCCTACATGTTTAGCTATTTTTGTAAACTAGACTAACATTTTTCTCATGTGTTTTGCATACTTTTCCTTCATCATTTTCTTTTGTTTTTGTGCGAATAATCATAAATTGCTCACGTGTATGCTCTTCCCTCGTACTTTTGAAAGTGATCTTGGAAATCATAAACATGGTTGTTTCTTTATTTTTTATTTTTAGGGAATTAACGTTTCACTTAATGGAAGCCAACACACACGTATGCTCAACCCACATGTATGCTCTTTCCTCACACTTTTTAAGTGATCTTGGAAATAAAAATGTGGGCTCGCTTTTGTTTCTTTGTTTGTTTGTTCTTTTTTTGCCTCATTCCGGAAAACTTTATAATCTTTTCTTACAGGACCCACTCTCAAAAAAGGTGGACAAAACATTAAAAACTACTAACTGTAGGTTTCCAAAGGAGTACAACCAAACCACATTAAAATCAAAAGATAAAAAACACCACATTCAAAACACTTTATTTGCAGGTTCGGTTAAGAGCTATGACTTGACCACTTAACTAGAACATAACCCCCTTGGCATAAGCCTTAAGCTACAAAAAGGGGGTGGTTTTAGGAACCCCAAAGTAGTCCACACCTTGAGGGAACTGGTGGACAAAATGGGAACCTTTTATCCTACCTAACTAGTAAAGCCTTGTGAGTTAGAGTCATGAATATCCTTAGTGGTGACCCCAGTGCAATTCATTCTGAGAAAGATATTTGCTCAAGGTTTCAAAGGGGGTAAAGTAAAGTCGAAGCTAGTAATAGCGTTGAGATTTCTCGGATATATTGTTGACACCTAGTTGAGAGAGCCACCTAGGAAGCCACACCTTGTCCAAGCCAATCTAAGGTAGAGGCCACAACTTTCATTTCACCACTTTTCATTTTTCTCGCATGTTACACACTTGTGTTTCACTTTCATCATTCACATTTTCTCTCTCATCCATCTTGTCACTTTGTACACATGTCTAAGTCTTGGGTTGTGGACATCCATATTCACACTTAAGCACTTTCATTTTCATCTAAGTCTTGACATTGTGATACTCGCTTTATCATAGTCAAGCACTCTCTTGATCACCTTGATCTTTCATTATCATAAGTCTTAAGTTTAATGTTATTTTGTTGAACTCTAAGCATTCCCCATTCTTACATCATCACATTTCACATTTACTTTCTCGACTTATTGACATTCTTCACTATCATTCTCTACTCACTCTTACGTTGTCGCTTTTCACATCCACTTTGTTGAGTTGCGACATCTTCCATTTTTTTCTCCTATCATCTTACGTTGTCGTACTTCGTAATCATTTTGTTGCATTTTTGACATCCTCATTATTTCTTCACTTCTCTCATTAAAGCATTCACTTTGTTTTAATTTGAGATCACTAATCCATTACTTCCCCCTTGTCTCTTATCTCCATTTTTTGTGAGATTCAGACCTTTTATCATCATTTATTCACTTCTTGTGACAACATTCACTTTTTCATTCTTTTAGTACTTTCACTTCCTTGTCATGTCTTATCTTTTAACACACTTTTTGTTAAGAGTTGACATCATTCATCATATTTTTAATTCTCCCTTTTATTACATCCATCTTGTTAAAATTCAAGCAAAATCATCATTTTTCCTAAGTCTCTTCCTTTAACACATTTTTGTTAAGATTTGAGCATCATCCATCGTGTTTTAAGTCTCCTCTTATAGCACTTTGTCATGTTGTCACAAGTCGAGCACAATAACTTCTTTCATCTCTCCTCTTTACATTCACTTTTGTAAAGGATCGTAAAGTCATTTCAAACCTCTTCATATTTCTTAACACTCACTTTGTTAAGAATCATCTAAACTAACATTTCAACCCATCTTCCACCTTAACATCACTCATTTTGTTAGGTGTTGTGAATTCCCTCTTTTTGTCACTCTTATCATTCATTTTGTTAAGTTTCGTTTACGTTTCACTTTTCCCCCTTTTTCGTTTCTCTTAACACTTACCGTGTTAGGAGTTAACTTTTTTACATCTTTTCATCACTCTTATCATTCATTTTGATTACGAGTTGATCGCGTCCACCTTGTTAAGTCTCTTTTCCTTTAACACTCATTTTTGTTACGAAATAGAGCACATCTAACTTCTTGTCATCCCTTTTTCTCTTTACTATCATTTTGTTAAGAGATGGGCACTCGACTAACATTTTTGCTTCTTCCCTCTTAGCACTCATTTTTCTACGGGTCAAACTTTTTCCATCTTCTTCCCTCTTCCATCTTAGCATTCACTTTGCTAGGAGTCGAGGTTTTCAAAAAAATCATCGCTTCCATCTTAGCATTCACTTTGCTAAGGGTTGCATTATTCATCGTACCTTTCTTCACTCTACCTCATTTCTCATTACAATGGTGGATTTATACAATTCATCCTTTTCCCAAGAATGGAAAATGATGAAAGACATTGTTGCGGGTATGTAAAAACAATGCAAACAATTCAATTTTGATGAATTGTGTCCATACCCTTTTAACATGGACATCTTACGCATACCCTTCCCACAGTCTTTTGAGATGCCCAAATTCAAAAATACAAGGGAAAAACTGATCTGAGACAACATATCAAAGAATTTTCCATAGCATGTCATGAAGTGGCATATAATGATAGCTTTCTCTTGTGCCTTTTTCCTAGAAGTCTAGGAGGACAAGCTTTGGATTGGTTCTTACACCTTCCAAAGGGATCTATCACCACCTTCGCGAGACCTCTTAGAGAAGTTCATCAAACATTTTTATTTTAACCTCACCCGCAATAATCACCGTACTAGAGCTTCTCACAATGAATCTTGGTACATCAACCGCAACTACAATTTCATCATTGTTGGTGTCACAAATAATCACAATATGCCCAACATACATGACCAATCAATCAAAAATCCAATCATACAACCTAGCCAAGAAACTACGCCACGTAAAGTTAAATGTAAGTTTACACCCCTCGGCAAAAGTCTCTCTAGTGTCTATCATTTTTTCAAAGTGGCTAGGATGATAAAATATCCTCTTACAAGACCTTGGATTGAAGGATAACCTAATCCATACTGGTAAAAACCTCATGCATATTGTGATTTTCATCACATTGATGGCCACTCAACTGATAAATGTACATGTTTTAAGAACTATGTCCAAGACTTAATTGATGATGGAGAGATCTTTGTAGATCTTGACGATGAAGCTCTCGCAACCAATGACATGTCAACTTCCACACCTTCAAATGAAGATTTGACTATTATTCCCACTTCTATTCATACTGACATTCCACGAGATCACGACGAAGGTCAAGTATCTCCCCTTCAAACCAATCCATTTCTTCTACATATTTTCTTCCTATAGTCCAAACAGACATTGAACATGTTTCAGAAAATCTTCTAACACCTAACGAGAGCTTGAATTTTCTTCAAGAATCTCTTTCAACCCTTAACATACCAGAAGAGGGTCCGTCGTCAAGCACATTCAACCTTGATTCTATTCTTTCCATTCCGGTTCCTACGCCTAACATCTATAGTCTCGTTGTCAAAACACAACCACACCAATCTCGAACATTTGCGACATCGCAACCATCTATGTCTATTACACCTCAAATGATCAATATTAGAGGCATCTAATTAATGATGCTTCCTACTTTTCAAGACATCTGCATGCGTACATTTTTTGAGATATGTATACCAGGAATATCCTTATTCAACTATGTCACACTTTAATTACAAATCTTGTGTCAATTCAACTAAGTTACCACATAGAAGGAACAACCTTGAATATCTCCTCTCTTCAACCTATAAGGAGCCTTGGGTATACATCTAGAGATCCATCCTTCTTTCCTCGTGCTCTTTCATTCACAAGTGAATATAAATCTCAACATATTCTTCACATTGCTAATTTTTCTCTAGCATCACATTTATCTCTCGATTTATTCGAAGACTTATCTACTCACACATTCTTTGACTTGGAACATGTCCACCCAAGTATAGTACTTCAAGACCCATTAAATCATTTGATTCACTCCTTTGACTTGGCTCATGTCCATCCAAGTCTCGTATTTCAAGACTTATCAAATCTTTTGATTCTCCCTCTTGACTTGGATTTCATCCACACAAGTCTCGTATTTCAAGACCCTTCAAATTTAATAAACATGGATATTTTTCTTGATGATTCCATTTTGAATCCTCATCCACTAACATCCATAAAACTTAAAAATCATAAAAAGAATCAAAATTTGTATTAGAGCATTGTTTACAAATAAAAATGGAAAAGTGTGTACAAATAATGTTAAGCATTCCATCTATTGGCAGATACCTTAATCATACCATTATCATATACTCACCTTCTTCACCTATTATGACACATGTTAACCTTGTTCCTCTTGGGCATTATGTGTCTCATCTTTGTTATGGTTTCTACCATTTCAGATCTTTTTACCTATGGTTTTGTCTCAAAGCTTACTAATGGAAAAATCCTCCTTTCAAATAAGCTCTCTCTTTAATAGAAATCACTAAACTTCTTTACCGGTCCTTTTGACCACCCATCTCAATCTACGGTGTTGAACCCTTACATCCTACTAGTCGCATGAGGTTGAGACTTGGGGGCAGAATGTTCCTTCCCAATAAGCACACTATCAACATACAAGGAAAATTAAATCAATCAAAAAAATTTAAAAAATTATAAAATCATTACACCTTTCATCCTTCACAGTCTTTGGTGATAAGCCCATACTTCTTACTAGCAGTATGAGATTGGGAATGGAGAAAGCCCTTACTCACCTACATTTTTTCTTTGGTGTTGAGCCCTTTCCTTTTATTGATGGCATGGGGAAACATGTAGGGGGTCCTTCACAAAAATCAATAAATAATTATTCAATAAATCCTTTATGAAATTTTAATCAAAGTGCTTAATCAAAAACATCCCAAGAAGTAATTTAGTTGCTCATGATAAGAGAGACACCAATTCCTTCAACCGGATTTTTCCAATCAAGTAGGACATTAATGGATTTAATTCTTGTTAACACCTATAAAGTGGAATCATCTTGGAATTGGTCAGATAATATTGACTAGAGATGAGTTACATTTTTCTCATATGGATCATTGTTACACCTTGTGTCATCGCATCCATTATCTTCACTTCCATATCACTATTCATCTCGTTTTCATGTCCTTCTTGGCTCTCGGTGATGAGCCCTCGCATCTTCCTAGTTACATGGAGCCATGAGTGGAGTGAAACACCCTATCATTTTATCATCTACATTTCTTCCAATGGAATGAAATGCTTTTAATTATTTGTACCTGCTTTCAAGAAGTGCACCCTTTTACCGAGTTGTAAAAAAAAAAAGAGACCATTTTTTTTTTTTTTAAATGTCTCACAAAACTTCAAAAACAATATTAAATTGTTCATAAAATACAAAAACACATACTAAATGTTTCAAAAACGCTTTAAAAAAAAAAAAAAAAAAAAAATCGCAACTATATAATTTCATTCACCATTTTCTTCATCGATTGTTACCAATCATATTTTCCAATCAATCAAGCCACTCTTTTCATTGTGACTTTTCTTAGTGAAATCACTTGGCTTTGGCTTTCTCTTGGGGGAAACTTGACATTTGTACATTTTGCTTACGTATTTTTACATTGGTGTGTTTTCGTTCACTAGCTTGTTTACTTGTTAAAGTTTGTACATATGGAATTTTGTATCGTATATTATTAGGTTACTCTCTTATGTTTAATAGTTTGAATAACCAATAACTGTGGTATCTAGAATGCACTCATAGACCAATTATAGGAAATTTATTCACATCCTAGTTCACATATAACTTTGGTGTGGTTTCTTCCTATTCATATTGGGTTTCTTTCTATTGCTTATTTTATATCTTTTTGTCACTTGCATGTGTTGTGTTTTCCTCCTGGTTTATTTAAGCCATGGAATGTCTTCATTTTTGTTTGCATTTGTATTTCAAAACTTGTGAAAATCCAAAAATAAACTGAAATATTTTTTAAAAATTCAATTTTATTTTGAAATTAAAATTTTTGAACAAACATTCACTTATCATAGAAATCCTACAATTGGAAAACACTTAAAGTGAATCATTCAACATCTCAATACAATCTTGATAAACTTCATACATTTATTTATTACCCTAGTGATTGTGTCAATCTTACAAACTATCACTTTCTTCCCTTCACATGATATGCTAACTTTGTTTGGGGCAAGTCACAATTTTTTTTTTCCTTTGTGATATAACTTCACTTGGGGAAATTGTAACTTCGATCATTTGCACAATAGATTCAGCAAGAGTGTCCTAAGGATTCACTTTAACTCCGCTCTTCTAGTTTGTTCCTATTCCCACTTTGGAGCATTTGTATCTACTTAATCTTCATTGTGGCATGCATTAGGGTCATAATTGATTGTCTTATTTTTCAAATTTTTGTTGCATTGTTGATGTTTCTTTTTTTTTGGACCACTTGCAAGTAGTGTGATTACATCTTGGTTCCTTTATAACCTTGGTGTCAAGCACCTACTTTGTATATTGGGTTTGTTTTCCTTTTTATCTTTTTTTTTTTGTTGTGTGTGTTTATTTACACACATCTAGGTTAACCATATTGATTCTTTCATAATCATGGTGACAACTCTATTGTGCAACAACAAAAATTAGGTTGCTCTAAAAAATTACTCTCCAAATAACACTCATGCTACGAGCACAGTCCTTTCCCATTCTTGTTCTAATCCCTTGTTTTCCTTCCTATCAAGCGGTTGTCCACCTGCCTTGCTGCATCATCCACCCACTTGAGGGGGCATTCCTCTACCATTATTCTTGTTGGGGCATCCTAATGCTTCACTTCATTGCTTGTCGGGGCATCCCAATGTTTCACAATTTTCTACTCGCCGATCTGCATGCATCTACTATCTTTAAAGCACTATTACTTTGCAATAGCACTTTAAAGAGGGGGAAAATGTAGACACCCCAAAATTACACTCATGTTTCCACTTGTTCCCAGTGTTATCCTAGTACACCCTGTTATTCACCCATTTGTGATTAATTGATTAAATTGATTAATTCATACACATTGTACCCTTTGGATTAATTAAATTAATCCCATGTATCCTTAGTACTGTTTTAGCTATTTAATTATTATTTATTAATTAAATAATTAATTAATTAAGTGTGTGCACATCCTAGTCAACTGCCACTTGATCAACATCCACCTAGACTCCACTTGGACTCCCTATCCTTATCCTAGTTAATTGCACTTCTAGAATCCTAGAAAGGTGGGGGCAATTGAATTACACGTACAACCACCTTTCTAGATGCAAATTTTTGCAATTAATTCATTTACTTCCCTCGACACTACTGTAACTTCCTATAATGTTATTTTTAGCATATGCATTTACCTGTATGTAACCAATTTCAACTACTTTTGCCTCTATAAATTACAGCTTACCTTGCTTACAAATCCTCTTGAATCTAAAGTACAAAAACTCTGCTAAATTTCACCGTGTTCATAGAAATTACATTCAAAGTTTGGAGAACATTCAAGAGAATCCATATTCACTTGCAAGGTTCCACAGACAAGGTCTCTAAAACCTTACTGAGGTTTTCATTAAAGGAAGTACAAGGAAGGTTTGCATTATTAGTTGTTTATCTTTCATTACTGTAGTTTTTTCATAGCTTACAACCTTTGCATCCTCTTTCATGTATTATAGTCCAGCATACCATCCATCTCATCTTTGTCTTCTTCTTCTTCTCGGAGGATTGGGATCGCTCATGTGCTTTGGTATCCTCACGGTTGACTTCTTTGACGGTGTTGGTGTAAGATTGGTATCATGCACATTTACCACCTTTCCATCCCAGAGCTTCGATTGTAGATAAACATAGAATCCAAAATCCTCTATGCTAATTGTCAAGGTCACAATGGGGTTCAAATTCATACTATCTAGTTCCATTTTCTCTTCATAGGTATTTTGTTATGCATACCCATAGGTCTTGCGCAACGTATGATACTCATAATAAACCTTATCCTCATCAACTCAAGAAGTTTCACATCCTTTATTCTATTGACCGTGCCCTTGAAGTATTTGGTAGTAAATGCAAATGGAAGTTTGCATCAAGGCCCCATCTCTCCACTTAGTAATAAAATTTTGCGAGATAAAAATGTTGCATGGTGAAAACTTTTCCTATCTATCTATCTCTTAAGGAAGCTCCTAGAGTACGCACCATTGATTCTAGAATGTGTCGTGAATTCTTTTATACCATTTTTCTAGGCATTCCTTGTACACATTAGATATTACATCATCAAAAGAGTACTTGGCAAAGCACTACGGTGGAGATCTCTTCTCAACTGGATTCTCCCACTTGTTGTCCACTAGTCTATCTAAAACCACTATTTCCTAAAATAATAATACTATTAGAAACATAATAGACCCCATATAAGTTTATCTTCCTTTTTAGTTTGGGTATTTTATTATTCTACAATTCTTTCTACTATAAACAAGACAATGTTATATTTGGTCCCATGTGTCATCTTGTGTGCAATATGTAGAAACTTCTAGTTTACCTCCGACCATATTTTTGAGGCCTCTAATTTGTGTCTCACTAAGCGTGTAACCTCTCTTGTTCTCAAGTCATTAATATTTATAATGTTGAAGGCATAAATTCCCCTTATTACCCTTGGATTCTCTCTTTATTAGTGTCATAACGTATTTTTTTAATTACAAACTTTGAATCTCCAACAAATACGAGCCCGGGTGCAATTCCCCCTTTTGCTAAACCTTAATCGCTTGTTGGTATCTCCCTAATCTCAAATTCTTACTTTTCTTATAGATTAGATATTAACCTTCCCTTATCTTTTTGTGTCTTATTTCTTCAAATTGCATTCCACATGAACCTGCAACCCTAACCTCTACTTGTCCAAACCCTTCTTCAAATTTCACTCTACAATTAGGACATCACCTTCCTCAAACACAAGGAGCTGTGGTTCTAGGAATTTGTTGTTGGTCGCTCAATCATCCTCATCACTTCCTTCACACACAATTTACTCTAGTTTATAAAATCTCGAGTTCACACAAAATCACAAAATCTCTCAATTCACAAGTCAAAAGGTGAGGGAAATGACTGTGTTCTTCCCCTTTATAGATTTAGGATTTTCAAACACCTTTAATGCCTTGTCATCTTACTTCACCTACCAACACTTTATAGCTTTAAATGTGATTTTTACATTTCCTATTTTTATTTACATTTTTCATATGGTTGTCTCTAGCTTCTTCATGCGGTAGTCCATAACCTTTTGGCACGCTACTACTTCCTAGGTTACAAACCCTTTTATGCAAATCTTCTTGCATCACACGCATTCTTCATCTACACCACTTTCTAGGTAGTTTCTTTTAGTGTGCTACCTCCTCGTGTTATGTTATATGCTTTAGCAACTTTCATTCACACAAGTAATCATTCTTCACACCTTTGAGCAAGTTCATTATTACATACACTATCACACTTTTCATATTTGAGTGTTCTAATCATGAGAAAGAACATATACTTGTGCGCTGATCTTTATTTGGTGCACCAATTTAATCCTCATGTGCCTTGTCACATACCCTGTACTAAAAATATGTGTAGTCATATATGCATCAATCTAAAACAAATAACATCATCTCCTACGCGTGAACGTGCTTATTATAAAAAATAAAACAATACGGAAATTGAAATCTAATCTAAATGGTAATATTTCCTTATTACAAACATAATGAAAGAAGCTTATTTATATTAGGGATTTAGCCTACTCCCATTAAAGTAACCAGGCAACATTGTGCCATCCAAAGGCCTATAATCGACATGAACCCGAACCCAAGATATTTTTACTTTAAATATCCCTAACCGATGCACTTTAAGTTTATGTGGGTGGCACAAAAACTTAGAATCATGTAGGAGCACTATCACACCAACTGCAAAAGTCTTGTTCTTAATATTCCTATCATGTCAAGCCATTTATTACACCTTTTCTATCTTCTCGCTCCATGGCACAATTATGTTCCTTTCATTCGATTGCATTAAGCTTTCAATGTGCTTTGTTACTATTTGATCATATGCAAGACCTCATGTATGTGCAATAAACAATTATGGTAACATGAATTCCATTGGAAATACTTCCTCTGTTTCAAACACCAACTAAAATGGTGTTGTTTTATTCAACCTTTTAAAGGCAAATCACATATGCCCATAGTACAGTTGATACTTTGTCATCCCAATCCTTTCTTCCTATATCACAAATCTTTTTCAAAGTGTGTCCTAATATCTTATTGAAGGCTTCTATAGTACCATTGGCTTATGGGTGATATGGGTTGTCTTATGGTGTGCTAACACGAACTTTGTCAAAAATATTCTAATGGTATCATTCAAGAAATAAGTTCCCCTATCACTAGTAAGGCTCAATGGGCAACCGGACATACTGATGATAGTATCCCATAAGAAATGCATTCTTGTAGATGTTGTACAATCCTTAGTAGGTGCAGCTTCTACCCATCTTGTCAAATAATCTATGCAAGTGATGATATATTGTGTGTCTATCCTCCACACATTTTGGTGTAATTGGTCAAACAAAATTAATTGCCCAATTTTCATAAGGTTATGTGTTTGTTATGGGGCGCAATGAAATTTCATCATAATTCCTTGGCTTTCCTATTATCTAAAAATGATCACATGCCCGGAAAAAATATTTGGTATCCTTGTACAATGTCTCCTACCAAATTCCTTCCAAGAGTATCTTGTGTGTTGTAGCCTCACCTGCATAATGTCCTCCTACTATCCCACCATGTTCTTCCTCCATATTTGTTTGGTGTTCATGTTCCAAGACACATCTTTACAATACTTCATCTCTTCCCATTTTGTACAAATCACCTCCTACTAACTGATAAGGTGCAATGCGAATAGCTAATTTTTTCTTCTCTAGTATTTTCATTCCCTCATGTGCCATACCTATATGTAAGAATACTATAATATCCTCTAAATTAGTTGGTGTGTGCTACATCCTGGAAAAATTGTGCATCCGGCATGGTGTCCTCTATGTTTTGTGCATCCTCACTAGAATTGATCCTTGAGAGATGGTCAGGTCCAAGATTACTATTTCTAGGTTTGACTATGACTGTAAACTCAAATTCTTGGAATAAGAGTATCCATCTGTAGATTTTCCCTTGTAATATTGGTTTATTAACTAAATACTTAAGTGTCATGTGATCAAGTATAGAAGAAAAATGGCATAGCCAATAAATACTTCCTAAACTTGTGAATCGCACAGACACCATAGACAACGCCTCATAATCATAGCTTGTATAATTTTTTTCATCCTTTGTCAACTTTGTGTTTTCAAATAAAATAAGGTGATCTACATTCCCTACCCCAAGCTGAGCTAACACTACCTTTATGGTTGTTCCAGGCATCCACATGCACATGAAAAGGCAAATTCCATGAAAGAAAATGTAAAATGAGTGTGGTTTTTAGTTTTTCCTTTGAGGTTTCGAATTCCCATTGCTACACATCCCTTGAATAGAACTTTCCCTTTGCCTTCAACAGCTCCTCCAATGGCACATAAATCTTGGAATACCCTTGATTAATTTTTGGTAGTATCCCGTATGCCCAAGGAATCAGGCACCTTGATTTTATTGGTTGGTTCCTCCAACCCCAATATGAATGCTACCTTTGTTGGATAAACCAACAATCTTTCCTTACAAATTATGTCCCCCAACATTGTACCAAACATTGTTGCAAAGATACATTTCTTAATGTTCAAATATATTCTTAGTTACATGCACCATTGTGAACATTAACCTCAAACAATCAAATTGTTCCTTTACTAGTCCATACACTATCCAATCATCCAAAGTTCACTTGAAGAAATTTGAGGATAAAATCATGGAATGCATGTACTACAATGTGTGAGAATTCCACCGATGCATTCTTCAACCCAAAAACATAATTGTGTATGCAAAACAACCTAAATTTGTTGCAAATGATGTCTTCACTTGGTCCTCACATGTAATTAAAACCTAGTGATATCATGTGAAACCATCAATAAATGAATAGATCTCATGCCCCGCGACACCCTCAAGTATTTCTTCGTGAATGGTGTCACGAAATGATCAATCGCACATGAAGCATTTAGAACTATATAATCAACACATATCCTGATTCTTCCATCCTTCTTGATAATAATTACCATAGGGATGATCCATTCAGATTATTCTATGGGCTCAATGATGCCTTTTTCAGCATCTAGTTAATGTCATCTTTTACTTTCACGTGCAAGTTGGGATTCATTCTATAAGGTTTATTTTGAACAGATCACGCGCCTTCTTTAAGTTTTATCTTCATCTCCCCAAGTGATGGATGGATACCCTTCAACTCATGGTATCCCCTTAGAAACATATCCTAGAAGTCAAATAATAATTCCGCTATCATTGTAACCTATGATTTAAACCAATAATCATCGATCATTGCTTCCTTTAGCACATCCTTAGTCTTAATATTCACCTTCTTTGTCTTTCATGTAAAATGATATGTGCATGCTTTTTCATTGACCATATCCAGGACTTCTCATTCACCTTATGTATGCTCTATGTTGATATCCTCAACCTCGTCATCATCTATCGGGTATAATAACTTCCTTTTCTCCTTTTATTTCCATGCGCGCTCCATAAGAATTTCATCAATATCAAACCCGTGTGATCACTCGTGCACTCTTCAAGGGTGGTTTCATCATAAATCTAGTTCAATAGTTCCTCTTCCTTTGCATTATCTCCTAACGTGATGCACTTCATTAACAATAATACTTCACGGACAAGAGGTTTAGTAGAAAAATAATTGAAGTTGTGTACGATACCCGATGTTAAGTTTTTCAAACTCATTATCTCTTGCCTCAACTCTACATGTATGTATCATGTTTGCATGCATACACATAGTTTAGTATAGAACCTATGAACCCATAGTGATGAGGCTAGCATGTCAATCTTTGGAAAACACAAACACCGAAAGTATAGGGGTGAATCAGTGCTTCTTCAAACTTTGAAAAAAATTCTAAACCTTAGCAAACCATTCAATTTGATCAAATTTTACCATGAAGAAATAATGAAATTCAAACATAAGCAATCAACAAGTAAACACACATGAAGACAATATTTAATGTGAGAAACCCTGAAGGGAGAAAAACCCACTGAAATCAATGCATTATGGTGGAAAATTGTCTCATAACAAATTACAAGGATTTTAATTTTTTGAGCACCCACTCAACTTGAAGCACTAACTCCAACAAACTATTCAAGCACCTACTTGATACAATTTTCATGGAAGCACCAACTCCCTATTTTTCTAAGCACCCACTTAGTCTTTACAAGATTTTTATCACATTCATATGACCTAGTTTATTACAACAACAAATTTGTGATCTCTTATTTAGCTCCTACATACTCATCTTCCTTCTCCACACACCTAAATTCACCTATTTTCTCAATTGCTCATACTTCAAACTCTATCTTTAAAAGATATTTTTCATGCACATTGAGACACTCATATACGGGAAGATGACACACTCTCACGCCTCTTACACTTCCACCTTTGATCCCTACAAATTATAACCTTTTCAACTTGTACAAGAGGCTAAGATGACATCACCTAAAATTGCCACCAAGAAATCATTACATTTGCAGGGTATGTCGATTACATGATTAGACCTTTCTTGAGTTTTCATGACCCTTATCACATCTATACAGACTAGAAAACCTTCATGAACTCACCGCACCTCCGAAAGAATTGTTGACATTCTATTTTTAGTCCGACATCTGCAATTGCAATGGTTGATTCCTTTTATCTTCTTCTCAACGAAGCCTTATTTTTATTGTATCCATCCGAGACAATGAGACAAGTGTTATGAAAAAATATGCATGTTACAAATGTTCCCTCCTTACTATAAAGCCTATTAGTGCAAAATCACAAAGCACCCCGGATGTTGGTCGTTTCTAGGTTGACCATATTGTCATCCAGTGTGATTGCATAACATTGAATCCTTTCTCCAAGTGTGGGACTTGAAAAAGTGAGAAAGGATTCTCTAGAGAAGGCTGGTTCCTATTCCTCTGTTCAGATGCACACGAAATATGCAGAGGGTTTGCTTGAAACCTAATCTAACTTGCCAAGGAGACAGAGAGAGAGGGATGCATAAAAATAAACCTAAGCTAATAGAGGTGATGCACCGAGGAATGAAGAACACCTATCTTGCCAATAAACACAGACCATTCAAATGTGATATAAGATCATGCACAGATAACAAAACTTGCAGTGAAAGACCAGGAGGATGCAAAAATGAACACAGAGAGGGTTGAGAATCATCCACAGACATGTATTACTTGCTCCAAAGACTAATACCATACACTACAGAATGCCAAGAGGCAGAGTCATATTATAGTTTCAAATGGGAGGTTCAAACTCCACAAATTCGCCTGATAGGAGAAGAAGGGAGGAGCAAAACAGAAAATGTTCGACCTTTTGAAAGAAGCTCCTCTTTACAATATATAGGAAGAATGAGAGAGGGAAAAGAGAGGAAATTCAGAATCTGCCCCAACCACTTCTAGGTCGTATTTTAAATCATCTCATTATGGCAGAAGTGGCGGATCCTGGCAAAACAACGGGCTGTCTAACAGAAGCGGCGAACTGTCTGCTGCATTAAAGCTGGTTGTTGGAGCATCACTTCTGGCATTACCACGTGTCAGGGACGTTTTCTCAATTTTCTCTCTCCAGACTACACCAAAATGTAAGATTGATCCTATAATCATGTAGAGAATTTCAACAGCTTTCCGTTGATATAAAGAACATGCAAATCTGAGCTCTGGATCGAAAGATACGACGATCCAAGATTTAGGGCACAAAACAAGGCGAAAACATATTTTGAAAATCCTTCCCGCGCTCTCGCCACTGGATGACACGTGTCAAGCGCTGATTGGATGCATAATTCTCTCTCCTTCCCCGCTCCATTGGACATGTGTCCTCTTTTATTGGCTCGGGTTAGTGCTTGAAACCTCACCCTTTGACTTTTGGACTTTCTCCCTTGTGACACGTGTCATGATTTGATTAGTCCGCGGGTCTGCCGGCTTTTCACACCCTTCGGGTCTTCATGTCCCGGATGTCCCAAACTGTTTGGGACAAAAACTCCTGATCCGCCCGAAATGGGCTTCCTTGTCCCTCTTCGGTGATGACATGTGGCATTGCTTGATTGGCTTTCGGCTCCTTTGGCTATCCGCGTCCCACGTGTCCCTTTGTCCCAACTGCCCCAAAGGTCTTGAAGTTCCCATTTCAGCTAAACCAAGGCGGTTCGCGCCTTCAAGGCGTCCATTTGTTCCAACTGCCCTGCATCGTCTGGGACAAATTCTTCCGAATCGCCGAAATGGGCTTCCTTTGCTCTCGGCCACTTCGCTTTTCGCGTCCTTCGCGTCCTCGCGGCCCAGATGTCCCAAATGCTTAGTGCGAAATTTCTCCTTTTCGCCAAACGGCAGCCATTCGCGCCCTTCGCGTCCGATGTCCCAGATGTCCCTTTTCTTCGTGGGCCACCTGGAGGCTTTTCGGCCGATCCGCGCCTCGATGTCCCAACTGTTCCAACTTTTGCAAGGACTAGGACTTAGCCAATTTTCACGATTTTTCCTGTTCCAAGCTTGTTTTTGCCGCTTTTTCCACCTTTCCTCAGAGCTTGCTCTTTCCTTCTTCGGCCAGGGGAGTTAGAAAAAATATGAGGGGACCCTAGAAACATGATTTTTGTCCCTGAATCAATCCATTTGCCTGGGACTTGAGAATTCTGATGCATGTTATCAAATTAACCCTGGGGGGTGAATTTTGGATAACAATTGGCGACTCAGCGGGGGTACCTGCCTGCTAGGTGAAAAGACCAGTAGCTAGAAGCAGTCCATTGGGCATGGAGTTATCAAACATTCAGTTTAGAATCCCAATTGACTAAGAATGTGTAAGGAGGAAGATGGAATATCACCTGATGAAAGCAAGGACTGCTAAACATCTCCATGGACAGCAAGTTGTGCCAAAGCACTTAGGGAAAACAAGACTAACCTACAGCAAAACAATGTGCACAAGCACTTGGAGGAAAGAAAATCTAATCTAATATTTATAGAGGTAGTGAACTTCCTCTAGAAGCAACACTTGAGATAGATTCCATTGATCGAATCTGCAGCTTCTTCACCCTCCAATGAGGCTAATTGGAAAGCATTGTTGTTTGACTTTGTGACCACGTATAGGCCACTCCAAATGGCATCAAATTTTGAATGCCTTCCCGCTTTTACTCTCGTCCACATCCCATTTCAACACTAGATCTCCAACTTGAAAAGATCTATCCTTGGCCTTTCTATCAAAGGTCTTCTTGATCAAAGCTTGATCCTTTTCCATTGCTTGGGATGCCGATTTCTGTTCTCTTGCAGCTCCATCACTCCGCATACCTCACCTCCATGGGCTCAAATTCAAGCAACTCCAGCTACTTCATGAGTTCCAATGTTGGCAACTCAAGTGACATGGGCAAGATTGCCTCTCTTCCATGACAAGCCTAAATGGAGAATTACCCGTGGATCTTTTGGGATTTATCCTATCGCCCATAAGGCTGATTTCAGCTTGGTATGCCAAGACCTCTCGATTCTCATCAAGAGTCCTCCTAATGATCCTCAACAAGTTCTTGTTTGTAGACTCGGCCCGGCCATTGCCTCGAGGGTAATAGTTTGATGAAGTGCTAAGGTAGATCCTGTTCTTGACAGCCCACTCAGTCACCTTAGATTCAATGAATGCCAATGCATTATCAGAGATTATTGTAGTAGGTATGCCAAATCTGGTAGTTATCCCCTCATAAAAGTCTAAGATGCTAGACTCATTTACCTCTTTGAGTGCTACTGCTTCTGTCCATCTGGTGAAGTAGTCCGTGGCTGTCAAAATCCATTTGTGCCCTTGGCTTGAATTGGGATTAATGACTCCAATGAAGTCCAAACCCCATTGCATGAATGGTTGGTCAACTCGGGATTGGATGTAATGGAAGGGTAGTGAGTCTTTCTTTTCCCCGTGAAGAATGCACAATTCTTACACCTCTTGATCCATGCATAGCAATCATCGAAGATTTAAGGCCAATAATAACCAGCCTTCATGATTTTTAGAGTGTCACTCTTGGCGCAAAATGACCACCACTGGTCCACCATGAAACTCTTCCAACACCCTTTGAATCTGATTTGTACTAATGCATCTTAGTAGCACTCCATTCACATATTTCTTGAACAAAACTCCATCAACAATGGCATATGGAACAGCCTGCAACCTGAAGTATCTCCTCTTTGCTTTGCTCATTTCTGGAGGGCATAGGCCTGTCTGTAGGAAGTGTATCATACTCTAAGTCCAATAGGGAGTGGGCACATTATCATTTTCCTGTTCTTGACCATCCTGTAGTACCAAGACAGCATCTTCTTCATTACCTGCTTCAACTTGTCGACTCAAGGCTAGTTGTTCGCATAGTCCCTTCCCACGTACTAGTTTGGTGACCTTGATCTCGATGTCATATTCCATGACATGAGTTATCCATCCTACACGTTTCTCATTCAGATCCTTGTTTAGAAGGAAGTCCCTGACTCCCGCATGAGAGACCAATAATTGGATCTTGTTGTTTGAGACTAGGTGCTTGAATTTCTTTAAACTCCTGATCACTGCAAGTACATGCTTTTCAATGAAAGAGTACATAGTTTTGTATTCCTCCAAGCCTTGACTGAAGAAAGCAACTGGTTGTTCTAATCCTTCTTTGTTTTGTTGTGCCAAGATTGCAAAAATTGTATCTCCACCACCAAAGGCGTATAGCATGAAATCCTTGGAGAATTTTGGATTGACGAGAGTTGGAGCTTGAGATATAGCCTCTTTTATTACCTCAAAACTTGCCTTGCCTTCAAATGTCCACTTAAATGCCATGCTCTTCTTCAACATCAATTTTATTGGCTTTACGAGAGCTGCAAAGTTTGGAACAAACCTACGGACAAAATTGATCCTTCCTAAGAAGCTTTGAAGAGACTTCTTATAACTTGGCAATGGCAATGCTCGAATTGCTTCAACTCTTTCTGGGTCAATCATCAATCCCTCCTTTGAAACAATATGGCCAAGAATTTTTCCCTCATGAGCCAAGAATATGCATTTTTTGGGATTCAATGATACCCCAAATCTTCTACACCTCAAATACTCGCCTCGATGGAAGAGGTGATCCACTGCATTTTTGGAGAATACAGTGATGTCATCAAGGTATATCAAAACTATTTTATTGATCAACCCCTTGAATGCCATATCCATTGCCCTTTGGAAAGTGGCTCCAGCATTTGATAGCCCAAATGGCATCTTCTTGTAGGCATAGGTCCCCCATTTGGTGGTGAAAGCCATCTTGAACTGGTCATCTTCCTTCACCATTACCTGATTATACCCTGAGTAGCCATCTAGGAGAGAGAATCTCTCCGAACCGGATACTACCTGCAATATTTGTTCCATTGAAGGAAGTGGGTAATGGTCTTTGAGAGATGCCCTGTTTAGGTCTCGGAAATCTACACACAACCTGATTTCTCCACTCTTCTTCCTGACCGGAACCAAGTTTGTGACCCAGCTTGAGTGCTTGATCGGGAATATAATGCTTGCTTCTATTAGCTTATTTAGCTCTTTCTTCATTAGAGGCTCAATGTGAGGGTTGACTGGTCTCTGCTTCTGCCTGATGGGCTTAGCATCTGGATCCAATTCTATGGTATGCTGAGCCAGGTTGGGATTGAAACCTTTCAAGTCTTCATAGCTCCAAGCGAAGACATCTGGAAATTCTTGGCAAAGTTGTATGAAATCTGATTTCTCCTGTTCAGTGGCTACCTTGCCAATTTGAAGTGTTTTGTTTTCCCCAACCGGAATTGGCTCTGAATCTTCTCTTTTGACCTGTATGTTAGCCTTTTCCTTACGGAACTGGTCATTAGGGTTGAAGATAGACTCCAATGTTACTAAACCCCTAGGAAGCTTGTTTGTCGCAGCTGCACTACTTGATCCCCATACTGCTGCTCTAATCTGTCCTGATTCCTAGCTGAGAATTCAGCCTCTTCTTGTAAGAAATTGACGATCTGTTGATCGTTCTCAAACACCTGCCAGCTGGTGTTATTATCTGGAACTGCTGGCCTCACAATCACATGGACATGTGGCTGTGTTTTTTCCCTTTTGATGTTGTCAACCACATCAAACATTGCTCCAACAGCTGCGAGCCTATCCGCGGCTTCATTTTTCTTCCTAGGTATGGACGCGATATTGAAAGCTTTGAAATCCTCAATGAGGTCCCATACCCTGTTCTTGTAGTTCTTTAGTAGTTCATTCTTTGTAGCATGTTGTCCCCTGACTTGATTGACGATTAGTTCACTGTCACCAAAGACTTGCAAGTTCTTTATTTTCTTCTTGATTGCCCAATGTATCCCTTGCACCAAGGCTTCATATTCAGCAGTGTTATTTGAACAGGAAAACTGGAAACGGAAGGCTGAGTAATACCTTATACCTTGTGGTGAAACGAGCATAGCTCCTCCTCCTGCACCTTGTCTACTCCTTGATCCATCAAAGAACAGCTGCCATACTTCATTCTTGTCCTTATGATCTGGCTTGGTGATGCTGGGGAGAGGTTGATCCTCTTCATGTAAACAATAAACCCCTAGCTCAGATTCTTCTACTTCTTGATAAGGATCAAAAGCATGCACCTTGCTTGCCCATTCATCAAGAGTCAAATCCAGGATACTTCCAACCTTGGTGTCAGCCTCGTCAGTGCTAGGGTGATCTTCTTGATCAAATGCTGAGCAATTGGCATTAATCTGACTTGGAGTGTAAGGCTCAATATGGAAGTTTGCAATAGGTTCAGACCTAATTGTAGCCTTAGTTCCATACCTTGTTCTAAACAACATGTGAGACCAATCTGCCGAAAGATAGCCTCCAATTTTAGCAGTGAAGTCTCTTGACAAGCACAATGCAAAGAGTGGTGGAAGGTCTATGATTGATACATCTTGTAAAACAACAACATTTGGACATGCATGCAAGGTAAGACTCAAATTTCTAATCACTCCAACTGTTGCTATTGCTGTCCCATCTAGCTACACTACCCCTTTAGATGTTATTTCATACTAGAGCCCTAGCTGATCAGCTATTTGTTTAGGCATTACTGAGCTACTTGCTCCGAGTCTATCATGCAATTATGTACTAACCGATTTCCAATGATTAACGAAACATGAAAGGGGGCTTCAACATTTTACCTTGTTGTGCTCCATGACTTCCTTCTGAGCAAAGCAGCAGATTATAAGCACTTTGTCTTGCATCTGAACCTGCTGATTCGAAGTTGGCCAATCCTTCATGGCAGCTTGCAGCAGATCTCTTTGGCCTGGGATGGATAGGGATTCCCACATAGATATATTGACGTTTGTCTTCTTCATCTGATCAATGATACTGAATGGTGATGAAGGATCTCTCTGCTGTCCCTTGGTTTGCACATTTACCTCCATGTACAGCAAGCAATGTGGCATTTGAGTTGGCCTAGGGGCTGTTCTTGGCTGCCCTTGTGCATTTGAAATGGGACTTTGCTTGCCAATCATTTCTGGAGTCATAGAAGGTTGTGGGCTGGTTGGAGCTAGTGGCTGCTCCTCACCCAAATTTCTCCTTTTTGACCTTGTGTTGGCTGCAACACCTTGAGAAACCACTTGATTCATGCCACAGAAATCCTCTGCTTGCCAGTTCACCAATGTGGTGTCATTTGGGGCTGATTGCTGTTGGAATGTTTCTTGTTGTTGATTGTTTCCTGACCGCCCTCACCCTCCACACCAGTAGTTGTCACCATCAATGCTTGATTGAGGGCACCATTGAAACACATGGATTGGTTATGAGGCTCGTTGCATGGAAAGCACCAATCGTATTCCTGAGCAATGTTGTTCTGTGTTGGCACTAATGCTTTAGAGGTAGATATGACATTTGGATTATAAAATGGAATGGTCTATTGGTAGGAGGCCTTGTTTGATTCATATTTACACTGGATTAGGTGGTCTTTGTGGTTGGTATGGCTGCCTATTAGGTTGAACTTGGGGTTGATAAGAGGGTCTCAAACCTTGGGCTTGTTTCTTTTGAGAGTAACTCGCTCATTGCCTAGGTTTTGCAATTTCTTCATGACCTCTGAAGCACATTTGGGGCACTTGGAGATGAAGTGGAAGCTTCATTTGAACTCGATTTTAGGAGTGGGAGAAGGAGTCAATTAGGTGCTTGACTAGTGTTTGGACTCTCTAAACTTGGAAACAATGGCATGGGAGGCCTAGGGGCAAGTTTGCCAGCTTGGATTAAACAATTTTCAGCCCTAATGGAAATGCTATAAGCCATAGGGATAGTTATGCCTCCCATGGACTGAATCAACATAGAAATATCAGAATTTAAAGCTTTGAGATAGTAGAGAAAAGCATCTTTCATTGTTGCTCGATCGCCATCTTTGGAATCCTCTCCCAAGTTTTTTGAAATCTGAAGTTGAAATCGGTCAGCTGCTCATTGGGAGCCCTCTTGATAGTTGTCAGCTGCTCCAAAAGAGACAAGTTGTCTCCCTTCTCTCCAAATTGCTCATGAAGTGCAATACACAACTGATTCCAGTTTGTGATAGAACCAGCTCCAAGGCTCCTAAACCATTATAATGCTTTACCCTTGAAGGAAGATGCCAGTAACTTGACAACCACTTGCATTTCATTGATTTCATGAATTGCACAAAGGTTAGCAATATCTTTAACATGATCACCTGGAGTAGTCTGATTTTCTCCAGTGAAGTAGGGAATGTTCTTCAAGGCTGCAATAGGGACTGGATGTTGTGCGTTGAGAGCAAGTGGGCTGCTGCCTGTGAAGTTGACGTAGGGGTTGTTCTGAGCCATTCTAATTGGTCTTAAAACCCTTGTTGACTGAATGAAAGGCCTACCAGGTGGAGGAGTTGAGAGAGTTCTGTTTGGTGGAGATGGAGACCTTTGAATCCTTCTTCCTCTTTGCCTTCTTCTTGGAGATAATTGCAGGTATTCAAACAACACTTCTTCTTCTCCGACTCTTGACCTTGTGATTCTTCTCATAAGTTTTCAGGCCTGCACTGCTGAAACCAGTTGATTTTTTCCCTTGGAGTCGCCAGATATGCAAATAATAGCTCTTTTTAAGCAAGAAAAATGCAGCAGATGCACATCAACCCTGCTACAATAAAAATGAGACCTCTAGGTCCCACCGGAGTGCCAAAACTGTTAGTGCAAAATCACAGCACCCCTGGATGCTGGTCAGGTTTCTAGGTTGACCATACTATCATCCAGTGTGATTGCATAACATTGAATCCTTTCTCCAAGTGTGGGCTGGAAAAAGTGAGAAAGGATTCTCCAAAGAAGGTGGTTCCTATTCTTTTGTTCATATGCACACGAAATATGTAGATGGTTTGCTTGAGACCTAATTTAACTTTCCAAGGAGATAGGGAGAGAGGGATGCATAAAAATAAACCTAAGCTAATAGAGGTGATGCACCCAAGAATGAAGAACACCTATCTTGCCAATAAAAATGAGACCATTCAAATTTGATATAAGATCATGCACTGATAACAAAACTTGCAGTGAAAGACCAGGAGGATGTAAAAATGAACACGGAGAGGGTTGAGAATCATCCACAGACATGTATTACTTGCTCCAAAGACTGATACCATACACTACAAAATGCTAAGAGGCAGAGTCATATTACAATTTCAAATGGGAGGTTCGAACTCCACAAATTTGCCTGATAGGAGAAGAAGGGAGGAGCAAAACAGAAAATGTTCGACCTTTTGAAAGAAGCTCCTCTTTACAATATATAGGAAGAATGAGAAAGGGAAAAGAGAGGAAATTCAGAATCTACCCCAACCACTTCTAGGTCATATTTTAAATCATCTCATTATGGCAGAAGTGGCAGATCCTGGCAAAACGGCGGTGTCTCAATGTAAGGCGAACTGAACTATCTACCGCATTAAAGCTGGTTGTTGAGCGTCTACTTGCATTACCATGTGTCGGGACATTTTCTCAATTTTCTCTCTCTATACTGCACCAAAATGCAATATTGATCCTAGAATCATGTAGAGAATTTTAACAGCTTTTCGTTGATATAAAGAACGTGCAAATCCGAGCTCTGGATCGAAAGATACGACGATCTGAAGATTTAGGGCACAAAACAGGTGAAAACGTATTTTGAAAATCTTTCCCACGCTCTGCCACCTGGATGACATGTGTCAAGTGCTGATTGGATGCGTAATTCTCTCTCCTTCCCTGCTCCATTGGACACGTGTCCTCTTTTTATTGGCTCGGATTAGTGCTTGAAACCTCGCCCTTTGACTTTTGGACTTTCTCCCTTGTGACACGTGTCATGATTTGATTAGTCCGTGGGTTTGCCGGCTTTTCATGCCCTTCGTGTCTTCATTTCCGGATGTCCCAAACTGTTTGGGACAAAAACTCCCGATCCGCCCGAAATGGGCTTCCTTGTCCCTCATTCGGCCGATGACACGTGGCGTTGCTTGATTGGCTTTCGGCTCCTTCGGCTATCCGCGCCCGCCGCCCCGATGTCCCAAATGCTTAGTGCGAAAGTTCTCCTTTTGGTGAACCGGCGGTACGCACCCTTCGCGTCCGATGTCCCAGATGTCCCTTTGCTTGCGGGCCACCTAGAGGCTTTTCGGCCGATCCGCGCCGATGTCCCAACTGTTCCAACTTTTGCGAGGACTAGGACTTAGCCAATTTTCATGATTTTTCCTGTTCCAAGCTTGTTTTTGCCGCTTTTTCCACCTTTCCTCAGAGCTTTCTCTTTCCTTCTTCGGCCAGGGGAGTTAAAAAAATCTGAGGGGACCCTAGAAACATGATTTTTGCCCTGAATCAATCCATTTTCCTGGGACTTGAGAATTCTGATGCATGTTATCAAATTAACCCTGGGAGTGAATTTTGGATAACAAAGCCTTGATAAGTTTTACAACTCACCATTTTACTCGTGATTTAATAAAATCTTAATATTAAATCTAATTTTAGATTCACTATAATGATATACAACAAAATACAAATGTTAAGCACTCCAAAGATGTAATCATGTAAGAAAATGAGATAGATAGGGAACTTATCTAATTTTTTCTTATCCTAAAGTATATTTGAACTAGATCAGCTAATGGCCAAGCTAGGAAGAGTGTCATAATTTCTTGATACAAATTATGAAACTTGTAGACTAGATGGGACATAAGCACTGGTTTAGGGTGAGGGCGCCTAGGCACCAGAAACCTTCTGTAGGCACATGTGACTATGCAAAGGGTCAGAACATGATTTCTCATGTGTCACTAGAGTTTTATTACCCTTCATCATTGGTCCCTTGTATGTCGCTATATGATCACCGAATGTGTTTGAAACCTAAAAACAAGTGATATCCTGCAAAACCCCAAAACACATCAAATATTAAAAAATAAATATGCAAATGGGGATTCAGATTGACCCCAATGCTCACCCGACAGAGTGAATTTATGACCAAGCGTTACACTACATATCAGACTCCATGTAGTTCTATATGCTTGTGTGTGAAATCATGTCCTTAGGTTTCCCTCTCGCTGATGACACCAACATAGCAGTCTATAATTAGATAGAATGTAAATGTGTGGGATGGAATTCATAACTTCCCCTTCCTATGCAAAGTGTTTCAAGAGTAATCAACCCAAAAATGTAGTCCCTTTGAAAGTATGTAGATAATATATCCCATGATAATTGCCCACCCTTATAATGGTATGTATGTTGTGTATATATTGGGATATCTTGCTTGAATTTTGACACTAGTGACACGAAATTCCAACTAGGACCTCAGGATAGGAGTAAGAAAACTAAAAAGGCTAACCACAAATGTTAAAAATGTGAACAAGAACAAAGAGGACAGGAGCACATAGGGTAGATAGAAGCACCTAGTCGCCAAAGTGTCAAGACTAGGCATTGGTGTCCGAGCTAACCGATAATAAATGTGAAGATAACGACAGACATGGATCCCTATGACCTAACCATAACTAGGTACAAAAGTTATAGAAGCAAGATAAAGATGATAGAAACAATCAAAGTAAGTGGATGGACTAGGAAGTGTGTCACCAAGTGAATACTTTTCTTACTTAAGATCCATACATATAACAACATACTTGGTGGTATAGTAAAATAGTAATATGTGTGTGATTTTGTGTCTACATTTTCCCCCTTTATGTTATTTTTAAGAAATTCAAGTAGTGTAAAGAAAGTAAGGAACATACATGTAGGAAGTCCGAAGAAGCCCTATTGCAGAAGTACACACAAAATATGAGAACATATAGCGTGGAAAACCATGGATCAGCATGTTGATCCATGTGGTGTAAATAGAAACAGTGGAGTGTCAGAAGGAGAACTTAGATAAATTGATGATTTGATTCAAGTAATTTGGATATTTTGATTTTTTGTTAATGGAGATTTGAAAGGGGTAGGAGTGATCAGTTCCCGACCTGATTTTGTATGTTTGAAAAACTAAAGGATTTGGGTATCTTTCCACCAGAGGAAGAGTGTTAGGGAGATAGGTATAGTTTTACCCTCCAACTATGACTACATCCTCAAAAAGGTCCAACCACTGCAGATAGATAAAGACCAAATTTTGTTCCATTTTGATCCATGTTTAGTTCTATGTTGAATAACCCATATAGGAGCAGTATAGGAAAGGAAATGATGTCTCATTTCCCCCACTCCCATGGGTATCATGATTTATATAGTGCTAGATGGCTTCCATGTTAGGTCATCTAGAAGTGATGTAAAAATGATTCCCATGTTAGGTCATCTGGGAAAGTGGTGATGCAACTCCCAAGTTAGGTCATCTGGGAGAAATAATGAAGTGATGTTATGTCGTACAATTGATTGACTTAATTTGATTATGTAATGATTGTTTTAAAATTGAATGTATATGATAGAATACTCATGGAAATATTTTTAGTTTTTTCCTTAGATTAGGTTAATAGGGGAATAGATAGAAAGTAGTAGAAAATGTTGAATGTTGTATGAGAAATTTTTTTATAACAATGTATTAGGAGTGTGGAGTGATCGTATAGTAGCCTAAGGGGGATCATAGGAAATCCTTATTGTATTCCCCCTTTCGGTAAAAGGGGGTGGTAGTAATAACAAGCTTGAGCTGAAAGTAGATGTGAAATGGTGTAATAGTGAGAAAAATGTAGTATAGTAAATATCGCAAGATTGTGTGTATATCGAGTTAAAAATGTACCAAATTGGAATATAACATTATGACATGTGTATAGTACGGTGGTAGGAGAGATTCTGAATCGAATGGTGCAAATGGGGAGGAAAATGGAGTAGAAAATCTCAAGATATGAACAAAACCATGTGTGCACACGCAAATGGTAACCATATTCAAATGGAAAATTGAAACTTTTTATATATAGTAATAGTAAAAGATGAATAGCAACTTTATTTGAACCATGCTTGAGTAAGAGTTTGAGCTTGTGAGGATGCCATAGATTAGGACAAAGTGAGATTGACTAGGCTCAAGATGGTGGTGATGACCTGTAGCATCACGGATAAAATATGAGTTGATAAGTACAAGCAAGTTTGAAAAAATTAGTGAAATTGGTTCAATTTTGTTGATTTTTTGCAAAATTTGGATTTTGAATTTTCTAGGTGTTTCTAACCTAGCAGAGTGGATAAGATGTAGAAATCCTTCTAGACATCAACGCCCGCTTCTAGGTGCTATGACTGCTCCTAGGTGCCCACATTATGTTCTTGGGTGCTAGACACCCAAGAGGTTGTTTTGACAACATGATGTGAAATATGGGGAGTTTGATGACTTTTTGCAGTATGAGTGGTTGTTTTCACATATATAAAAGGTGTTAATGTTACGATTTTGTTGGTGTTTTTGTTATGCAAAGGGATATTCATTCAAGGGAGTTTTATGGAGTTCATCCTTTGAGTACATTATTGAATTTGAGATTATCTAATGTGTAGTGGGACATACTAGATCGTGTCGGCCTACCACCGCACATAGGGGTATTGTGGGAGTTACCCCATAATATGTCAATGATTATTGCATTGTACGAGAGGTGATTTGAAAACACGTTTACTTTTTGGTTGCCTACTGGGGAGATGACAATGGCCCTAGAGGATGTATATCACATATTATGACTACAAGTTGTGGTGAAAGAGTATAAGTGATGTTCGCAGAGATGCTCAGAGGCAAATGAGGGAAGCTAGATGGTCCTTTATAGGTACATATAGACAAAGACCCATATCAGTCTAGATGCCATACTAATATCGTGTGTTCTCGTGATTACATAATTTATTTGCAATGATTATTGCTTCATCAGTGGTAGTGGAGGGTGGTAGAGTGGGAATCTTATACAAGATGCATGACATTTGTCAATGTATAGAGGAGTACGAGATGATTTTTGCATGGGCGTGATGTGTATTGATGTATTTATACAAAGACCTATATAGATTCACATAGGAGGATCATGGGGGTATACTAGGAGCCAACACATTACTACATATATGGGCCTATGAGCATATTGTTATATTGAGGACACTTGGTGGGTAATGTGTGGAGTGGGTGAGGCTCGACATATTTTCTCCGAGATGTGTAGGTACTCGAAAGCCGGGAGGTGAACACCACTACTTATATATTTATGCTTGATTACATAGGTCCATGGGTCATCATATAGAGGTTGTATAGAGATTATGGTGGATGGATAGAGGATGGAGTAGAGATACAATGTATTTGACGTACTATGTGGTTGGAGGATCGGTCCTAGGGGTATCCGGGATATTTTAGGTAGAGTGTGTATCAAGGTAGTTTGGTATGGCTCAAGATGTGCCCCTAGAGCTATATATATGGGTGCAAGCCACTAGAGTGTTGAGGTGGCCAGGAGTGAGGCAAGGCCCTACATGAGTACATCTAGTCCCTTCTAGCCCGGACAAAGCAGATGTGGCCATTGAGACGATACATAAGTGGACGATGTAGGATGTACCCAAGCCTATAATGAGTGGTGGGCATCACATCGATGGGTGCGATTGTTTTCAATTATCATAGATGCGGTGGATTCACCATTGGTTGGAGGAGTAGAGGGGTAAGCACCTACCCCCGATGGAGATGACATAGTAAGAAGCACTAACAAAACGTAAGTATTGTTTTCTCTTATTTGTTAATTGTCACTTAGGTGTTATATGTTTGTAAGTGCATGTGATAACTATTGTGTTATTAAATGATTTCAAGTGATGCTTATGGTCCTTAATCATGGATTCATCAATCCACATGTTGATGTGGAATGTACCTCTGGATGTGCTCATGGGAGGTGGGATAATGGAGTGAGTAGATGTTATTGTTGGCGAGTATGCAAATTTGTTTCATCCAAAGTGGTAATAATGGTGACTACATGTATCATACTATTGAGTGATCATGATGAGGCATGGGCGGAGAATGAGTGAGCTAGGGCAACCGTAGGAGGAGGATCCCACACATAGGATTTATTCATGAAGTATCTAGAGTTGCAAGGCCAATTCACGGAGCATTCGGTCGTGGTAGCTATATTACGCAGTAACGATGGAGAGATATAGGGCTCGCTACCGACGACATATATTAAGTGGTCAAAAATCTAAATATCAAGCTCCCACAATCAGATAGAGTGATAGAGGTGATGAGATATGATGTATAATTTTGTAGGGCTATCCCCTATGATTATATATTCTTGTAACTATAAATTTTGACGAGGTATATATAGATGGATGATTGGTATTATTATGTTGTGTTGATGTTCTTTGATATGTGATGTGATGATTGTTGTTCATATGGATATGTTTGATTCAGATTGTGTAAATGATGATATTGATAAATAGATGATGGTGTTGATAGGACATAGATAGGAAATACTTGAAACTTGGATTTTTGTATGAATGAAGATGGATAATATGCACTACCAAAACTCTTGTAAAGCTAAATAACTATACTAACACCACATAGTCTAATAGCTAAGCTACAAATTTATAATAGTACCATCAAGATCATAGATGATTGAAATGACTACAATGAATTAACATGAAATTGTTCATCTAATTACAACATCTCTACTTAGTGTGAATTGCTAATAAAAATGGACCTATGAAGACCACAAGAAAATAAAACTGGGTTTTTACAATTTTTTGGATTTTTACCAAATATTTTTTAGAAAATTTGAATTTTACAATTTTTTGGTTTTTGGAATTTTTAAGAAGAAAATTAGTTAGAATAATGACCATGTACGTGGACATAGCCATAAAATGTGGGAAGTAAAAATATGCCCTAAGTAGCAGAATGGGTCACTACGAAGCAAAAACATGCCCCTAAGATAGCAAAAATGGGTGAAAATGATTATTTATCAAAAATAACCATCACGACAAGTGCTAGAAGAATTATGACCATCCCATAATGCTTTGGGAGTGAGAGAAAAAATGTGGGGGGATCAAAACGGGTATAAATACTAAGCCACAGGAGGTAAAAACCATCATGGCTAGTTATTTTCTACCTACCCTAACCACTTTTACTAGTGATTTTGCTCTTACGTGGGAGATGAATGGCATGTGTTTAGGACCGCACACACCACACACGTACATCATATGAGACTACATGAGGCTTCACAGGATGGCCCACAGTACATAAATAAAACATTTTCATTTTTGAGCTTATTTATTAACATTTATGGCATTTAGAAAATTGCATCGCAACACTAAAGATGGCCCCTAGGGTACACAAATGTGGTCAAGAGTGCGCAAGCATGAAACAATGCCTATGCGGGTGTGCATATGTGAATATGAAAGCATGGGTACATTTATGTGGAATTAACAACTATGCGAACATGTAAGCATCAAAATAGAGGCTTTGGCGTTAACCTAGGAATCGGGGTCAATAGGGCGCATCTACGCCAAAACGTAGGTGCTGGTGTGGGAAAGGGGGCGCTAAAGACTAGGGCATGATGGTGAAAAATGGGATTGAAGACCTGTAAAGGGTGCAATGACATGGATGGGTTGTTTTGTATGACCTTAGAAGAATTTTTAGGAAATTTATAGAAGAATCTAGGGATGAGCGTAAGAATTTAGATGATGTGCCCTATAAGAAAATGATATTAATAAGTGGTTATCCCGATTTTTCACATTGTTCTACCCATGTTTCGAGACACGTGAGAAACATGGGCAGTTACGAGCCTATGATGCCATGGTTTCATGTCGTGATCGCATCTTCCTAGAGATGATTTTAGATTATACGGGTCTTTCGCATGTGGCTCGCATGCCACAGATTACACTAGACCATAACCTTCTTACTACCTTAACAAAGAGATATTAGAGCATGAGTAAGACCTTCATATTTGAGACCAACAAGATGACCATCACTTTGGAGGATGTCTAGCATATACTGAGAGTTCCAATCCAAGGCTAGTTGATTAAATATGATGGTGACCGTGGCCATATTCTGCAAAGTATTGTGGAGATGTTTAGTGTAGGTGACATACATCATCCTGGGTATGTCCGCTGACATACACAAAAAAATTGATCGCTAGCTTTCATGGGTACGTTGTATTTGATTGATGGCTCTTTTCAATGGCATGTTGTTGCCTAACAAGACTAGTGTATGCTTTCTCTTTTCTCGATTAGGGTTATTCATGGCTTTATCCATGGAGAAGTTTATTTTGTGGCCGATTGCCTACTAGCCCATTTGTATTCAGATCCACATTTGATAGCATATCATGGTCAAAAGACCATGGTTCCAACTACATTATTATTGATATGTGCCTGGGATCACATCGCCATAGGATGCCCATTAGGATGATGCAAGCTAGGGCTCCATATGATCCATCTATTATGGGTTTGATGTCATTTGGTGATGATATACGTGCACACATGGAGACACACCATATTACATGCAAACATTTGATGACATATAACTCCACATGGTTACATGGTGCCCATATAGATTGTATCAATGGCCTGAGGATGTTGTAGAGCTCAACACAACAAAGGTTGAGTAATTTATTATTGTATCGGAGACTACATCATTGAGTGGTATAGAGTGGGCAGATTCCAACATCACTGGGCCACATCCAGGATTCTAGGGATGAGATTTGGTACAAGCACAAATCTAGGGAGACCTTTGACTTTGGCCCATGGATCATACTAGGATGAGCTTGGGCCGATTTTTCTAATAGGAGGTTCCACAACCTTGGGTTCCGCAACCATAGATAGTGAACTCGGGAAGAAAAAGGACTATGTCACATGATATGTAATAGTGTTACCATGGTGGCTCACTATACCACAGGTATCCATACAAATTAGGATTGCAGCAAAGGACACAAGGCCTACAAGGCTAGGCTCTTAGAGCATATGTACAAGCAGTGGGAATAGGTAGATACGTAAGCACATGGCCAGTGGGAATATTAGATACAAATATACAGATACCACAATAGGTGCTTCAGCACAAACCATAGGGATAGGTTTCATTACGTTACCCCTACAAGCCTAGTTCCATTACATATGCCTTTACAACAAGGTCCATTACAGGTGCCTTTATCGCCATGCATACACCAAGTCCACCACATGGCCCTCTGAGGTATGGATGGGATGGAGGATATGGGGGAGATGGAGATAGAGATGGTTTGATGGATGGGGGTCCCCATCACATAGTCTGGGTGGGGGAGGATGGAGAGTCAATTTTAGGTTGCCATAGGGATCTCCGCCAAGGAAGACCGCTTAGAGTGCAGTGATATAGCTACTTTGAGGTAGTAGTTACAAGGAGGTGGTAGCACAATAGCTTCTGTGTAACCGCCGAGAGGGATCAAATAGCTACCAATAGACTATAGTTATAGGTTGAGTTAGCGAGCGTGAGAGTAGAGTGTGATATGCTTCAACAGAAGGTGCAACATTTGGATTCCATGACTTAGTTGTCGAGTGTGCCACCATTATAGGTGATGCCACATATTACATGATGCTTTACCATGGGGTCATTCTAGTGGGTTAGAGGGCCATGGATTATAGTCAGGTAGCTGGCAAAGCAAGTCTATATTGAGATCACAGAGGCCATCTTGGTCTACTAGATCATTTCAAGTAGTCATCGATCATCTTAGAGATTCTTCATAGTAGATCGCACCACCTCAGGGCCTAGGCCAGAATTCTCAACATGGGTGAGAGTCGTGGGTGACTCTTTGTAATATACTGGATGTATATTTTTATGTATGCCTCGTGATGAAGGCACATTTTTTTACAAATGTACTACGTATTATTTTTATTATGCCTCGTGATGAAGGCACATTTTTGTATAAACACCCATAATGGCTTATTATATCTAATGTATATCGAGACACATTATTTTGTACATGGACATTTATATTTATATGGATTTATGATGATGATGGAATGTATTCATTTATTTCACCTTTTGTTTATGCGATAGCATGTTTAATCCATGTTTTTATTATGGTTTATGTTTGAGGGGGTAGAAGGTGATCCCTCTTGCCCCTTCTAGTGATATCATATGATGTTAGCTTAGCATACATGTTTTATTTTTCATTTTTGTGATGATGTATTTATTGATATATTATGTATAGATGTGATGATATATGATATTGATGATGATATATACAGGAAAACAAGACAACCACAAATTAATCAAATCGAATCAAAACAACACAATTATATACAAGTATGCAAGATAAAATGAACTCAATGCAATGCACAACGGTTCAAAGTAACACTCAATCTAAACAAGAAAATGAATCCAATTTAAATCACACAAGATGAAAAAGCAAACTACCAAAACTATGTACAAACCAACAAATAAAGTAAGCAAACTACTAATTTGTTTTTTTGTGGGACAGTTTCAAAACGTTTTTCACTGTTTTTGGTATTATCTTGAGAAAAATTTATATTATTTTTGGATTTTTCTATGAAACATATTTGGATGTTTTTTATTTTCTCAACTAACATATTTGAATGTTTTCGGATTTTCTAGGAGGTTTTCTAAAGCTATGTACAAGGAAACGTGGATGCCCCCAACGATAGATGGGATGTACAAGGGAAAAATGCCACATGTTATGTGCAAGAAGTGACAATGTAAAGTTACCCCGAATTAGATGGGAATATATAAAGGAAAAATCTTCACATACAAAATTAGGATCATCGGATCAAGGCCAAGAGGGATATGATCAAAAGTATCTCAGACGTAGGTAAATACTAGCTTAGGACAAAGCTATCACAATCCTAGACCTGAAATGCTTGTGAAAAATGGACCCTCCAATGGCATCGGAAATTGGTTTTCACCAAATGACTTGTCCAAAGTGCCACAATTGCATGGTTTTCACTCTTGGACATATTTATTTCTCTTTTCTTTTCTAGTTTTTATATTTTCTTATTTTTTTTAATTTTGTAGGGACCCCACACTTAAGCATAAACACTTTAGATGTTCCCGAAGTTCCTAACCATCGAGTAAGCAATCTTATAGCCATCCAAACCAAATTTAGTGACCACAACATATGGCCCCTAAGAAGTTAGGTTCAAACTTTCCTTTCTTTTCCCAATCCTTGGTGGTGTTGAACTGATTTTATTTTAGCACCAAGTCTCCTACCTCAAATTGACGAGGTATCACTCTTTTTTGTAACTTCATCGCACTCGATTCTGATACACTTTAAGGTGATCAAGGGTGTGAAGTTGTTTCTCATCCAATAGCTCTAACTCTACTATCCGAGCCACTCTATAGTCCTCCTCTTCATTCAGGTAATCTCTTAGCTCTATACACAAAGAGGGGAGCTCAATCTTTAGAGGTAATATGAATTCTATGCCGAATACTAGGGAATATGGAGTAAAGCACACATAGGGTTGTGGATAGACATTATGTATGCCTAAAGGGTGGGGTGAATATGTAAATTCCAGTTACGGCCTATTGTATTCACCATCTTCTCCATAATATAGACAAGGGTTTTATTGGAAGCTTCAAATTTCCCATTACCTCGAGGCTAATTGGGTTTTGAATCTTTGAGATTGATTTGAAAGCGTTGAAACAACACCTTCACGGTTTTGTTTTTAAATGAATTACCATTGTTAGCTATAATGACAAAGGGAATGCCATATAAGTAGATGATATGGTTCATTATAAACTTGGATATTTGTGCACCTTTGACATAGGTAAGAGGAACAACCTCTACCCACTTTGTGAAATACTCGGTGGTAGTGATAATGAATATGTGGCCATCAAAGGATGTAGGGTGAAGTTTACCTATGAGATCGCCACTTTGAAAAAGGCCAAGGTGTTGTAATAGGTTGTAATGATTGTGCTGACACATGTATCAAATTGTCATATTTATGACATTGCAAACATTTCTTTACATATTTAGAACAATCATTCTCCATGGTATGCCAATAATAACCTACTCTTAGTATCTTCTTAGCTAGTACTATCTTGTTCGTATGGGCCCCGTAGATGCCTTCATGCACCTCCTTAACTGCTAAGATGGATTCGTCTGAATTGAGATAGCGTAATAGATTCTTGTTATAGCCTTGATAGTAGAGAGTGCCCCAAGCAAGGTGTAGCGGGTTATACATTGGATAAGGTTTTTTTAGAATGGGAAATGTCTAGGGGAAAGGTTCCATCATGGAGGTAATCAAATATGTCACTATACCAGAGGGAAAAGGGAAGCAATAACTTCACATACCAAATAGGACTCTAGCATGTCATATGTTGGTATTCGTAGATGCTCAACTAAGAATTACATATTGTTATTCTCAAGTGGGATGCATAATATAGATCCCTTTGTGGCCATAGCATCTGTTTCTTAGTTATGTCCTCTTGGGATCTATTCAAATGTAATTTTCTCAAAGAAATCCTTCAGAGAATCAACCATTTTCTTGTAAGGAAGAAGTTTTTCATCCTTAACTTTATACTCGTTTGTTACCTATTTGATAATCAACATAGAATCACCGATCACATTCACTTATCTGATGTCCCACTTGATATCTAGTTTCATCCCTACAATAAGGGATTCATATTCTGCTATATTATTTGTACATGGGAACCTAAGTCGGAATGCTTGAGGGATCAAATCTCCTAAAGGAGTGATCAACACAACTCGCACCTGAACCATGAAAGGTAAAGGAACCATCAAATTATAGTTGCCATATAATATATTCCTCAAGGTACAATGTAGATGCATCTAGAAGTTCTAGACTCAAAGGTTTAGTACTGAAAAGGGGATTCAAAGCTAGTTGATCTGCCAAAACCTTTCCTTTCACTGATTTCTAGTGAACATATTCAATGTAAAACTCACTGAGTAAGATGATCCAATTAGCCATCTTTCCTGTAAGTGTGGGATTTGACAACAAGTACTTTAATGGATCAACTTTTGATATTAGCTTGGTCTTATTATTTAGAAAATAATGACGTAGTTTCGAAAGGAAAAAATATGGCCAAGAAATCCTTCTCTATATGTGGGTAGTTGATCTCGTAAGCAATCAACGTATGGCTTAGGTAATAAACAACTTTTTCTTTTTTTTATTTATCATATTGGGCCAACAATGCCCCAATTGCAAAGTGAGTGGAAAAAATATAGAGTAACAGTGGTTCATCTGTCATGGGTGAGATTAGAACAGGAGTTTGGCTAAATATTCCTTAAGCAAATAAAATTCTTACTATTGTTCTAGACCCTAGTGAAAGATGAAATATTTCTCGAGAAGATGTGTGAATGTATGCCACTTGTCTACAAACTGAGATATGAATCTTTTAATTAATTGAATCTCTCCTCGCAAGCTTCACAGTTTTTAAATATTTTTCAAAGGAGGTGTTTTGTTATGGAAGTAGCCTTTGTAGGATCTACTTCAATTCCTCTCTTTGAAATAATGAACCCTAATAGTTTTCTTGATAGCACGCCGAAGACACACTTCTTCCAATTGAGTATAACCTTGTATTCCCTAAGATGTTGAAAGATGCATCACAAGATCTTTGGGTGATCTTCTCGAGTCCTGGATTTAGCCAAGATATCATCCACATAATATTCCATGATGTCATTGATCATGTCATGAAATATTACAGTCATTTCCCATTGATAGGTTGTGCCTGCATTCTTGAGGCCGAAGGGCATGACTTAGTAGCGAGAATGTCCCCCACGTAGGTGTAAAAGTCATCTTATGTTGATCCTCCTCAGAAATTTTTATCTTATTAATCTTGAAAATCAATCCATGAGTGATAGCATCTCATAACCAGTTGTTGAATCAACAATCATGTCGATGTTAGGAAGAGGGAAGTCGTCCTTAGGACAAGCTTTATTGATATCTCTGAAATTGGTAAAAAATCTAATACCGATAATTTTCTTCTGCATTGGGAGTACATTTTAAATCCACTCTAAATAATCAATAGGCCTAATGAATCATACTACCAATAATCTCTCCAGCTCTGCTTTGACCAACAAGGAGACGCTTTTAGGTTTTTCTTATTTGTGTATAATGATTTTATGCACTACTAATGTTGGATCTAGCCCTAGCATGTTTACAAGAAGAAGCAAAGATATATTTGAATTCATGCAAAAGCAACACAAATGTTTTCTATTCTTGAGCTGAGAGTAAAGCTCCTAACTTGACTATTCTAGGAAATTCCTCTGTACCAATATTAACATCTATGGTCTCCTCCACAAGTAACTTAAACTCATCCTCAATGAACGTAGGATCGGGGGAGATTGAGATCTTCTTCTTCTAAAGGCATCTCAATGATATTTTTACCTTCAGTTGGTCAATTATTTTATCGTTGATTTTTCTTTTGTTTGTCTGCAAGCACCTCAAAGAGGTTTTCACTATAGGACTTGGAATTATTATTTTTGCAAGGATTTTCTGTGGAATTTTTCCCTTGCTTATTTTTTTACTTAGATGACCGCATAACTCAACCTCCTCCCCGAAATATGCACATGCATTAAGCTTGATGGAGAATCCTTTCTTATGATCACCTACTAGAATGTTATCACGAATACCCATGAACTCACCAATAGCTTCGTCATTTTGAAAAACATCAATTGGTACATGTTGTTGTTGGTCCCAATTTATGAGTGATGGGTAAATAAGGTCTAGTTTCAGAGTGGTAGGGGATATGACAGGGGTTATAGTTAAGATATCCATGTCAAAAATAGGTTTGTGGAGGAAAGGTCTTTATAAAGACTACACTGAATCTGTTTTACTTTCGCATTCGGAATAACTATCCTCATGCTCATAAGAGGTAGCCTCGACCTCTAAGGGATGATACCCATACGGCCAAATGCTAATACCATATCTACAAACCTTATGATGAGGTACCAAAAGAGCTTCCCACATACCTTGTTCATTAATATTGCATCCATGTCCTTTGTATCCCATAGCATACATCATTTTATTGGGGATAAAAAAATTGGGGTGATTGATAGCATGGAGCCATTTCATCATCCAAAGGATGAGATACAATATTGTTGAGAAACTTTTCATCTACTAATAATCCACCAAGAGTGAAAGTGTCGATACTATAGTTTTCCTGGAGCATTGATATTTGTAACAAGGCCTACCACACACTTTGGGTGATAAGGGGAGGTTAGAAAATAAAAGGGCCTATTGGAGATCATATTCTTTTGCAGCCATTCACAATAACCTTCATCTCCCATGTAGAAAAGGGAGAGTTTGATGTAGAAGCACCATTATCATTAGGAGATAAGGTATCTAGATCCACTCATGAGGTGAGCACCTTTGATTGAATTGGAACAACCATCTCTGTAGAAGGGAATTTGTAAATGGTAGGGAAATAACCTGACAATGCTCTGCAATGAGCAAAAGGTTGGGGATCTCCTAAATAATGAGGGTCCTTTATTCATGATGTAACTTCAAACACTGATGATACGTAGAAGGTATATCCTGTATGGCATGAATCCATGGGTGGCCAAGAAATATGTTGTAAGGAAGCTCCAAGTCTAAAACATGGAACTTAGTATCATGATTAATAGGCCCTACTTCTAGTGAGAAATTTATCATGTTGGCTAACTATCGTTCTTTGTTGTTATATGCCTTGATGGTGATAAACTTTATTTCTAAATCAACTTCAGTACATCCTAGTTTTCAAACTAGATTTAGATTACAAATGTTTAAACCTGATCCGCCATCCACAAGCACTCTTTTTACCTTCTTACGTTTGATTATGACTTCAATATGTAAGGGTAAGTTATGAGAAGGATTTTCTTCTGGGATTTCTATTGGACTAAAGGTTATATTCTCTGTAGGATCAATCTGCTACCATTGCTTAGAAGCATGTTGGGTCAATATCAACTAACACTCCTAACCCCGTAATGTTTTACAAAGGATATCTTTATGAACATTAGATATTTTAAGAAGATCTAAGATTGAAATCTTAGCCATAGTTTTCTCTAATTTCTCTAAAATATCATAATGACTGTCTTGAGGAGTAGATGGAGGAGGTTTTGATATAACAAGGTGAGCACATCGCATTGCCACAATGCACTCCCTTGTTTTAATCTTGATTGTGTTGATATGCTCAATAGGTGGATTGACACAACCAATTAGGGCATCAAAATGGTTATCCATTTTTGAAATGTAATCAACATTCTTGGCTTGGAGTATTTCCCACCGGGCGTGCAAATGTGCACTATTAAAACTCTTGCGTAAATCTAAATAACTAGACTAACACCACATAGTCTAATAGCTAAGCTACAATTTTATAATAGTAACATGAAGATCATATCTTATTGGAATGACTACAATGAATTAACATAAAAATTTTCATCTAATTACAACATCTCTACGTAGTGTAAATTTCTAATAAAATGGGCCTATGAAGACCACAAGAAAATTAAATTTGGGTCAGAACTACTTCAAAATGGTGAAAGGATCTCTCTAACAATGGCTACAAGGCCATATTATATATTCCTTTATTAACCAAGCATGAAGATTAGATGTAAATATTGAGCAAGCTAATCCATCAATGGAAGTAAGGCTCTTGATCATATGTCTTATATGATTAATATTATTCAAAGTATGGTGTAAAGTGTAAACATGTATGTGAGTTCCTTTATATAGCTTTCTATTTTTAGAGAATCTTGCATCTTGGTGCATGTGGGACTAAAGGATAAAGTAGATTAAGGCTTTTTAATCTTGATTAGTGAAATTAACAAGTGATTAGCATGTGAGGTGCCTTAATTAACCAATTAGGATCAATTAAGAGGCTAGGATAAGCTTTTGAAGCCTTTAGAGATGATTTGGAGGGAAATGGGGTGATTTTGAATGGTTAGAAGAGGGGTTTTAACCAATAAGAGGGTTTATTGATTAAATACAAGGGTAAATAGGCTTAATTAGCTAATAATCACTAATTGTTTGCTCGGAAGAGGATTATAACTAACGATATGTCGTCAATTGGCATCTGAAATGTGATAGAGGTTAGTGCACTTTTAGTAATAAAACTACATAAGTGGATTTTAGGTGTCTACATTTGCCCATGTTTGAGGTGGTGTAATTTACATCACTTAAAAACATAGTAGAAAAGCATAAAAAATTAAATTTGCAAGAAAAATTAGTAGAATGAAGGATGCCCCCTCAAGTGTAGATGAGGTGATAAAAGAATTCGATCGATGATCAAAATTTTGAAGGAAACTCGGTAGAAGAAATAGGGTAGGGATAAAAATGATTGTGCTTGCCCCATGTGTTTTGGAAGAAAAATGAATAGTGATAGACATTATTAGTGAAGGATATAGGAATAGCTTTTCTAGAAGGCTTTGTTTGTTCCTTATTTACATGTGAATCCAAACTTACCAATTGGCGAGTAAGAGCTTGCACTTGTTCTAAATTTACCTCTTGAGTGGGTACCTCTTTACGAATTTCATGAGGATGAGGTTTTTCATAATGAGCATGCTCTTCATGGTCCTCACAATGAATTATGACAGTGGGGATGTGATATCCTCCATCATTTTGGAAAGGTATCTCCTCATCATTATCTTTTCCAGAAGTAGAGGCATGATCTAGGGTTTAAGATGTTGTTAATATTACGAAGAGGACACTCTACTTATTCTTCTCCATGAACCATACTAGAAATGAGAGAGGGATCAACTGTATAGAGGGTAACTTAGCTCCTAGCTCTACGACACACATAAGAACCTCATGTTTATTTTGGAACAAATAATTATCGATGTGGGAGGGATTAAACTTGAAGTCCACATGAGGAGAATTATCCTCACCACCATTGTGATCAACCATGACGTTGTCATCAAAAATTGGGTTGTCATTTCCAAAGGGACCTGCTCCTAATTTTTGGTGCCCCATTCTTGTAGTAGGAGGCATAACGTAAAAGATTTCACTAAGGTTGACTAAAATGGACCCTAGGTAAATTTATGCAGCAGTAATGACATCAAGTCGTCACAAAGAATTCCAAATAGAAAATTGTAGAGATAAAAAAGAACGTCAAATAACAAATGGTAACGAATCCAAAGGATCAATATGACCCAAGGACACCAAAGAATAAAGAATGACAAACTAACAAGGTTTTATATAACAAGAAGTATCTAGGACAAGATAATTAAGTACAAGACTAAAATCCAATCACAAAAATAGTTTACTCCTACATTTTCCAAGATAGGTTTAGTGTAAATAGTGACAACACAATATCACCACTTAGGTCAAGTTTAAAATAAACAAGACCTAAATACTAAGAAAGTGTTGACACGATCTTCCAACAAGGTATACTAAAACCAATTTTAGACACAAACAAATTCCAAGTCTTTGAAAATGGAAGTTACAAATGCAAGCAGCATAACAACACTATTTGGATGCATTAATCAAGCTTTGCAATAAAAGAAAGATTTTAGTATCAAAATTATGTTATCACAATGCGAACAACATAATGAAAACACTCTCAAAAACTCAAGGCAATGTTGGGATCAAAACTAAGCCTAAGTATATCAAGAATTTTTTATTTATGCGAGCAGTGTAACAATACAATTTAGAGACTTAGATCAAGTTTCACAATGGAAAAAAGACGTAAGTATCAAAATTGTATGGCTATAATGTGGGCAACATAACAAATCAAAGGAATTCAATGATGAGATAACCTAGCTACAATATGAAATCTCAATTATGGGTATCGAGACGATGGCTACCAAGATACAAAGACGTACCAACACACTTTCAACGCTTACTATCACAATTACAATAAGGAAGGATGTAAGTGGGTGTAAAATTGGTGGACACAATCTTTGATAGAACTACATATATATGTTTTCTTTTGTCCCAAATGGGCAACAAGAAGAAAAGGAGTAGACCAAGTGGTGATGAAAATACTTAGTGTAACTTTGACAAAGTTTCACTTTATCTTAGGACAAGTGAAAAACTAGGACAAAGTAACACTTTGTAAATTTCATGATGAAATAACATGTGGTTTTAACTTTAATAGACTCTCCCCTTGTTCGAATAATAAGGTTTTGAATCCAACAAATTTTTCACATTGTGAGAGCTCTTTGGAACACGATGGATAAAGTCAAGTTGGCTCCAAGCCACAAGCCTCCTATTGGTTCACTCTCTAGGTGTCACAAACTATCTCTACGAGTGCGGTTTTCCAAGAAAGTTACACTGACTAAATCAAGGAGTATCCCAACTTTACTTTACCCCCTTCGATACAATGAGCAATAAATTGTGTTTAGTTGTATCTCATTAGGGTCACATGAAGATAATTTTAATGCTAATCTCTGCAAGGTGTACTAGTCAATTGGGTAGTGGAGCACTTCTTGTTTCATTCACCAGTTCTCTCAAGGTGTGAACTACTTTAGGGTTCCTGGAGTAATCCTCACAATGAGTTTTATGGCTTATGCCAAGATACTTCCTCCAGTTTAAAGTGGACAAGTTGTAGCTCTTAACCAAAACCTACAAATACAATGTGTTGAATAAAGGTGGTGTGTTTTTTTATCTTTTGGATTAAGAAATTTGGTTTAGACCACCATTGGCAACCTACAACACACATGTAGTTAGATTTTTGTTTAGATTCTCCTTTCTTTGGAAATCATTAGGTCCTACACACAAATAGTTAGTAGTTATCCAAAATATCTACAATATCATAAAAAGAGGATTAAATGTTGTTTTTGGTTCTCAAGATTGTCCAAGGATGCAAGAGAAGAGCATACACAACAAGCAACCCAACTAGATAACAATGAAAAACTTGTAAATCAAATAACCACCATAATGTTTTGTACAAATTTCATTCCCAATTAATCCAAGTGATTTTTAGTGAATGAAAAATAAAGTTGTTTTTTATTCTCAAGGTCACATACTGGTGCAAGAGAAGAGCATACACAAGTTTTATATTTAATTGTTTATTAAATGAAAATCTTTTAAATTAAAGGATCATACAAAATGCTTTATGAAAATTTCATTCCCTTGAGTAAAAAAATGAATAATGAAATTTCCCACTTACTCTAATGTTAGAAAAGAAGGTTTAAAGTTACTTTTGATTCTCAAGATCACACAATGGTGTAAGAGAAGAGCATACACAAGATTTATCCCAAACTCATACAAAGCATGAAAACAAAAGCATTCATCAAAAATTAAGAAAATTTGTTAGAAATCTGATTAGAAATGTTAAAAACCTGTAGAAAATAGTTAGGAAAACCTACAACCACCAGAAAACACAAAAAAATAAGAAATTAAAACCTTTAAAATAGTGCCAAGTGTAAGCTGATCATGGTAGAACGCCCCTTTCAATAGTAGTACGCCCCTTTGAACACCAACACGATCTTTAACACAGTAGTGAACCTATGATAATAAAAAATCACACAGTAGATAGTTCAACGCCAGTGTGTCCAAAGAGACACCTATGCATCCCTAGTAACACCAACACAGTCAGGACACAGAGAGCTAGGAAATATTTCAATGTATACGTGGCCAAAGTAAAGACCAAGACGGCCACAGTAACACCATCATATCCCTTGTGACACCAGCGTGGTCCTTCTAACAATAGTGTGTGATAGAATAACACCAAAGACGGATCGTCTGTAGATGATCAAAACATGGGTTTTGACGAGAAAAGTTTCAAAAGCTTAAACATTTAGCTATCTCGATCCAAATCAGACAAAGACCTCACCACCTTTGATCCTACAAGGAACATAAAAACAAATAAACTACAACTAATCTAGTTAAGATGGTTGTTAAATCAAGAAATTGAAACTATTCTAAAAAGCTTGAAACTAATTTAAAAGCTTAAAGTCTAATACAAAGGACAATGGAGCACATCCAATAGGGCATGCCAAATATTCACTACCCAAAATCTTGCAAAGATAAATAATTAGACTAACATCACATATTCTAATATCTAAGCTACAAATTTATAATAGTAAATCAAGATCATAGCTTATCGGAATGCCTACAATGAATTAACATGAAATTTTTCATCTAATTACAACATCTCTACTTAGTGTGAATTGCTAATTAAAATGGAACTATGAAGACCAAAAGAAAATCAAATTGGGTTGTTGCTACTTTAAAATGGTGAAAGGATCTCTCTAAAAATGGCTACAAGACCATATTAGATATTCCTTTACTAACCAAACATGAAGATTGGATGTAAACATTGAGCAAAATATTCCATTAATGGAAGTAAGGATCATTATCATATGTCTTATATGATTAATACTATTCAAAGTATGGTGTGAATGATCCATAGGGATCTAGAAAAACACACCACTTCATTAGTTTTATCAGCACCAAAAAGAAAAAGTGAAGAAAAATGAGGAAAATGAGGTTCTTTCAACATTTTAACAAAATATTTACCCTACGCAGGTGGCGGTTATAGAACCACTGCCCAATCTCGGCGGTGGTCCTGTAACCACCACCCAACTGGGAAGTGGTCCTCAAACCACCAGTTTTCTCGAGTGGTGGTCTTGACACTTTTGACGGGAAAAAAATAAAATCAGGAACAAACAGTTCTAGAATTCAAAGGGATGGTTGAGTCTCTTCCCTTCCATGCCATTTCACATCCTCAAGTGCACGAGAGGATATGGTAAGGTCTATAAATTCATTAAAGGAGCAAGAAAATTTATTCATTTGGAGATTCAAAAAGATCAAAGAGAAAATATTTATGTTTAATGAGAGAAAATGAGAAATATCTTCATTGTTGGAGTGGAATTATAGGAACAAGGTGTAGAAACAAAGCAAGCAAGCATAGGAAGGGAGAGGTTTACATTTTTCTCCATTTTCTACTTCTTGTAATCTGTAATTATCTATAATTGACCAATAAAAGTGGGAAGAAAGAGCATTTTTCCCTTCCCAACTAGTTTTCCTCCATTAGGGGTTTCTAGGATAAAATTGTTGGTGTTTGGAGTTTGAATTCTTTCCTATTCTCTACAATTTCCTTTCTATAGCACTAGATAATCAGTCACTAAAGCTCTAATCTTCAAGTAAATCTGTCATTTTCCAAAGTTGAAAGTAGAACAACATTTTGGTGTGATTTCGTAGATTTCCAAAGTAGAGGTTTATGGATCATTTTGGTATCAGAGCTGATTATATATCTAGGACTATGGTATTCGATTATTTCTTGTGATTTGTATGATAGTGACAAGGTCCAAAGGAAAATAATTTTTATCGTACAATCTAGATATTTGTATGAAGAAGTGGAAATAGATAATTCGATCTCAAATGGAAGAAGAGAACTTGGTCCGTAGAGTCGAGATGCTAGAGACCATGATGGATAGGTTGCATAGAAAACAAGAAGAGCTTTCAGATCTACAAAAGATGGCTTCAGTTAAGAAAGATTCCATAGAATCAGTGGTTCGAGCACTAGCTGAAAAATTTGGTATCGGAGGGAGCCATGATGAGGAAGGTTGGGAAAGGCATGAAGAAGAGATTCCAATTGTAAGTGAGAAGGTAAACTCTACCCATACACCTTTTAAATTTGAAACGAAAGTGGAAATAAAGAACTTTGAAGGACAAGTAGATGCAAAATTTCTTGATAAGTGGCTGAAATAGTTGGAATTCTATTTTAGTGTGCATAATGTCACTGAGGCACAAAATATCACCTTTGCACTTCTCAAAATGGAATTTTATGCTTTGGTTTGGTGGGAAACCTACTTAGCCACTTGTGAAAGGAAGAAACGTCCTATTGTCAAGATTACTTGGAAAATTTTTAAAGAATTTATTAAAACTAACTTCTACCCTATTGGCCATAAGACCGACATGATGATTAAGTGGTAGTGCTTTAGGTAGGCGGTGGTCAAAGCATGCAAGAATACACTACTGAGTTTTAGAGACAAGTCATGTTGCTAAATATGGACTTAGAGGATGAGGACATTCCGACCAAGTATTTGGGAGGACTTCAAACTCACCTTCAGAGGAAGGTAATCTCCACGAAGCCCAAGGATCTCAATGAAGCTTGTATACAAGCATATTACATTGATGATGAGAAAAGGCAAGGAGAAAGCAGAGCCAAAGGGAGACGGTCAATAGATTAGTAGGAAAAATAATAAGGGAAGACAAGTAGTAGAGTTAAATGGAAAGGTAAACATGCCGCTACTTTGCTTTGCATACTTGTAAAGATCCTAAGAATTTATATAAGAATTGTGATATAAATGGACATACTGACGCCACATGTTGGAAGTTTCATCTAGAATTGCACCCAAATCATCGAACCAAGGATTCCAAGAAATCCATGGCCACTATGAAAAAGAAGGAGAGGTGGAGGCGAGGATTATTCGGATGTAGATGAAATGTTGGCATGCATGAACACTAAAATGTATGGGGGAATAGAAGAAGAAGAGATGAGTAAGATTTTTCAAATCAGAATCCAAATCAAGAAGACTAAGGTAAACACTTTAGTAGATTCTAGTTCTCAGTCAAATCTGATTTCTGATGCGGTTGTATGAAAACTTGGCCTAGAGACTTACGTTCATCCACATCCATACCCATTGGGATGGGTGAAGAATGGTGTAGAAATACAAGTTATAAGAAAGTGTAAGTTCCAGTTTGGGATAAATACCCAATACATAGATGTAATAGAAGCTGATATTATTCTAGTTGATGTATTTGATGTTGTCTTTGGAAGTCCTTACTTGTATGTCAAGGATGTTGTGTTCACAAGGAGGGAGAACTGGTACAGATGGGTCAAGGACGGAGTCAGTTTCAACATCCAAGCACACCAGAGCAAATCAAAGAAGGCTATGGTAAGTGTCAACCAAGCACAAAGACTTATTCAAGAAAATCATCATTTTTATTTACTTTCATTAGAAGAAAAGCAAAATGGACTTGAGAACATGGATATTTTTTTCTAGTACTTGTCGGCCAGAAAAGAAGACACCACAGAACTACTCATTTAAGGAGCAATACAAACTTCTGCTATGTATTCATCATATCTACCTATTAATTCAATGGACGACCGTGGGATAGCAAGGAGCAAAGGAGATATAAGGAATAGTGGTGACTATAACAGCAACATACATGGAGAGGACCAATCCATCTCAAGAGACAAAGACAAGAAATAAGGACTAAACCACTACAGTATGGGACCTTCTCCATACTTGAGTAGGTTAGAAAATAACCCTTCAGGACACACTTCATACAGATGCACATGATAGAAAGTTACAATATTTTGCACCTACTAATGCCATCTATGCATGACAAAGAAGGAAACATACCGAAGTTGCCTTCCAAATAATATTATACATGTATTCATGAAATCTATGTGGGTTTTGGAATGTGAATCCTTTGTTGTTAATGGTAGTTTTGGGAACTTTCTATGTACTGGTTGTTAGAGGTTTTCATGCGAATTTGTATTGAAACTCTGTGACTTGTACTTGAAGCTCTAAAATTTGCATTTGAAGCTCTGTAGCTTGTATTCAAAGCTTTGTTTCTAGCATTTGAGACTAATGTTGAGTGAACTGGCTTGTTGTTTGTTTGGTTCTGAACCTCCGTTTAGTATTGTGTTTTGTGAGCTTGTAATAGAGCCACGTAATTGTTCTAAGCTTATATTGAAGCTTCGGGTTTTGTTATGAGTTTTTATTGGGACCTTGTGTTTGTTTTGGATTGTGTTAGAGCTAAAGTTAGTTCGAACCTTTGGTTGAATCTTCGTATTCAACAACTATACTCATATACAATTCTTACGAATACCAAACTTACTGTCGTGTGGTTGATTTTTGTTCTATACTTGCATTCTAAACTGGAATTTTATTCTCATTTAAGGATTTGAGAATACTAGGACTCATATTGGAGCATTGGTGATTTGGTTTTGAGCTCGTATTTAGGGCTTTGTGTTTCTCTTAGGCTCGTATTTGATCTTGTGTTTATCTGAGCCGGTGTTGGAGCCTTGTAAAGTATGAACTTATGTTTGAAGCTCATAATCAACACTATACATGTATTCCATGATTATGTGTTCTAGATTTATGTTGGAATCGAAGTGATTACCTGTATTATGAGTTGGGTTTGGTTGGTTTTTGGTTTTGGTTTTGAAAAGCTTTATTCTCTTTATAGACTATCTACTCGATAGGAGCTTGAGAGTTTAGTTTTGGTTTGAAGCCGATTTGGTAATCTCCTTGTAATCTCCTTCGTGCCGCTCCTTGAGTGTGATTGGTTTTTATGCTTCTGTCCCTTTGGACTGTATAACCTTCTTGAACCGGGACGAGGGGAGAGAGAAATTTAATTTTAACCTATCCGACTCTATTATGAGTGAACCCGTGTCAAGTGGAAAGCTTGACTGTTTTCAATATTATAAAGGGATGGGAATTATGTCCTGTAATGGGTCTGGTTGGTCCTTTGATTGTGGTAACAGTCGAATAAAGTTTGATGTTACGGGAAGTAGTATTACTCTCTTCGGACCTTCTTAATTGGTTTATTGGGTTTTGTTGGAAGTTGAATTTAAAACTAGAATACTTAATCTGTTTAAAGTACACATATGTATAATATCTCTATTCGGATAATTATGTACATTTGTTCTTGTATCGATTTGTTAAAATCATGTAATAAGAATTCAATTATTGAGTTTGCAATTCATTTTGCACTTGTATCTCTTCTTTGTTTTTGGACTCTTATTCCTTGAGGGGATCATAGAACGAACCTCCGGGTTTTAGGAAGAGAAATGAATATGAACCATGGGGACAATATACAATTAGGGACTGTACTGTGTATTTCTTTCTGAGATTTGAATTTTGTACTTGAGCTTGGTTAATGGAAATAGGAAACCAGCTTGTTAGTTTTGATTGGAAAGTTGAAGCGTGCATTCTTTGACTGTGCATTCAGTTTTGTGTTCTCTTTAGGGAACTAACTAGAGAATTTTCTAAGTTTGTATTAGATAATGGATTTCATTTCATAGTATAAATGAAATGAAATATGGATTGGGTCCTTTGTGGTTTGAGATCCTTTATATGTACTGTATAAGTTCATTGACCGAACTTCTCTTTTATTGATTCTCTTCTTTGATTATATGGAAAGATGAAGCATACTAATATGAGTTATGTTGTAACTAACCTCTTTGCTACTTGGAAAAGATAAAAGTGTATTTCTATTTCTATGGGTTTATGAAATAATTGAATGACAAGACTTGTTGATTGTTTAAAGTGATTGATAGGATCAATTAAGTCTTGTGATATAATTCTGATGTTGCAAATTATATTATGCTCTTTTCTTGATAATGAATTCAGGATCTCTTAATTATTCTTCTTTCTAGATGTTATTACTTATGATTATTTGTATGATGCCTATTAATTGTTTCATAAAAGTAGAGTTGTTTTATGAAACAATTATTGGAATGCACTTTACTTTAATGCTTAGTGCTTATCATGCTCAGTTCATTGAACTAACCCATGCTAGCAATTTGGCAGATGGACATCGTAAGTGATAAAAGAAGACAAGAACTTTCATGTTGTATTGGGCTTATTTAATTATGGACCTTATGTAAAGAGTTTTGATTCATTCTTGAATTGTATTGAAAAAGAAAATTTGTATTCTTTTGGGATAGAGGTTGTTTGTTATACAGCATGCCTGAAATACATAGTCTTGTAATGTATAGTTTTATAATGATGAATTGAAAGTTGAGATTTACTTGTATTATGAAGAAGATGGGAATCCTATCTTGATGATATTTTTCATATATGTTATATGCTTAATTCGGATAAACTTGATCAGTTGGTTAAAGGGAAATATATTGGATTCCCTTATTAAGATGCAGCTTGTTAAGTTGCATAAGATAACAATCTTATCTAAACAATTCTAATATAGTAATGGAAAGTGTAAATAATATGCAGTAAAACTAAAGAAATTGTGAAAGATAAGATGGGTTTGACAAACCCTAACACTTAATCATGTAGAGGAAGATTCTTCCTTGCTAAAAGAAATGTAACCCAAAGAATGGTGATATGATCGTTAATCGTTAGACTTCATTTCTTATAAAGTCTACCTCTAGTTGAACCTATTTGGTTACTACACCTTCTTTGAATGATTAAGTTATATTTAATGGAACTTATGATATTGTTGTCTGTTTTGGTTAACTACTTGTTAAGCCAAGTAAAACAAACCTAGAAAGCAATCATAAGTTAAGGAAGTTCTTTAATGACTAAATGAATCAAATTTAGAAAAGAACTTATGGAGTGTTGGATTAGGGTTTAACATGGTTGTTGTAATCGTGTAATAATCCAAATTAATTAAATATTAATAACCTCCTTGGGGTATGTACATCTTGATGAGGTAGTTTCTGTAGGATGTTGGCACACGCCAACTGCAAGACTATACCTTCAAGAAGACTAGGGTTTTCTCAAGGATATAGCATTGTAGTTGACATGTGGAAACACCCTTCTACATTGATCATCTAGATCTACACACAAATAAGGACTTGAACTTAGTTTCTCTCTAGGTCAAGTTAGTGGCATGTTTAGGATAGGTAGTAGCTTTTAATGGCTCAGGGTACCTTAGCACATCCAGTTGACTTAGGTCAACCGAGTATGCCCATATACCCTAAGTCATTGTGAGCATCTTCCTATAATAAATTATGTTTCTAACCAGGGCTAGGGTTAAACCTTGGACAAGTGTGACTGATGATAGTCAGTAAAGACCATTCTTGATAATAGAGGAGTGAGGTGAAGGACGTATTCTGAAATGATGAGTATGTCATCTAGGAATAGTGACATACATAGTATGTTGAAAATCTTTGGCCAAAGTATCGCAATCTGCTGATTGCGTTGTCCTAAGTCACCAAGTTTAAAGCGTGTGATATCGGATGAATGTTAGTAAAAAGATTTAGATATGTTCTTTAAACAGATCACTCAGTACCTGGTTTAGGGTAGGAAAACCAAGTATATGAAGTATACGATAAGTATTCAATACTTAAAGTTAACATAAATAGATCGGTAGATCACTGAGTTATGACATAAATAGATCGGTAGATCACCGAGTTATGAAATAAATAGATCGGTAGATCACCGAGTTATGAAATAAATAGATCGTAGATCACTGAGTTATGAAATGAATAGATCGGTGGATCACCGAGTCATTTACAGTTGCATATGGTTATCTGTTTGAGATTGATTGACATAGAATGTTTGTTCTAAATAATGCTTTATTTAGAATAGAGAACATTATGTAAAAAAATACCCTTGTTTCTAAAGTCTTAAAATGAAAATGTTACACAACTCAGAGGAGGATGTATCACTGGATTAGAAAACCAAATATCCACGGGAACCTTTCCGGGTTAGACACAAGAGGACACCAAGGTATACCGATAGTACTTGAAGGAGAAAGAGAGGGAGTTGATTCCTCTACCACTCCCCCATTAAGCTTTTTGGGACCAAAATCCTCCTAAGCGAGGGAGGTATGATCCACAATTGATCAGGGGATCATTTTTATATCAAAATTTCCCTAAACATCCCTAAATTATGTCAGTGTAGAAGATATTTTCAAGAGATTTCCATTGACTATGAGAACATGACAAATGGACATTGGGAGCTCTAGTTATGTCTAGTCAAAGTTCAGTCAATGGGAAAGTCAACTCTCGGTCGCAAGTTAATAGTGGACAAAGCGGTGACAAAAGAACTCGTGGTAAAAGATACGTTGGAAAAATTGAATTTTTGTTTATCCACCGGTCTTTTGACAATGAAAAATTATATTGTGTGGAACAAGAGGCTCAAATTTTGTAACATAAGGGAGCCGGCCACCATGAGGACTATGATATTATCATCGACATGGTGAGTCCTCAGCCACCACAAGGCTTACCACCATGAATAGAATTCTCAATTAGCCTATCGGGATCGACAAGTGGTTTATATTTTCCAAGTCACTTTATATCTTTTCCATATTTAATTATATTATTTTCCACATCATATTTACATGGTCTAATTTCATATTAACCTTTGTAACTATGTAATTGCAATGTGATTTGAAGCCAGCTCGGTTTGAGCTATTTCCCACAGTCTCGGTATTTATCCTTTGTTGGCGAGTCAAAATTATCTACCAGTGCTTACATCTTACCTTCTATAAACTCGACAGAGTAAAGTTGATGGTTAAACAACAACAAATTCCCAACTCTCTACAAATATTAGCGTGGTGGGTGAGCCAACCCACGAGAGGATCTAACATGTTCGGGCTACAACCAACCCCTATCAACGCGGTAATGAAAAATTAGTTCTCGACTGACTTAAACTCCAAAACTACTCCCATTTAAACTTTCCCCCACTCCTTATACGCAAGAAATGTGGGATTTCCCCACTAAATACAAAGTGGCTCGAGAACTATGCCACCTATCTCGCATCGGATAAGGGTTGGTGGATAGGGACTTTAAACAAGGATTTCGGGAAGCCTAGCCTATATAAAGGCCTCTCTCTTCACACTTAGACAACGGAGAAAGCATTCAAAGAGATATAGGCTATCTCAAAAGAAGCTCGAGGCATTGGTATTTTAAGGAGTTATTATTATCCCGAGAAACCTATATTTATTATAGGTATATTTTACGGAGCTAGGGTTTGATTATTGGAATTTTATGAAAGACCTATTATTTTAATAGGTGAAATATTGTAATTGGGAGTTATTCAAACTACCCAATTGGCCCATAGCACCACATTAATCACTTAAAGCTTTGAATTGTCAACCGGAGTGCCGAAGGATACATTGATAGTGTTGAAAAGGCTAATCAAAGTGAAGGAGAGTGTACACGGGAAGGTGAAGGAATATTTCGATTGTTCATCAAATTTCTTCAAAGAACTAGAGTACTAATAGGCAAGTGAAATTCCATTAGGTTTTATTGTAAGAAATAACATTGTACTTACAAATTTTGACTAGTGGAATAGTTCAATAAGAACTTGGAGACGTAGGCTATTGCAAACTCCGTAATCAATCTGTGTGTAGTTTCATTCATATTTTTGCATTATTTTGGATTATTTTACTTAAAACGGAGTAAAATTTTATCGGTAATTTTAATAAGCCTATATAGGTCTGAGGATCGAGGTAAACATTTTCTATCTATTTTCGAGATCAAGTGATTCTTTATCGGAGAGTGGTTTACCTCCATATTTTCTTTAAATAAATCTTATTAATAGTGTGATTGCTTCAAGTTGGTGCAGTTTGTTCAGTTTGTGTGAACAAGGTACAGTGCACCATGGGTAAGATGTCCAAACAGGTGAAGCTCAAGGAAATTGAGATATACAATCACCAAATCCATGAAGAGAATTCTCTCCTATGATTGATGTATTACTCCTTGGAAGAGGAGAATGCTTGCTTGAAATCAGAACTAAAAACCAAGGATGATCTCTTGGAAAGGTTGCAATGTGGTGACTAGAATAAGGAAATACCTTCAAGCGCAGATGCAAAGACCATGGAAGATGAGTACATTATAAGATTTTCACCACGGAATCTTCTTCTTCCTCTCATTCAGTTTTGGATTCGGAGTATTGAAATCTTTTTTTGTTTGAAAAGCATACTAGAGGCATTGGATCCAAATTATTAGATAAAATGGGATTTGATGGAAGAGGCCTTGGTAAAAATGGCCAAGGCATATCTCACCCAATACAAGTCGAGGATCATCCTCATTTTTCAGTTTGGGTTTTCCTAGTGCGGGAATGGATATTGGAGAATGCTCCAAGAATGTTGATGGGAGACAAGATTCTGAAAGTAAAGTGAATACCCCACTATTCCTGCAAGAAGATTGAGCAAGAAACTTGTGCTTCTTTGTTACGAGCAAGATGTGGTAAGAAAAATCAGCGAAGAGATAATGAGATTCCACCTCAGTTTCTTACCATAATCATAAGCACGATGAAACTTATGATCCAAATTTTTAGCTTAAGAAGTATGGTTATGATTTTCAGAAAATGTGGAAATCCTTTCCATGTACTTTTATGGATTGTATAATCATTCTTTGGCCGATTTGGAAGAGAAGGACACGATGAAGAAGTTGATGTCATTTTTCAGAACAAGGAAAATCGAGAAAGACCAATCTCGCACACGAAGTCAAGAAATGGAAAAAAGAGTTCCTCATCCTAAAAGAAGGAAATTAAGAGGAATTTTTGTGCTCATTTCCATAGGAATGGGCATCAAGTGGACAATTACCGAAAACTACATCCATCTTTCCATCGGGGGTAATGGCAAGCCAAATATAGAATGAAGGCCTATTGCAAAGGCAAAAGAGGTTTCTAACCCACTGCTAGGTGACCATTCAACCCAAGACTAGGTAATACCTAAAAATGAAAGTCCTTTAAAATGGGTACGTCAAAAAAAATTCAATTATATATTACATAATTTAGATTAATGAATAAAATGCGTATTTTTTGGAGATCGGTTTTTGTGAGAAAATGTTGAGAGAAAGGTTTACCATACGTAGTGGATTTTCTTACTTAGAAAAATTGATCAATACTCCAAACATATCCCCTGATCAGCTTGTGAGTACCTGATATAGCTTGGATATAGGATTTAACTCATATTAAGTGTGGAGATCGATCAGCCATATGTGCATATAGTGGAGATCGGTCATCATGGGTAGAGGCATTATGACCATGCAACAGAATGGTAGATGAATCACCGTTTGCATTAACGTTAGGTCGGAACTTCATTCTGTGAAAAGGCAATCATGGGAATCTAGAAGAATGGTACCTAATATTAGTTTTTCAACAAAATAAGTTGTCAAAGGATCAGCTCGTAATTTCATTTTGTGTAGAGGCGTTGTGACTATGCAATGAATGGTAGTGAACACCATTGGTAGGTGACAACAGTCGAACTTCATTTTGTGTAGAGGCATTGTGACCATGTAGTAGAGTGGTACCTGATAGTCATCGTCAATAAGAGGATTTGTACCATGTAGAGGAAGCAGCCATACAGCGGGGTTGGAGTCACCATTTTTGAGCTCTTGAGAAATCATCTCATAATTTCATTTTGTGTAGAGACATTGTGACCATATAGAAAAATGGTATTTGAACACTATTCATTAATCGACAACAGTCGAACTTCATTCTGTGTAGAGGAATTATGACTATGCAGTAGAGTGATAACTGATATTCATTGTCAACATGAGGTTTTGTACCATGTAAAGGTAGCACCCATGCAACGGTGGAGTTACCATTTTTGAGCTCATGAGAAATCAACTCGGATCGTCATTCTGTGTAGAGGCATTATGACCGTGCAACAGAATGGTAGTTGATCATCAGACTAGCATCATGCATTGGAGGCTTGAGGTCTTGAAAGAGGCTTAGCATTGTGCATTGGAGGCGTTGAATTCTTAAAAGGGACATGACATCAAGTTGCAACTTCATTATGTGTAGAGTCTCTTTTGACCTTGTAGCAGGATGGTACCTGACAAGTCATTGTCCATCACCGACATCAAATCAATCATAGCTCTAAGTAACATGGAGTTACTTCAAACCAATTTGGATTCTATGGAATAAACTAGGAGCCGAGAACTGTGTTATAGAGTCAAAGAAGATCCTTGTTGTCAAATATATGGAAGCAAACACCGCACCAAAGAGGCATGGAGGTCTTCTTTGGATATCAGAGTGGCGTAGCAGAAGCATAGTGGGCCCATAACCCACAGGTCTAGGATCAGAACAAAGTTGTCAAAGTGAGAAGGTTGTAGAGGAAAAGACCAAAGGGTCTACTATAAGTAACACTTCCAAGGTGGCAACAGAGTTTCCAAATTCATGACAAGATGGAAAAATGTCCAATGTAAGTTTTGGGACAAAAGCCTTTCCTATTGGAGAGGTGTGATCGGGGATCATTTTTATATCAAAATTTCCCTAAACATCCCTAAATTGTGTCAATTCAGATTATATTTTCAAGAGCTTTTCATCGATTATGAGAATGTGAAAAATGGACGTTGGGAGCTCTAGTTATGTTTGGTCAAATTTTAGTCAACAGAAATTCAAATCTGGTCAATAGGTCAATAGTGGACCAATGACACTGCGACACGTGGCAAAAAGATGCGATGGAAAAATTGAAGTTTGGTTTATCCACCAATCTTTGACAATGAAAAATTATAGTGTGCGAAACAAGAGGCTCGGCTTTTGTAATGGAAAGGAGCACGGCCACCATGAGGACTACGATATTATCGATGAGGTGATGGGTCCTCAAGCCACCACGTGGCTTGCCACCACGAAGTGAATTCACCCGATTAGCCTATTGGGATCGATAGGTGGTTTATATTTTCCAATTCACTTTATATCTTTGCCATATTTAATTATATTATTTTCCACATCATATTTACATGGTCGAATTTCATATTAACCTTTGTAACTATGTCATTGCCAATATAATTCAAAGCGATTCGGTTTGAGATATTTCCCTTAGTGCTCGAGATTTATCCATTGTTGGCAAGTAAACATTATCTACCAAAGTGCCTACATCTTACCTTCTATCAACTTGGCGGAACAAATTTTGGTGGTCAAACAACAACAAATTCCCAACTCTCTGCAAATATTAACGTGGTGAGGGAGCCAACCCATGTGAGGATCCAACTTGCTCGGCTATAGATATCCCCTATCAATGTGGCAATGAAAAATTGGTCCTTTGATCGACTTAAACTCCAAAACCACTCACGTTTAAAATTTCCCCACTCCTTATATGTGGGAAATGTGGGATTTCACCACTAAATACAAAGCAGCCCGAGCACTATGCCACCTATCTCGCATGGGATAAGGGTTGCTAGATAGGGACTTTGAACAAGGATTTCGGGAAGCCTAGCCTATATAAAGACCTCTCCTTTCACACTTAGACAATGGGGAAGGAAATGCAAAGAGCTATAGGCTATCTCAAAAGAAGCTCGAGGCCTTAGTCTTTTAAGGACTTATTGTTATTCTAAGAAACCTATATTTATTATAGGTATATTTTCTAAAGCTAAGGTACGATTATTAGAATCTTGTGAAAGACCTATTATTTTAATAGGTGAAATATTGTAATTGGGAGTTATTCAAACTACTCAATTGGCCTATAGTGCCACAATAATCACTTGCAAAGCCTATATTTTCAACTGGAGTGCCGAAGGATGCATTGATAGCATCGGGAAGGTTGATCGAAGCCAAAGGAGAGTGTAAACCAAAAATGTGAAGGATGATTTTGAATGGTCATCGGATTTCTTTGAAGAACTCGTAGTACTAATAGGCAAGTGAAATTCTATTAGGTTTTATTATAAGAAATAACATTGTACTTACAAATTTTGACTATTAGAACTATTCGATAAGAACCCAGAGACATGAGCTATTTCCGAACTCCGTAATCAATTCGTGTGTAATTTCATTCATATTTTTACATTATTTTGGATTGTTTTACTTAAAATAGAGTAAAATTTTATCTCGTAATTTTAATAAGCCTATAGGGGTCTAAGGATCGAGGTAAAAAAATTTGGTCTATTTTTGGATCAATAGGGATCCAAAAAACACCAATTCATCAATTCCATTATCACCAAGAAGTAAAAGTGAAGAAAAATGAGGAAAAGGAGGTTATGTCAGCATTTTAATAGAACCACCGCCCTACATAGGGTGGCAGTTGCAGGAACCGCCACCCAACTTGGGCGATGGTCTTGAAACCGCTAGTTTGCTTAAGGCGAGTGGTCTTGACACTTTTGATGGAAACAAAATAAAATCGGGAACGAAGAGTTACATAATTCAAAGGGATGGTTGTGTCTCTTCCGTTCCATACCCTTTCACATCCTCTAGTGCATGGGAGGACATGGGAAGGTCTATAAATTCATGAAAGGAGCAAGAGAATTCATTCATTTAGATATTTAAAGAGATCAAAGAGAAAAGGTTTAAGTTTAAAGAGAGCAAGTGAGAAAGATCTTGAGGTCTTGGAGTGGAATCAGATGAGTAAGGTGTAGAAATAGAGAAATCAAGCATAGGAAGGTAGAGGTTTACATTTTTTTCTCCATTTTCTACTTCTTTTAATATGTAATTGACCAATAAAAGTGGGAAGAAAAAGTGTTTTTCCCTTCCCAATTGGTTTTCCTCCATTAGGGGTTTTAGGACTAAAATTTTAGGTGTTTGGAGTTTGAATTCTTTCCTATTCTCCACAACTTTCTTTCTATAGCACTATATAATCAGTCATTAAAGCTATAATCTTAAAGAAAATCTGTCATTTTCCAAAGTTCAAAGTAGAACAACATTTTGGTGTGATTTCGTAGATTTCAAAGTAGAGGTTTACTGAGATCAAGAAAGTATAAACATGTATGTGATTTCATTTACATATCTTTCTATTATTAGATAAGCTTTCATCTTGGTGCATGTGGGACTAAAGGATAAAGTATATTAAGGCTTGTTAACCTTGATTAGTGAAATTAACAAGTGATTAGCATGTGAGGTGCCTTAATTAACCAATTAGGATCATTAAGAGGCTAGGATAGGATTTTGAATCCTTTAGATATGATTTGGAGGGAAATGGGGTGATTTTGAATGGTTGGAAGAGGGGTTTTAACCAATAAGAGGGTTTATTGATTAAATACAAGGGTAAATAGGTTTAATTAGCTAATAATCGCTAATTGTTTGCTCGAAAGAGGATTATAACTAATAATATGTCGTCAATCGGTGCTGGAATATGATAGAGGTTAGTTAACCAAAAAAGCATCGTTAACTAACCAAAATAGAGGGAAATTTTAGTTAATTAGTGGAAAATCACTAATTATAATGGAAATGGTAAGAATAAGGGTAATTAGTGTAATTTTAGTAATAAAACTATGTAAGTGATTTTAGGTGTCTGAGATAGTATGTAATAAATAGTATAGATGTATGTATGAAATAAATAATGTGAGATAAACATGTGATTGATATGATGGTAATAATGTATGTAATCACGTGTAAGTATGATGAAGAGGAGGATTGAAGAGTGATGCCCCCAACATCTATGTAGGCAAATGAGTTTCATTTATATAAGACCCTCAAAGAATTAAGAATGAACCATAAAAAAAAATTATGTCATTAGGAAATGGTTTGATAAAGATACACTAGATAGATAGATCAATGAAGTGTAGAGCAAGAATGATGAAGGAGGTTCTTATTGTAACAGATCCCTCAATAGTCATGTAAGAACCATAAGAACATGAGTGTGTCATCGGGTAATGAGGTGAGAAAAAGAACCTACCAAATATGAAGAGGCCTACAAGGAGTGGTGGAAGCATGTGAAGTGGTAGAAGATGAGTGTAACATCAAACTTGAATGTTAGATGAAATGGTGTTAATGATGGGAGATGTAGTGGTAGGAAACATAGATTTCGATGACTTAGAAGCTACCGTGAAGTAGCGAAGACTATGAGGTGGATGAGATGATGTTGCGATGGATGAGTGAGGTGGAGGACACGAGATGAATGATGATATTAGGAGATGGATGAATGATGACCTTAGAAGTGGGTAGAGGAGAAAAGTGAACGAAGTGGAAGCATGCTTATGTGGAATTGGAGAAAGAGACCACTCATGAGAGTGAGAGACAAAGGAAATGACACCCTTTTCTTCTAATTGTTGTAATTTGTCATGAAGGGTACAATAATCATTGTCATGATGGCCATTAATGATGTGGAAATTTCAATAAGGGTGATTGCGTTGGTGATGCAAGTGATGATGAGGATGATGTTGATTAGAGGGTAAGAAAATTAAGCACTTATCAAGTAGAGCATGCAAGACATCATGAGGCTTAACAACATGTGAGAAATGCAATGGATCCCAAGTAAGGGATGGGGAAGAATTAGGTGGAGAGCGACATAGTGGTGGATATGGAGGACACTTATGTAGTGGAGGGGATGGAACATGCTTGCAAGGTGGAGGAGATGGAGACCTTGTAGGATGCTTAACATATGGAAGAGGAGAAGAAATAGAAGATGATGCAACAAAAGGAGTAGAAGGGGGATCTATAACATGTGTAGTAATTAAATATTTTTCTAGATCAATGACCTTATAGCATAAAATTGTAAATGATTCACATGTATCATATTGTAATATTTATTTCAATGCAAGAATCAAGCCATGAAAAAATATGAATTGCTTCTCTAGATCAATAGGCTGAAATACTAACTGATGCATGCAAGAATTGAAGCATAAAATGTAATCTATAATAGGTTCTTTCTTTCCTTGATGCAAGCTAGGTAAGCGATCATGTGTAACTCTAGGACCATTGTTAAGCATAAAACATCTAAGAAAAACATCTTCCATTTCATAATATGTACTAATAGATCCAAAAGGAAAATGAGTGTACCATTGAAGAGCATCATTAACAATACTATGATGAAAATATTTTAGTAATAATCGATCATTCGAATAAGAATCCATAGCTAAACGATAATGCTTAAGATGCAAATATGGATTTCAGTGTCATTGAAACATGAAAATGTAGGCATGATAAAATCCTTAGGAAAATTTGAATTGTGAATTTTCTTTGGAATAGGATTGCCATGAAGAGAGTTATTATCAATAGAAGCATAATAAGATTTGCTTTCAAGAGTAAGAGATTGAAATTGAGATTGCAACTGGCCAACAACATGCATGAGTGATAAAATATCATGTGAAGGAATCATAGAATATGTGAGAGGCACATTGAGAGGTTGAAGCTTTCCATTATGAGTGATCATGGGAATATGAGAAGAAGAAGAAGGAAGATGAAGATGCTATGGGCACACTAGATGTATATGCAGAAGAAATAAGAGGAGATATACTAGTAGGAATATAAGAGGTAACATGAGTATCATCTAGAGAGTAAGAAGAAGAAAGAGAAGGAGAAGAACATGGAATATCAATAGAAATGCTAGTAGTAGAATAATAAGAAATCATAAGAGGTGAACTAGTAGGAGTGGTAGAATCACCATGAATGACATTAGAAACAACCTCAGAATTAGAAGAAAGCAGAGTGGAAAATTCACATTCAGCAGTATTAAGAGAAGTAACATCCTCACTAACATGTTCATGATCAGAAGTATAATCACCATTCAAAGAAAGTTTCACTTACAAGTATTTCATCAAGCGAGTCATTAGCATATAGAGAATTAGGAGAAGAACTATCATAATATATATTTTTGCAATCATTGGAAATATTTTCAAAAGTAGAGGAAACATGAGATACAACTTTACATTCATCCTGACTAGTATGAGAAACATCATCATGCAGCATGTACATTTTCATCATTGGAAATAACATGATTTTTATCTATAGTAGCACAATCAAGACAAAGCATATAATCTGTAAGATCATCACCATGTTCTATAACTTGAAATAACAAAAGGTGCAAGTAGCCTTGGTGACTATAGAAGAACAAGGAGTGCATCCAGAAAATTTTTGGTCCAGTGAAACAATGCTTAGAGTAGAGTTGCGTTAGAAACTAGTAAGAACTTTTTGTTCCTTAGAAAAAATCAATCTTTGAACATTTTCATCAAATTAAGCATTGTGATAAAGATCATTAAGTTCATCGTTAACATCATCATCAAGGATAGGATTTGCTTAGGAGAGGATGATCAATTTTTAGCCATGAGGGTTTTGTGGATCCTAGGGAAATGAGTTATAAGATTCGGGTTCACCAAATGATTCAATAAAATTGAAATATTAAATCTAATTTCAAATTCACTATAATGATATACAACGGAATACAAATGCTAAACATTCCAAAGATGCAACCGTGTAAGAAAATGAGAGAGATATGGAACTTATCTAATTTTTCTTATCTCAATGTATATCTAAACAAGAATAGATGATGGATAGGTTGGGAAGAGTGTTATAAATGCTCGATAAAAATTATGAAACTTTCAGACTGGTTGGGACACGGGTACCTAGTTTAGGGCGAGGAACCTAAATTCTAGAGACATTTTGTAGGCATCTATGACTACGCAAAGCATTGGAATTTGATTTCTCCTATGTCATTAGGGTTTCATTACCCTTTGTTTTTGGTTTCCTATATGTCACTAGATGATTTCCAAATGCGAATGTAACCTACAAAACAAGTGATATCCTGCAAAACCCCAAAACACATCAAATATTTAAAAAGAATGATGTAAATGGGGAGTCGGACTAACCCGGTGTTCACTTTGACGGAGTGAACTTACGACCAAGAATTGCACTCACGTCTCGAGACTCCATGTATTTTTATGTGCTTGTGTGTGAAATCATGTCCTTATATTTACCTCATACCGATGATACCAACATAGCGGGATATAGCTAAATAGAATGAAAATTTGTAGGATGGAATTCAAAACTTCCCCTTCATATGCACCTTGTATACATAGTAATCATCCCAAAATACGGTCCCTTTGATAGTATGTAGATAAGATATCCCTTGATAATTTCCCACCCTTATAATGGTATGTATGTTGTCTATATATAGGGATCTCTTACTTGAATTTTGACACTAGTGACATGACATGCCAATTAGGACCTCGAGGCAGAGAGTAAGCAATCTGAAAAGGATGAAAACATATTTCAAAAATGTGAACAAGAAAAAAGAGGACAGGAGTGCCTGGGGTGGATAGGAGTGCTTGGGTGCTAGTGTCAGACCGGGTACTAGTGTCCTAAGCTAACTAATGAAAATTGTGAAAATAACGACATACATGGATCCTTGTGACCTAACCAGAACTAGGTATAGAAGTGACATAAGTGAGAGAAAGATGATAGAAACAATCAAATAAAGTGGATGGACTAAGAAGTGTGTCACTAGTGAATACTTTTCATACGTAAGAGCCATACATATAACAACATACTTTGTAGTATAGTAAAATAGTAATATGTGCGTGATTTGTGTTTACACTTTCAAAAATCCACTAGAACTCGTATGCTCCATTAGGTGTACGGTCTTCAAAACATATTAGTTAACTTCGATAAAGAAGGCATATTTCAGGCTCATGCTATGCAATGGAAATAGTATGGATGACTCTTCAGGATGTTTACAACATCACCATGTGCTTGGAGTGCTACAATTTGGGGAAAACACCTCCATTACTTCTCTTCTTCTCGGTTGGATGGAAACTGTCATGGAAGCTCAAGAACCAGTCACAAAATTGATTGACTCACACTAATGTATGGAACTACATAGATTCTTGATGCTTGTAGAATTTTATATGTGACCTTTGGATCACGCTCAAATACTTTGAACTACCCTAGCATCTTCATTCTCTCCATGCAATCACTGATCGGGTCAAGGTCCTAATGAACTTGTATGCTCAAAAATCCAGTCTCCATATAGTGTGCAAGTTAATTCACTTATCCACCTGTTCATGACTCTATGGTACCTTTCAAAAAATATTTGATCATTTTTAAGTTATCAAACCAATATCTTTAACCATTTAAATCCATATAGCTTCAATAAGCTTGCATTTATAAGACTCTTCACACTAGGTCTTAAGACACCAAAAACTAGTCTTGTCCTAGAGGCTTCCAACACACAAAACTTCACTTTCATGTCCAACCAATGCCTTGAACACTTCACTAGAGACCTCTACTCCATCTTCAAACACTTACTTATAAGGTTTATGTGGAGAAATCTACATTTGCAATTCCATTGCTCATATCTTCCTAAGCAGGGCTAATGAGACAATTTAGACCATTGGAACTTAGACACAAAAACACTTCACCAAACCAAGTCATGGACTCAAACATGTCATGTTGGACCTCTAGCAGCTATCCATACTCACCTTTCACTTCAACAACAATATTTCACATCAAAACCCTTCCAAAGCAACATGACTAGTTTTTGCTTATATAGGCCTTAAGTGGTAGGTCATATTGGGTGACTTGTTTCACCAAAATTGTGCAAGTAACCTACCGAAGCTTCTCATGGACATGTGGGCAAGCTCTAAGATTGTTCCCATAGTTGGCCTTTTATCATGAACCCTAACTTATATGATTGTACCATCAAATCTTCAAAAATAATGATTTTTGTACCTTCACAACTAACCTAGAACATGCCACCAATGCAAACATGAACTAGGAGTCCTTTACAATCCCAAATCATCACTTTAGCATTCCCATGCAGTTTGAAGACCAAAAACTTCATATTTTTCCTATCACTTCAGAATGAGGGTTTTGGGAGGGTTTGGACCTACTTAGCTTCTTAAGGATCATTCATAAATTATATGGCATCATTCTACCTCATTCCAATTGCAAAATGATATTGACTCCATGCCCCAACATTGATGAAAGGATTAAGTCACCATGCAAAGATTTAACATATGAATGAGCACTTCAAACTTGACCCTTGAACTGGAAATGGCCATTTTGAAAGGTCGGTAGAGCCAAAAACCAATTTTCTTACTTCTCCCTTTGATTTTTGACTTGAAACTTTGTCCATAACATTAGATTGACCTTCTTCACATGTTCTAAGTCTCATTTTACACCGCACTTTTTATCTGAAACTCATCATTCACTATGAATTTGTGTCTACTTACATGGCTTGTCCTCTAGAACATGTAATCAAAAATCCTTGAAAATTCCTCCGCCAAATAAATTGTAACCTATAGCACCTTTTACATTCTCTCTACAATGTCATAACACTCTCCTCATATTTTTACTGAGTTTCCTTATCTTGCTTTGCTTCATACACCTTTCCACACTTGCACTAGGTCTTAGAACTAGGCCTAATTGAGCTTGTTTCAACCCATGGTTCATGTAACCTAGCCTATTATTAATCATGAAGGCCCTTTTACACCTTTTAGACATGTATTAAGACCCATAGGACACCTTTGGAGTTCACACCAAACACCTAGTTGTTTTTCAAAGTGCACCAAGCATGCACCAAGACCTTGTGTATATACCATGACACCTCAAGAAATCACACCATGACACTTCAAACACACCATTTGAGGTCTAAGGAAGGAACTACCAATCAACCTTCATGCCCCTAAATGGTTTACACCTCACCAACACTCTTTTTCATCAATTTCATATGACATCAATGACAACATCAATGAGACATGGTTTAACAATCTCTCCCTTTTTCATTGATGGCAAAAACTCCAGAAAGTAATAGCAAATAGACATACCAACACCTTTAATGCTTTGTTTTCTTATTTCTTATTACATTCTCCCCTTTCACATTAATTAAAAATTTTCTTTTAACAAATGACATGTGTACAACATCAACAAAGCATATGTTTACCTCTACAAGAGCCCCTTGGATTAGGATCAATTTATTGTCACAAATGGATTCAGATAATGCATGGTCTTGTTCACAAATAATCATTAATGCTCCCCTTGAACATATAATTTCATATTAATACCTTTCACTCTTTGCAAATATCCCCATTTGATCCTCTTAACATGTACATGAAGCTAGTGAACTAGCTCCCCATGTTTTGGTACTCTTTACAAATTCTTGGAGAAAATTTGTCATTTGGCTTGCTCCCTTATGATGGATTGAGTCTTTTAGTGGTTTATAGGGGTAGGGATTTCCCCATTTTTTTCCTTAGATGCTCAAAATATGCTTTTGGTAGTGGTTTTGTCAAGATATCTACTACCTCCTCCTTGGTGGACACATGTTCTAATTTGATTCTCTTCTCACTCACTTGTTCCCTTAAGAAATGATACTTTATTGGGATATGCTTGGTATTAGAGTGAAACATAGGGTTCTTGGACACACTTATGGCACTTGTGTTATCACAATACAAGGGAGTATGTCCATCACATTAAAATTTGTAATCTTCTTGAGTTTTCCTTGTCCATAGTACTTGAGCACAACACAATGCAGTTGTTATTTAATTAGCTTCACATGTGGATAAAGCTACAAGAGATTATTTTTGTTTAGCCATGAGACAAGAAACTTACCAATAAAAAAATTCTCCTCCACTTGTGCTCTTCCTATCATCAATGCTACCTTCCCAATCTGCATCTGTGAAGGCATTTATCCCAAACTCATTACTTCTTGGATACCAAATCCCATATTCCATGGTCCCCATGAGATATTTGAATATCCTTTTGAATTCTTGTAGTTTATTTTCTCTAGGATCTTCTTGAAATCTTCCTACTAGACCAACTACTTGCATGATGTTAAGTATTAAGGCAATGGAATCTTGTAAAATTCTTATTTTAAGACTTTAGAAACAAAGGAATTTTTTTTTCCACAATGTTCTCTATTCTAAATAAAAATCATTTAGAACACAAATTCCATGCCAATCAATCTCATAATAGGTAACTATATATAGCTATAATGACTCGGTAAATTATCGATATCTCATTTCATGACTCGGTGACTAACCGATCTCTCATATTTTTCTTAAAGTATAGAATACTTTATGTATACTATGTATACTTGGTTTTCCTACCTTGTTTCGGGTATTGAGTTATCTATTCAGAGAACCTATCTAAATATTTGTTACCAATATTCATCGACATCTCATTTCTTTAAACTAGTTGACATAGGACAACACAACCAACAAACTTGCGATACTTTGGCCAAAGATTTTCAACATATTGTTCATGTTACTATTCCTATATGGTATACTCGACAATTCAGAATACGTCCTTCACATCACTCTACTATTATCTAGAATGGTCTTTACTAACTTCTATCAGTCCACTTGCCCAAGGTTTGACCCTAACCCAGGTTAACAACATAATTTGTTATAGGGAGATGCTTGCAATGACTTAGGGTATATGGGCATACTCGACCGACCTAAGTCATCCGAATGTGTCTAGGTACCTTGAGTCATAGAAAGCTACTTCCTATTCTAATCATGCTACTAACTTGACCTAGAGAGAAACCAAGTTCAAGTCCACATCGTGTAGATCTAGATTAACAAATATGGAAGGTTGGTGCCACATGTCAACTACAACACTATATCTTTGAGAAGCCCTTAGACTTCTCGAAGGTAAAGGCATGTAATTGGCATGTGCCAACATCCATTAGAAGCGCTTCATCATGATTTACATACCCCCTGGTGGTCATTAATTCATAAATTACAACAACCATGCCCAACCCTAATTCCAACATTCATTAAGTTCTTTATCCATAATTAATCTAGTTTAATATTAAGAACTTCATTAATTCATGTTTGCATTTATGTTCATTAACTTGGCATAATAAGCAATTATCCCAAAAATAGGGCAGCAAACATCAAACGATTAATTTTAATGCAACTTAGTTGTCCAAAGAAGGTGTATCATCCACCTAGGTTCAGCTAGTGTTTACTTTATATAAAACGAAGTACAAAGATTAAAGATCATAACCACCATTCCTTTTATTTTTCATTCTTTTGAGAGAGGAAGAGTCTTCCTCTACATGATTAAATGTTAGGGTTAACATAACCTTTTTATCATTCACCACTCATATAGTTTAATTGTATGTCCAATACATATTTCATTATTATACTATAATTGTTTAGATAGAGAACGACATATTTTACAACTTAACAAGTTACACTTTAGTAAGGGAGATTGAACTATTCCCTTAATCCAACTTATTAAATGATAACAGTAATAGTATACAAATATATATAAATAATATCGACAAGATAGCATTACTATTTCCTTCATACAAAGTACAAGAGAATTTACACCACAATTTGGAGTCAGTCTCCAAACTTTTCAATTCATCATGATAAAATATACACTTTACAAGACTATGCATTTCAGGCATACTACATGTCGATCAGCATTAAGATCATAAAATAACATAAATTTTCTTTTTCAATACAACTCAAGAATGAATCGAAATTCTTTACAAAAGAACCAGACTTTAAATCAACAAATACATCATAAAAATTGTCTTCTTTTATCACTTACGAAGTCCATCTGCAAAAATTGCTAGCACGGGTCAATTCATTGAACTGAGCATGATAAGCACTAAGCATTAAAATGAAGTACATTCCACTAATTGTTCCATTAAAACAACTCTGCTTTAATGAAACAATTAATATATCATACAAATAAGCATAAGTAATAACAACCATAAAAGAAGTACAAATAATAAGTCTGAATTCACTTTTAAGAAAAGAGCATAATATAATCAGCAACTACTACATTATATCATATAAGAATTGACCCATTAGTTACTTATTTAAAACAAACAACAAATCTTGTCGTCTAATTATTTCATAATTCTTTCTGAATTGAAATACAGAATTTAACTTTACTATGTAACGAAAAGAGTTACTTTCAGAACCAAAAACCTTATTGTTGTTTTTCCAAGTTTCTAGAATCATGTACAGACAAATTCATTTCAGCATAGTACATATTTAGGATGATTCATCCTACAACTTAAATAAATAAGAAGAAGAATCAATACAGACTATCCACGATTCACCATTCATCTAAAAGATAGAAAACAGGTTCAGAAAGTACATAATTGATTACCTACATAACTGCATCAATCAAGGAAACCAATAAAAGGATTCACCATTTAAGAGACAACATTTGATACAAGAATCCCAAACCAATCGAGAAGGGAGAGAATCAAAATAGTCATCATCCTACTTGCAAGCCTTAAGTATATTCTACATTATAGAAGATATCATTCAGAGATCTGAAACCATATGTTCCAAAAGTCAAACAAGACTAACACAAGGATTATCTCTTACTCGTGCCCATCTAAGGAAGATTCATAATATTATTGAGTGCATAGAAAGGATTCCTTCTAAAAATAATATCCAAATGAAACATGACTCATTCAAAATAAAGAAGTCCGTCTAGACTTGACTATGTTTTCCCCTTCTATAGGATAGACTCGTTTTGTACACTTTCCACATCAACATGACCAGTGAATAAATTAAAATTAGCTGAGATCAAGAAAGAACAAATAAGGACGATTTGGTTTTCCCAGTACCAAGAATGACAGTCCCAAAGTTGCCTAAACATACAATTATTTCCATGAACTTTCCACAATCGACTAACAACAAATTAAACTAAACAATCCACAAGGAATTTTCCATTTCAAAAGAGTGAGTTCACACTATTTCATACAAGATAGAAAGGGTAGAAAATCGAACTCAGAAATTCGACCAGTCCTAGGATAGTAATCACTCTACAACATAGAAGAGAGTCGATCTACAGAGAAGTTCGAACAACTGAACTTAACTTTACAAAAGTTAAAGGAAACTCAAATAGAAAAGATCCGATCCTAGGTTTCATTCACTAGTGTTTCATCAATAGAATTCCAAATCCCATTTAAAACCCAGAATTTATTTTGATAGTTCCCAAAAGAGAATACAAAACCAAACACAAAGTTTATAGAAAACAACACTTCTATTTTCCTTATGAATTCAAACTTTATCAGAACAACAATATCAACACTAACCCGGTTCATCTATTCAACGTTGTTTAAACACAAGTTCAAGTTCATTCTACAAAGAAAAGTAAACAGTACAGTCCCAAAGTAGAAGTACAAATCTTGGCAAAACAAGATACATTCCACAAGATTATTCAACTCCTATCTCCTTTAAAAACCATAAATCCATTCAAATGGATCTGAAAGAGAATACAAAAATCCAACACAAGTTTTAAGTCAAATAAGTTTCAACATTGCTCACGAACTTGACTGTAATAGAAATCCCTACTAAATAACTTTCATAGCTCCATCTAGCACATAAAGATTGAGGCAGAGATCACACGGTGCAGAGAGAAGGTAATTGTTCCAGTCTAATTTAACTCAAGTTGAAGTATGAACATAGCACTATACTAAAAGAAGCCATTATCGATTGCTTCAAACAAGCTTGAATTCATATTGAAGGGTAAGTAAACAATACAGTCTCAAACCAGAGGTTCTATATCCTCACAACAAGATATAATTCCATAAAAGGTCCAAAGCATCCTTCTATCAAAACAATCAAAAACTTTTAAACAAGACGCGGGATACCCAGAACAAGAGGAGAGTAGAATATCCTCAAATGTTTACACACCATTACATGTTCAAAGTAAACAGTACAGTCTAGGATAGAAGTACTACAACCTTTCCAAACTCAAGATGCATCAAGGAGAAGATTTCAAAAGAGACTACCAGTTCAAACCCAAATCAAAACCAAATTACTCAAGCTCGTTTCAAGCAGACAGTCCTGAATATGAGTTCCAAACAAAAACAAAGCCTCGAATAGGATTTCTAAACAAACACAAAGCCTCGAAAGTTCCATATGCATATCACCATTGAACTTGCGCAAAGAAAAACATCCAAAGACTAAAATTATCATGTAATGGATTCATATCCAAAAATCACAGAGATTCATTCAATCATGAAAGTAAATAACTAGAAAAACATGCAACCATTTATCTCATGAGAGCAGAGTTATTTTAATGAAGCATTTAGAGGAAAGTAAGAAATCTTAATGGGTAGAGCCTATCATGTCTGATAGTGCTTCTGTCAATTCGAAGGAGACTTCCAGCCAAGCTTCCAACTCTTTTTCTCCTCCAAGAAAGATCAAAAACCAAACATCTCTTTCTCCAATGCCTCATATACTTTCCTTGGATCAAAAATAGACCAGAGAAACCAAAAATAGCAATAAAATGAAATTCAAAGCTGCTGTTTTGAAGAACCAGAGATAGCTCCACGTACGGAGAAAAACCACAAAGCATACAAGACCAAACAACCTACAACAAATCTGCCCTCATTGTTTCCAAGACAGTTGCTCACAAAAATTGAGACTCATTAATGCCATTACTCCACAATCTCCCGCCTATCTCTCCTTGCCACCGCCTCCCAAAATTGGCGAATGTTATTTCAACCTCTGCATGCATTTCTAAGTTTAACTATGATTCCATGTAAGCTTCCACCAAGTTTACATGTCTCTGCCAAAACTGGCAGTACTTCCTATTTATTCAAAAAAATCAAATCAAATAAATGCCTTTGGAAATGCCGCCAACTTACCATACATGCAACCCTAGGTCCCTTTCATTAGTTTAGGATAGATATCCATAACTTAGGTTATGACCTTAGGTTAGTCTAAAAATTAATTACCTTAGGTTTAAAAACAAACATTTCCTTAGGTAATTTTCCAACTTAAGATAGGGTATAATTCAAACCAATTTAGTAGTAGGTAATAGGTTAAGAGTATACCTAACATCACCTTAGGTTTTCCCATCCCAACATAGAATATGAAGCTTAGGATAGATTGTCACCCGAATAAGTAGACATAGCTAGGAAGTAGGTACATTTACCTTAGTTTAGAATACCGTTAGGATAAATCCCATAGGTTTAGGACTTAGATTCCCTTCATATTCATGAAGTAGGATTTGTTCCACTTACGCCATTAAATGTCTTGAAGAGATCAATCCTAAAGATTTGAGCACAAAACATACAACCGAATGCAGGCACGATCTTATAAGACCAAAAAGAATTTGTAAACATACAAAAGTTTAGTCTGTTATGTCTCTCAACCTATGAATGTCAATTTACCATTCAAACCAGGTAAGGAGATTTAAAACATTCCTTGGATCAATGGAATTGATCCAAGGATGAGTCAATTAAAAGAGATAAGTTTGCAACCATCTTAACCAGATTACAACTCACCTATCCAAGTGAAAATGGATTATTGTAAGTATCATCATTCCACAGTCTAATGAATCCAAGATCAGAAATTATTTATCCCTGGAAAGCATGATTTTCAACAAGCAAAGGAGCACACCGTCTCAAGAAATTCACATGTCAACGCTTGCAATGAAAAAGAGAAATATAATAGTTTGTCAAAGGTGTTACAAATACAATAGGCTACCTATCATGGATTTTTATGTGGTTTGATTGAATCTTGGTGAGTTGTCTTCTTTGCTCAGCTTGCACCATGTGAGCATTGGTGTTTTTAATGGCTTACAATATTCCATCAGAAACCTTTTGAGCATCTCCTTTATGTACTTGGTTTGTGATATGAATATTCCTTTATCATATTGACTGATTTATAGTCCTAGGAAGAATGATAAATATCCAAGCATTTACATTTCAAACTCCTTCTTTATGACCCCTGAAAATTCATGTGTCATGTTCTCATATCTCCTCCACATATTATGTCATCAACATATATAACCACAATCAATTGATGACATCCTTCTTCCTTTATGTAGAGGTTTTTATCTTCCACTCCTTTCTTGAAGCCATGATCAGTTAGGTACATATCTAATCTGTTGTACCAAGATCTAGGAGCTTGCTTAAGGCCATAGAGAGATTTCTTCAACCTACATACATATTCCTTATCCTCTATGAGTAAAAAACCATCAAGTTGTTCAATGTATACTTCTTCATTTAGGTTCACATTCAATAATGCTAACTTGACATTCATTTGGTAAACACTATATCCTTTGTATAATGCATATGCTAAGAAAATTCTAATGGCCTCCATTCTAGCAACTGGTGAAAATGTTTATTTAAATTCAACTTGTGCATACCCTTTGCAAAACAAGTATTGTCTTATTTCTTGTGACCTTATTTTTCTCATTGAGCTTATTTATAAATAACAACTTAGTTCCAATGACATTTTTGTTCTTGAACATAGGTACTAGTTCCCAAGTCTCATTTTTCTCTATTTGGTCCAATTCTTCATTTATATAATCAATCCAATTTTTATATTTTTTGGCTTCCACAACATTATTTGGTTCAATCTTAGATAAGAGGGTAATGTTCTCTTGGTTTTGATCACTCTTCAATCCTCTTCTTGTTTGTATACATGCCTCCTTGTTGCCTATTATTTTATTTATAGGGTGATCTCTCTTGACCTATCTTGAGGGAGATTTTGTGTGCAGTATTTCATCATCTTATTCTTGATTGATTTCTAAAATTTCATCATCATCTTGGACATCTATGTTTTGAAGAGTCTCCTTTGGCTAAGATTTAGTCTTCATTGGATAGGTTTCATCAATTATAACATTTGTGCTTTCTACTATCTTTTGTTGGCTTTTGTTATAGCACCTATATGCTAAGCTCACTAAGGAGTATCCCAAGAAAGTACCTTCATCGGTCCTTGAGTCAAAATTACAAATGTTTTCTTCATCCCTCTTCATGAAACACCTACTTCCAAACACTCTTAGATGTTTCACACTTGCAGTCCTTATTTTCTAAAGCTCATAGGGTGTTTTATTTTTTTATCCTTATTTGGGATCTATTTAGTATGTAGACTGTTGTACTAATTTCCTCCCTCCAATAGCCATCTGATAACTTGGACTCATTCATCATAGTTCTTGCTATCTCTTGAATGGTCATATTCATTCTCTCCACAACCCCATTTTGCTGAGGTGTTCTATCTACTGAGAATTTCCTTCTTATTCCATGAATTTCACAAAAATCATCAAACTCATTTAACCAAAATTCACCTCCTCTATCATATCTCAAACATTTGATCATGTATTTTTCTCATTTTCAACTAGATCTTTGAATATATTGAACCTATCTATTTCTTCCGATTGTTCCCTTAGGAATACAACCCAATTCATTCTTGTATAATCGACATTTAACAAGATGAAGTAATTATCACCTTGAATACTCTCAATCCTTGTAGGTCCAACAAGATTAGTATGTATCAGTTATAGTGGTCTTGTTGTGGAGTACTCTTTGGATTTGAAGATTCTTCTAGTTTTTTTCCATATAAACATGCTTTGCAAAGAGTGTCAGCAAGTTTAGTGATTTTGGGCATGTTTCTCACACATCCCTTAGAGATAATTTTAACAAGGTTGTAAAAATTTAGGTTTCCTAACCTCCTATACTAAAGCCAACCATTCTCAACTTTTTTATAATGCATTTCTCCTTTTAATATCTTTCAAGACATATATGTTGTTCTTGGTCCTTTTGGCCTTACCAACTAGCTTTCCTGATTTTTTCTTCCTTATATCACGGCCTTTTTCATGAAATACCAAGGTATACCATTGCTTTCACATCTAACTCACACTTAATAGGTTGTCTTTTAAGACTTATGTATATAAAACATTCTCATTTACAGTCTTTCCATTATCTAGACTCAAATTTCCCTTACCTACAATACTTGTTGATGTGTTATCTCTAAACCTTATTGTTTTTGATCCATCCTCTTCAATGAGATGAATTTTCCTTATTCCCTATGATATGGCTTAAACATCCATTGTCAATGTACCATGCCATGTCCTCATTTTGAGTATGAAAGTTTGTTTGAGCTATTATACCTTTCTCTTTCTTACTTTTAGGGATTTTCCTTACTACATACACCTTATCTTGCCTTGAAAGTTTTTGACTTGCAAAATTTTGATATATGACTAGACTCTTGACAATTATAGCATACATTTTTCATTGTTACCTCTCATTATTGTGAGTGATAATGTCTTTCGTGACCCTCGCATATCTTCTACACTTTATAGATTTATTGCTAGGATAAAATATTATTATCCTAATATTAATTATGCATAGTTTAATTATTTAATTAATTTTATTAATTAAATAATAATGGTTATTTTGTTATATGGTTCATAAACCATATTTGTCTTTTATACATACTGTTATATTGTTTTGAACAATATATTTGTTTGTATCTAATTGTTGCTTCCCGGATGTTATTGGAAGCCTGTATATTTAGGAATTTGGTTCACCTGTGCAACTTAATATTTTGTTTGTATTTGGCTGTGCAATATCTATAAATATTGCAGCCCATTCTCTGTAAAGGTTGATTGATTGAGATTAATAAAATTGATCAGGCTTCCGTCCCTGTTTCTCAATCTTCATTTGGTACCAGAGCGAATTGAAGCTCCTGGCAAGGTTGGAGAAGGTTGCAGAAGAAGGAGAATTCGTGGAGAAGAAATCTACAACAGAAGGAGAGCCAGTGCTACCTCCTGCAGCTTCCCAGAACCCCCTGCAAACCCACAACCTCCTGTTCAGTTCCAGGTGTTTGGAACGCAAATTTTTTTGCACTGGTGCACTCAAAGACAGCAAAATTTTGTTGCAGGTATTGAAAAAAAAATTTTAAAAAAAAAATATTATTTTTCTCCCCATTTGGGGTTTTATCTCTAATATTAGAGATGTTTTTAGTCTCTGTTTTTTTATCTAACCTCTACATTTAGAGGTATATCTGGTTTTGGAGGAGTATTTGCTATATTTGGAGGCCGTGTGAATAAGCCCAAAGGCGCAGATCAGAGAGGGGCCGTGTGAATAGACGCCTCGACCCTACATAGGTGCAACCTACACAATACTCCTCGCTTCTGCCATATTCTCCACGCACAAAACACAAGAATATAAAAAAAAAGCGGCTAAAGGCAAGAAACCAGCGGTGATTCGTTTTTGCATTGCCTTCAGTCCTTCACACCTCCTCCCTCCAACACTGACCCAAGCCTGTGAAGAAAGCGGCCAAAGCAAGAAATAAAAACAGCAAACAAAAAAAAAATCACGGCCTACACAAAAAAAACAGTGAAGAAACTCAAAGGCATATGCAAAAATTAAAAAAGGGGGCGGCTATATAAAGGCAAACAAAAACAAAGCAAAAGGAGATCAAAAGGAATTTTTGATCCACATTTTGAGCAGAGTAACCCTAAAATGCCTCTCACCAGCATGTGACACGTGGAGCATCTACCAGGTCGCATTTTCAAAAAGGTAAGTCGATTCTACCTTTCATTAAATACAAATTTGTTCATTTCCATACCAAGCGCCCTTAAGTGGCCAAGTTGGATAGAAGGAAAGCCTTAGAAGTGGGAGGTGCATGGTTCAAATCCCACCCCCAACTTCACATTTTGCATTTGGCAGATTTTTTGGTGGAACTACTAAATTTAGCAGATTTTTTGAATTTAGTTATAACTAACTAAATTTAGCGAAGGAATCCCTAAGTTAGGGTTAAAAAAAAATTCTCCCATATGGTCTATTTTTTCATTTCGGACATTTTTTGCAAAAGGAGACCCATCTAAAAATTGCATTTTCAGCTATTTTTTTGCAATTTTTAGCATTTTGGGTCGTATTGGGCTCGGGGAGGCCACGGGACCCACAAAATGAAATTTTTGCTCGCCATTCAAATTGTCCAGTTTTTTGAATGTAAATTATATACTACTACATATTGTACTAATTTAGTTGCCATAAATAACTACAAAACTTTGTAATCGCTCGTAAAGCTCGGCGTAATTGTAATCAAAAACAATAAAAAAATTGGTTTCAGTAACACTCACAAGATCCTAGATCTCATTCGCAGCTGTTCAAGTATATACGGTGCCTCTGGGAAGCACTTACGGGTAAAGCCGCCGTGACTACTACCGCACTTAACGCCTAATATAGCTGCAACAACGCTCGTCGGGCATCGTCCCTATAAATCGACAGGGAGTAATAAGGTCACAAGTGCACAAACTATAAACCATCCCATCCATCGTGAACGATTGCAAGACATAAAACCGGACCGAGAAACTATCCGAGTATATAGCGAGTTACGCGCGCGTATGAGGATATTTCTTTGAGCTTGTGTCAATAATCACATAGACCCCATCGCATCTTGTCTTGGTACCACGTATTGAATTCTTTCACGTACATTAACGCCTCTTTCACGTACTACTAGGTATATAGAAAGGGCGAGCTTCTTCCACGCATGACCGAAGGGTATATCGGAAGGGCAAGTATATAGAAAGGTTTGGTATATCGGACCGACGGTATATAGATTGGGAGACCTAATACACGGAGTGATAAGAGCCAAAACCTGTCAATGATCTCGCAAAATGGGCACTAATGCCCCCAAATTTTTCTTCCGGATTCACAATTGCTCCAAGGAAGCAACTATGCCGTGCATGGAAGATAAAAATAAAGACACAACTTGAGTTTGAAGAAATCGGCCTATTCAGGATCGGGTACTCTAACCAGATCACCAACCGATGCAACACAACAATGACAGTTTGATAGAGCCGATCGAAAGCAAAACTCATCATCTTGTTTGGATTGTCCGACGATGTGCAAGCCCACATTTGAGATGCCACAATAGCAAAAGAAGCGTGGGATAAGTTGAGCACAATATATGAGGCCAAGAACAAGAATGTCATACTAAATTTGTAGAGTCAGTTACATACATTGAAGTTCAAGCAGAATGAGAAAATTGAAGCTTTCCTAAGAAGAGTTGCAGAGTTGAGGGCTTCACTTCTAGCCCTAGGAGAAGAAGTCAAAGATGAATCTCTCATTCCCATTGTTCTGAGAGCTCTCCCTTCTTCTTACCGCATTTTTATCACAACTCTAAACTTTTCAGATACGACAATTAGTTTTGACAAGCTAGTAAACCTACTGCAACAAGAGGAAGCAATGCACAATAAGGATGATGAAGAGGAGCAGTAATCTTTGTCTTCACATCAAAAATGGAAAGGAAAAGGTAAAGGAAAACCTAAATCCTATCGAAGTCCCAACATCGAATCAAGGTATCATGGGGCCAATCAACGGAAGAAGCAATGTCCAATTTGTAAAAGAGGACATGACTTAAAAGATTGTTGGTATAACACTTATAAGAAAGGTTCATCAAGCAACTCTGGACCACAACAACAATAATCTTATAAGGGACATTCAAACAACTATCATGGGTAGAAAAAGGGGAACTGGAAAAGAAGACCCCACCAGCAAGGTAATATTGCTGAACAATAAGAACAATCACACAATGAAGACTTCTTGTTCACTGCTCGATCAAGTGAACCATCCACGTCATCTAGTGATGTCCGGTATGTTGATTCGGGAGCCACACGACACATGACCAGCCACAGAGATTGGTTTATTTCAATGAAGGACACGCCATTGAAAAATCATGTTTCGTTGGGAGATGATTCTTCATATACAGTTCAGGGGATTGGAAACATTTCTCTACCCCTTGGTTCACGCAAATGCAAACTATCAGATGTTCTATATGTCCCTGGGTTGACAAAGAATCTTCTTTCAGTAAGTAAACTCCTAGATCACAACCTAAAAATTGACTTTGATAGTCAATCCGGCAAGAAAACGTGTTTGATTCGAGATAAATCAAGAGGCTCGAAAATAATTGCAAAAGCCTCAAATGTGGGACGTATGTTTCAACTTGATTTCATTCACAAAAACGATCAAGCACTTGTGGCTAAAAACTCCACCTCAGCCCAGTTGTGGCATCGGAGATTTGGTCATGTAAGTTTCAAATATCTCGAAACACTTCGCCGGTGTAATATGGTACATGGGCTACCATCTCTTCAGAAGGATACAGACAAGTGTCCTCACTGCTTAGCAGGAAAACAACACAGAGTTTCATTCCAGAGGAGTACATTCCGAGCTCATGGTAAACTTGACCTGGTTCATACCGATCTTTGCGGTCCACTGCAGCCAAGTCATTCTGGGTTCCAGTACTTCATGCTTTGTGTTTACGACTATTCACAGAAAATGTGGATTTTTTGTCTTCGCAAGAAAAGTGAAGCCTTTGAAACATTCAAAAAGTTCAAAGTAGCAATTGAGAAAGAAACTAATCGTCACATCAGAACTCTCCGCTCAGATCAAGGGGGGGGAATTCACCAGTGATGAGTTTGGAGACTACCTACAAACTCACGGGATTCGTCGACAAATGCCTCCTCCACACACACACGCAGCAAAATGGTGTTGTTGAGAGAAGAAATCGTACTATCATGGAAATGGTGTGATGCATGATTGATGATTCCGGACTTACAAAGACATTTTGGGCGAGAAGAAGAAAAAAACAACAGTGTATTTGTTGAACAGAGCACCCACAATCGCTCTTGATGGAATTATACCACAAGAAGCATGGTCAAAAAGGAAACCATCCATTGCACACCTCGGAGTATTCGGGTGTAAAACAAGCATGCACATACCCAAACGTAATGAAATAAATTAGACATGAAGTCACAAAATCTCATCTTCATTGGATACATTGAAGAGACTCTTGGGTATAGATTGATGGATCCTAAGACCAGAAAAGTCTACACAAGCAGAGATGTTGAGTTTTTCGAGAAGAAGGAAGCATGACTCCTCCTCCTCGGACTCGCAAGATGTAGATTTTTCACCCGTTGTAAAAATTGAAGCTAATGTTCCCTCAGAAGATGAAATTGATGATGGGGATGATGGTGGTGATATGATAGAACCACGACCCACAGAATAGCTCAGCGTATGCCCAAGTGGTGTACTAGCACGTTACGAGATGCAAGAATGGATGTTCCACCGAATACATCCACCCCTGGACCATGGACTCGTAGTAAAGCAAGAGAAGAAGTTAACTTTGCTTTGATGAGTAGAGTTATTGAATCAGATGAGCCCTCTACAGTCCAGGAAGCCCTACAGTCAAAATCTTGGAAAGATGCCATGGATTCTGAATATCAATCAGTGATGAAGAATAAGCATTGGCTAACTTGTTGATCTTCCACCAGGGAAGAAACCCATTGGATGCAGATGGATATTTAAAACTAAGTACAAAGCAGATGGGACAGTGGACAAGCACAAAGCAAGACTTGTAGCAAATGGGTACGCACAAAAAGAAGGCATTGACTATGAGGATACATTTGCTCCCACATCTAAGATCAAAACGATCAGGATGATCTTTGCTCTAGCTGCTCAGTTTGGATGGAAAGTTCACCAAATGGACGTAAAAAGTGCCTTCCTGAATGGAGATTTACAAGAAGAAGTCTACATGACTCAACCTGAGGGATATGTTGTACCTGGTCAAGAAGAAAAGGTATGCAGACTCAAGAAATCTCTGTATGGCCTCAAACAGGCACCCCGGGCATGGTACATCAAGATTGATGAGCATCTCATACAACATGGATTTGTTAGAAATCCATACGATCCCAATCTCTACCTCAAAAGCAAGGGGGGGAGATGGTGATTGTTGTAGTTTATGTCGATGATCTAGTCATCACCGTGATTCGATTAAGATGATTGATGAAACGAAGAAAGATCTTAAGCGATCATTTGACATGACAGATCTCGTGCTTATGCGCTCTATTGTCTTGGACTAGAAGTATGGCGAAAGAGAATCACATCTTTGTTTCTCGATGAAATATACCAAGACAATACATGCTCGAGAAGTTTAGGATGATGGATTGCACACCAATTGCTACACCTATGGAGAACAGACACAGCTTATCTCGCTCGAGATCCATCTCCGAGGTAAGTGCCACTCTCTATCGGTAGCTGATTATGAGTCTCATTTACCCGACCTACACTAGACCGATATCAGCTTTGCGGTGAGCTATCTATCCAGTTCATGCAGAACCCAAAGTTTGTCATTAGAAAGCAGCAAACCGCATTTTGAGATATCTCAAAGGATCAGTGGATCTTGGTCTAGAATACAAGAAGAATGAAAACTTCTTCTTGACTGGATATTCGGATTCAGATCATGCAGGTAATATTGATGATAGAAAATCCACTCGGATTTGTATTCTTTATGGGATCTCGGACCAATATCATGGGGAAGTAAGAAACAACACTTTGTTTCTCACTCTTCCATGAAGTCGAGTATCGTCTCGCAAGAGAAGCCGCTCTGTGAAGCGATTTGGCTATGTTGCATACTGGAAGGACTTGGAATACCACAGGAAAAACCTACTACCATGTATGTAGACAATGAAGGTGTACTCAAACTTGTTCGCAATCTAGTTTTTCATGAGAGAACAAAGCACATTGAGGTTCAAGTTCATTTCATACGCGAACATGTGTTGAAGCACAACATCCAACTTCAATTTTGTCCAACTGCTGAACAACGAGCAGATATTTTCACAAAGTCACTTACACGTGATAAGTTCGAGTTGTTCAGAGAGTTTCTCTCCTCATCTCTTCAGACAATGCACAATTAAGGGGGGGAATGTTAGGATAAAATATTATTATCCTAATATTAATTATGCATAGTTTAATTATTTAATTAATTTTATTAATTAAATAATAATGGTTATTTTGTTATATGGTTCATAAACCATATTTGTCTTTTATACATGCTGTTATATTGTTTTGAACAATATATTTGTTTGTATCTAATTGTTTCTTCCGGATGTTATTGGAAGCCTATATATTTAGGAATTTGGTTCACCTGTGCAACTTAATATTTTGTTTGTATTTGGCTGTGCAATATCTATAAATATTGCAGCCCATTCTCTGTAAAGGTTGATTGATTGAGATTAATAAAATTGATCAAAGCTTCCGCCCCTGTTTCTCAATCTTCATTTATGCCCAAACATGTTACAAGAAAAACAATAGCCATAGAAAGAGTGGGTGTACCTTATAACATGAGATTGTTTGACTAAGTTGATATTTCTCTTAGTCTTCTTATTGGTAGCTTCTCTTTCCGAGCTGGTTCTTGAGTGGTATTTTCATCCTCCTTACCAGATGTCTTGTCATCCTTATGATTTTCCTCGAATCCTATACCATTTTTATCATTTGAAGATCTTTAACTACTTAGAAGCTCATCTAGGTCACTTGAAATCTTGTTGAATATATTGTATACTCTCAACTTGCTTGACATGTGATCTAGTTCGGTTTTTAGAGGTTCCATCACTAATTTTATTTTGAATCATTCTTCTTCTTGTTCTTTAAAATATGTTAAGATCAACTCTAGTTGTGCTTCAAGCTCTTTGAAACCACCATCATGCTCTGTATCCTTCTTTCTCTTCCTTTTCTCAAGAATATTGATTTTCTCTTCATATTCTTTCAACATTAACTTCAAATTTTTGTTCTTCCTCCTTTGGTACTTCAACTTCTCAAGAGAACTAATCAATTCTTATTCAAGGTTCACTTCAACATCATCCTCCTCTGAAATTTCATCTTTACTAAGGTTCCTACCTTTTAAGATACTTCTAGAAGTTTTCTCCATGGCCATAAATAGAGTATCAACCTAAACATCTTCATCTTCACTTCCATACTTAGTGGTGTCACTTAAATAAGATGAACTTGTTTATACTTTGGTGTAGATTTTTTTGTTCTTGAAGAACCTTTTCTTGCCTTCCCTTTTCTTGAAGCTCTTCTTGTGCTTATGAGACTTGTTGTCCTCTTCATCATGCTCATCTTGCTCTTCCTTATTCTTATTGGTAAATTTTGAGGAAAAGTGACCTACTTGACCACAACTAAAACATTTGAAGGAAATTTTTCCTTTGTAATTACTTGACCCTCTTTTTAATCTCCTAACAAACATTGCTTCAATTCTCTCATCATCATCATCCATGTCAGATTAAACTTTTCTTTTCTTTTCTTATGGTCTCTTATCATCTTTAAATGTAGCCTCCTTGATTGGTTTTTCTTCTTTTTTCTCATCTCATAGGAAGTTAGGATGCCATTAAGTTCATCCATTTTGAGATTTTTCAAGTCTTTTTCTTCTTTCACAGTTGAAACATTAGAGTACTACTTAGGTTTTGGGGATCTTAACACCTTTTGAACAACCAATGTTTCCTCCATCTTTTCTCATAATCCTCTAATGATATTTATCACCTCATCAAACTCTCTACAAGTAGGGTGCAATTCCTTCACCTTCCTTCATCTTAAGGCTCTCAAATTTCCCTTGGTAGGTCTACAACTTAGCTAACTTGACTTTTCGGTCACCTTCATAGATAGTATTTAGTTTGTCCCAAATCTATTGAGCTATATTACAATGCATAAATTTCCAAAATTCTACCTCTTTCATTCCACATAAGATTGCATTCATTTCCTTTGAATTATTCTTATAGACACAAAATCACGCACTTGGGTACATTTCTAGGTCCTAATCACATACTTGTATTCATATGGTTCCTAAGTGATACAAGTACTAATTGACCATTGTATTTAGTCTTTTTATTTCTTTTGGTCTCCTTCTTGGCCTTACACATTCCACTACCTATTACCCCAAAATACCTCCCAAAGTTATTTTTTCTTTAACAAGGTAAAATGGACTTAGCCATTTTAAAGGGAAAAATATGTTTAAATGGTCTTCAAATTCCACCTCTCCAAAGCATCAACTGTTGGAATTTAAAACTCACGAGAGCCGTGTGACGTTCATTCGGCCATCAATTTTAATGCCAAGCAATAGGCCTTCTAGCAAGATTTCATCTCTCCTCATAGGTTTTGGGCTCCATGGACCTCAAGTCCTAAGAATGAGCCAGATTTCAAATATTTTCGGTCCGAGATGGAGCAAAAAGTCAACATGGTGAAATTCAAGGCTAAAAGGTGGACACATGTCACCATTCTAGCACTCTTCAATACATATGCATTTCATAGACCTTAATTCTATGGAATAAAACAAATTCAATAAAACTTTGGGTTCGGGTGGTCTAGCATGTCAACAAGGATATGTGGTTTTATTCCTATGGAGCCAACAATTTTAAGTATGCCTAGATAGAAGTTATGATGCAAAGGTGCAACTAATGAAAGGCGAACACGTGCCATATGTGGAGCTTTCCTATTGGATCATGTTTTATAGTGGTAGAAGGGGCTATCAAAGTTATGACATTTCAAGGAGCATGGAGCTTTCTTATTGGCTCACATTTTCTGGTTTTTAGTTAAGGTTATCAAACATTCTAACATTGCGTGGAGCATGGAGATTTCTCATTAGCTCACGTTTCATGGTTTTCAATCAGGATAAAAGAATAGTCGACATTGTGAGGAGTGTGGAGCTTTCTCATTAGTCTGTGCTTCACGCTTAGACAAGGTAATTTTAATGAATACTAGACTTGAGACATGTGTGGAGCTTTCTCATTGGTGTAAGCTTCGTGATGGGTAATGGAGGTTTCATAAGGCCTAACCCCGTAACCAATGAAAGACCAACATGTGGAAAAGAAAAATAAATACACACGTAGACAAAGGGTGATTCCCGAGTGAATCAAAGGCTGCCACATATCACTCTCTTATTCATCCCAACATGCAAAAATTCAAATGGCCATAACTTTCACTCCAAAGCTCCAAATCACCCAAAATTAGTCTCATTGGAAATGTCTCCTCGAGCCCTTAAACTTAGCATCATCATATTTAGAAAGTTATGGCATTTGATAGGCGTGAAAAGAGAAAAAATGTTCAGCCATTAATGCACACAAATAAGCCAATCCTCATATCAACCAAAATGTGTCACATATCATTACGTGTTCATTTTGTTCTATAATACTCAAACCACCATAGCTCTTTTTACATAGATCGGATCCATGCGCTTTTGGTCTTGTTAGAAAGTTGCTGACATGAGCCACACTTTGGACCATTAAAAATTATATTTTGGAAGATTCGATATGTTTCCCACCTTGTGTCATGTTGTCATTGATGTCCCTGTGCAATGTCCCAGTGCATATTTGTCATGGAAATGGTGTGTCTAGGGATTCTCACAAAGTGTTGAGTTCATGTTAGTCCATGTTGTGTCAAATTGATGCTTTCTAGGTGCATGTGAGTCATGTTGGTTGATTCTTTGTGGTGTAAAGTGAAGCAGTAAAATACTTGTAATAGGTGTATCTCAGGTGGATGAACTCATTTCAGGGCTCAAAAAGTCAAGAAACATGTTTTGAATCAAAATGTCACTTCTAGCCAAAACTGCCCTTGAGAAACTCATTTTTTCTTGCAATAAAATTGGATGGGGTAGAACAATTCAAAGATAAATTTTTCAAACCAACCATGGTATATGGTAGAGGAAGGTGTTCTTGATCTTCATGAAAACTTTCAGGTCCTTAGGAGGTCATTTTAGGAGTTATTCAAGTTGTTACAAAACCAGTTCCTTGAGAAGTTCATTTTGAGCTGCCTGGCTTATTAGGTGTTAAAAAATAGGAAGGAATTCTCATATCATTCATAAAAAAAAATTATATTAAATTTTTCTATAATTCATGTGCAAAAATATTTTTTTCAAAAGGAGGTGTATTCAAGAAGTTCTCATCATTCTTCTGAGCATGTTTTTCTAGTGTCCAAGAAGAGCTCTAAATCGATAGGAGAAAAAAGTTATATTTGATCTCAAATAACTTTCTTGATCATGTATAAATATTTTATTAGTGCATTCATGATGTTTACAAGGGTTTCAAGGCATTAGGATAGGTTGAACATCCTGGAGATGCATGTAAAACTCAGTCTTTAGACCTAAAAGGATGTTTTTCCTTTGTGCAAGTAAATGTGACATTCAAACAAAATATATAAGGTATGGATGCTCTATAATTATTACAAAAATTTTATCTCATGCTCTTTTGGTCATGCCAAGGACTCAACAATGTCTCGTAGACGTCTTAAAAGAGTCTTAGCACTTGACACCACTAGTTTCTTGTAGCAGGACATCTTAAGATAATGTGAGCATGGGTATTAATGAGGTTGTTAGGTCCCAAAAATGTATCATAGTTGTTTAAAGCTTCCAATCTGGGTTTCATCTCTCCAGGTCCTTAATTATGTTATTCTTGGATCAAAAGACATGTGTCCTTTTCCACATCTAGTATTGTCATGTGTGGTCATTATACCTTGTTCTCTCTTAAGTAAGCAAGTTTGTTAGTCTCCATAACAAGAGTGAAAGCATAGTCTTACGGAGAGAGTGTTAAGGTTTGGTAAGTTCTCATCACTTTTTATGACCTCATAAAGTTATTCAATGTCTCAAATAAAACTCATTGCATTTGTTCTCTTACTCCAAGACATACTTTTGTTAAGAAAAATGCCTTTGTACTCGAGTTTTGAAGGACCGGGAGTGCTCTAAGTTGAAGAGGTGGACATATAAAAATGTATGTTTTTCAAATTCTTCAATGAGATGACAAGTGATATATATGCAGAGTGAAGAAAAGCAGAGAGGAGATATATGAATGTAAAGGACTGATAAGTGATATATAATAAAGATGATTGTGATCAAAGGAAGTATTAATAAATACTATTGAAGCAAATACAATTGTGAGAAAAATAAAAATAGAGGACTGTCATATGATGATTGAATGTTATGAAAGTATAGACAGAGAGAATAGTACATGGAGTGATATGAAAAAAATTAGATAGTGTATCTTCCAAATTCTTGATATAGATGATAGGGTATATGTTGGAAACCGGGGTGTGAAAAAGAGAACAAAAACATAGATACACATGACTGATAACTGATAGACATTATTAGATAAGAAAGAGAGAGGTATGACGCAAGAATAGATAGAGAAAATACAAACACTAAAGGTATAAAGACAAAAGTGTGAGAAATGTATTTATATGAGTTTGAGTAATCATAAATGTTTGCATTTAAGAAGGTGTGGTTGTTACTTCGATAATATAAACATAATGAGGCATTCTTAATTGTGTATAAGTTGCGAAAAAAAAGATAAACATGTGAATTGTGAATTGGTGAATGGATAGTTGATCGGGAATCATTTTTAGTATCAAAAGTTCCCTAAACTTCCATGAATGGTGTCGGTCTGAGAAGATCATTCCGAGATATTTCCATCAGCTATAAGAACGTGACAAATGGACATTGGGAGCTTTAGTTATGTCCGGTCAAAGTTCAATCAACGGGAAAGTCAACTTTGGTCAACATGTCGATATTGGACCAATAGGCACCGAGGCACGTAGTGAAAAGGCGAAGGGGGTCATTTATTGGTTTTTGACCTCCAGTCTTCGACGGTCGTAAAATAATAGCTCATGGGAGCAAAAGGCTCAACTTTTTTAACGGAGGGGAGCATGGCTTCCATGTGGACTATGGTATTATCACCGACGTGGTGGGTCCACAAGCCACCATGTGGCTTGCCACCATGAATCGAATTAGCTCAATTTTCCTATCGAGAGACAAGTGGACTATATGCTATTGACCAACTTAATTATTTTCTATACCACATTATATGGGTCAAATTTATATTAATTTTGTAAGTCCACTTACAAACCAATTTACATGCCACATGTCTAAGCAAGCGGGTTTTATTTTTGAAGCCATGTATTTATGCAAAGTGGTCAGCCCACATAATCCTCCAAACCCACATAACCTCCAAACATGTTGAGTCCATGAGGTGGAAGGAGATGAAGCGGTGGTAGAGGGCATGCAAATGCCATGCATGGAGATCCATTTGAGAAGGGGTGGGGCGGTTATGCCCCAAGTTTTCCTTTGACAAATTTAAAGCTGCATGGAAAGGCTTATTAAAGCCTAAAACAATTACTCCACCACAAAATATGGTATTTTATCCCTTTTCAAATACAATCCGCTACCATGGGGAATTAATCCCATTTTTCATGTACGGGCTAGGCTAAAATTAGCCTTAGGATAAATAATTTTGCATTATTTTAAAGGCCCTAATTTTGTATAAATAGGTAACCCATTTCTTTGTAATGACCACACATTAGCCTGAGAAGCTTATTATTTTTCAAGCTTATTTGTGGGATGTGAGAGAATTAGTAATAGGGAAATTTTAATATAGTTTTGTAAACTATATTAAATTCCTAAAAATTACTATAGACAAATATTGTCTATTGGCCTATTATTTTTTAGGAAATATTAGATGGAATATTTGTAATTGGGAGTAAAATGTAAGCTACCCAATAGGCCCATTGAGCCACACTAATCACTTGCAAATCTTGGATTGTCGGAGAGTCTTTGGAGAGCGCATTGATAGCGTCAAGAAGGCCGATCGAAGTCGAAGGAAAGTGTACACCAGGAAGGTGAGGGATGATTCAACTGATCATTGGAAGTTCTTCGAAGAACTGGAGTACTATAGGCAAGTGAAATTCCATTAGGTTTTCTTGTGAAAGTGCTATTGTAACTTACAAGTTTTGACTAGTGGATCGGTTCGAAAGAACCCAGAGAAGTATGCACTGATTGCCAAACTTCGTAATCAATCATTGTGTAATTGTCTTATTTGTCTTGCATTAATTTTAAATTTATTACTTAAAAGGAGAAAATTATCAACAAATAATTAAAGCCTACAAGGGTCTAAGATCAGGTAGATAAAAACTTGATAATTTTTGGATCAATAGTAAACTAGGAAAGTGATCATAATTTGTTAATAGAGCAACATGGGAGCTATACGACTAGTTGAATGTTGTAAGTATTGTCGAGTAGGTGTTTCTTGTTCAATCAGCTGAGTGGGTGCTCTATCTTCATGAAGTAGGTGCTTAGTAGTAATTGAATTTGGTGCTTTAGTGATTAAGTGGGTGCTTAATCAATTGTAAATCAGTGCATTAGAATTGGTGTTCTAAATAAAAGGGATATTTGCATTGATTCACCCCTTTCCTCTCTGTGCTTTTGATATCTAATAATTGGTATTAGATCCTGCTCCTCTGAATCAAACCTAACATCTTGGAGGTGATCCGAAGTCACAAGCATGTGTACATCAACAGAATCAGTGTTGAAAAAGAGGTATGAAATTGCTCAAGCTCTTATAAAGGAGTTAAAGGAAGAAATCAAGCTTAAGGAAGTTAACCATGGTCAAGAACTAAATGAGATGGCTTCATTTGTTGAAAAAGTATCAAAGGCCTTGAAAGATAAAGAAACTGCTTTCCTTAAATTTGAAGAGGAACTAAAGACCCTAAAGACTAAGTTGGTACAAGTTACTAATCAACTTAAAAACTTGCAAAGAAAACAAGGACATTCTAGTGGAGTAGAGCATGAGACATGTCAGGAAGTTGTTCAAGCCAAGAGTGAAGAATGTGAAAAATTAAGAGCATGTCTATGTTAGGAATACATTATTTTAGTGCATAACATAGGTATTCATATTTAATGTTGGTAAATGGGTAAATGTAAAATGTAATTGTTAGTGGTGGTTAGTATGTGGTAAGTTAGTAAGTTAAATAATAAAACAAATAGTTTGTTTTATTATTATATTGGTGAGTGGTTAAAACCATACAAGTGTATGGTTGTATATGCATACAAATGTTGTTGGAGATTTTGTTATGAGAAGACTCCTATATATATGGAGTGCTTCCATTGTAATTGTATCCCGAATGATTTGAATAAACAATATATTACTCCGGTGTTTTTGGTTTAATCTTGCTCATTTAATATCAGTGGTATCAGAGCAGGTATGGCTCAATAATAATGTGAAGTGTAATGATTATTTCGATCATTAAAAAATTTATTGCTCGGAAAATGTGTGTCTACCGGTCACCGCATCTTAGTGGAAGCGTGGATGTTAAAAGCAATGTTCAAATTGCAATAAAAGGTTTCTATTTTTTTGCTTTAAAAATATGACTGTTAAATTGCATATTCCACAAAAACCCAGATTCCAAATTATAGAAATTTTTTTGGGTTTTTATTTATATTCTGAGCACATTCTATCAAAAATTAGAAAAACTCGGTTTCTAGTTGCGTAGAAAAATGTAAATCATTAACGACGACTTACAGATCTATTGTTTCATGTATTCTATCTGCCAAGGTATTGATCTACACAACTTTAATATTGGTAAGTCTGAAAATTACTCGATCTAATACACAAAATACATGAAATAGCTATATAGACAATAATTAAAATCATCAACACTATATTATTCTTACACTCATTTTTTGTATTAATTCACTATTTCATTACACTCCATTATATAGGAGATGTATAATAATAATCCTCACAAAGAGCCTTTGTCGCATATACAACCTTACACCCGTATGGTTTCAACCTCTCACTAATATAATAATAAAACAATACTAATTGTTTTATTATTCTAACTTACTAGCTAACCACATTTTACATTTACTATTTATATTAACATAGTAAATGTACTTTCATTAATTTACCATAATAATAATTACACATGTAATTATTATTCACCCATACATACAAATCGAGCACTAAGATATATTTCCTAACATTCCCCCCCCTTTAGTGCGAATATGAGGAAAACTTGCCTTTGTTCTTGCACTTACTTTCATGATCTGATGATTTTATAGGATGATCATAAACCAAATAGATGGTTTTTCATAGGGTTGACCATAAACCAAAAATGATGGTTTTGCATAGGGTTTACTAACAACGGAAAATGGTGGTTTTACAAGTGGTGTACCACAAACTAAAAATGAAGGTTTTCAAGTGGTTTACCTACAACCACATCATGATGTGTCAAATACAATTATCAACTTTTTAGGTTGTGGACCCTGTTTTCATGTGTGAAAGTGTTGAAGACTCGTACACTAAGAGTACTATACACTTTTCATGTATCCTCGCGGGGTTCGGGGCCGGGCCGGGCCCCGAGCGGGGGTCCAGGCGGCACTTAAAGAAAAAAAAAAAATTTAGGCGTAAAATTTTTTGGCCTTGAAAAATGCACCCGACATATCGGGAAACATGTTTTTCTCATATGGGCGAGTTTTTTGACCCATAGGTTTATGGGACGGATTTTGCCCATGGTTTTGATACCCACGGTTTTGTAAAGCGCTTAAGCGATTGTCTATTTATATGGTCTTATGCATATGATAGATGTACAAGCAAATATATTGCAGATGTGTTTTGAATTCGGTTTGTGAATTTGTAGAATTTGTTGAGCATAGCTCCAAACGGATCCAGGTATTGTATTGAGAGAGCAATGGCTTGTAATAAAATCGAGCAAGTGATTCTTGGTGAACGTAGCCCAAATTGGGTGAACCACGTTAAATACTATCTCTTTGTGTTGTGTTATTTTACTCTGCAATTTTATTTGAGATCTGTAATAATTTCGCATATTAGTTTCTCTTATTGCGATCTCGTGAGGGATTATTACGCATATTTTATCCCTTATTTCCTAACAATTGGTATCGAGAAATTTGGTTTGGTTTGCTGAAGTGTTGAATCGCAGGGAAATTTTTTAGCTTGAGTGGGAGCTATGGCAGATGAAGGAAGATCTAGGGTTGATAAATTCAATGGGTAGAATTTCAGTATTTGGAAGATGCAGATGGAAGATTACCTTTATCAGAAGGATCTTTATACTCCATTATCTCGAGAAGGTGAACAAACCCTTGAGTATGACAGGATGCGAGAATGGGATTTGTTGGATTGGAAGGAACTTGGAGCGATCCGTGAGTCTTACATCTTCGGTATTATTTAATGTTTCAAAGGAAAAGACTACAAAAGATCTATTGGATGCATTAGGAAGTTGTATGAAAAACCCTCTCGCCTCTAATAAGATATTTTTAATGAAAAAGTTGTTTAATATGAAGATGTCTGAGAATAGTTCAGTAGTGAGATCATTTAAATGATTTCAATACAGTAGTGAATATGCTAGCTTTGGTTACAATAGAATTTGATGAAGAAGTTAGGGATTTATTAATTTTGTGCTCTTTACCTGAGAGTTGGAATAGCCTGGTAATGGCAGTAAGTAACTCGGTTCCAACTAACTCGAAGTTGAAGTTTGAGGATGTTGTAGGGGTGATTCTAAGCGAGGAAATGTGAAGAAAAAGCTCTGGGGAATCTTCTACTTCAGGGAATGCTTTGACAGTGGAAACTAGAGGGAGACAGAAGAATAGAGGAAACCGTGGAAAATCAAAAGATCGGGCAAGGTCAAAATCCAAGAACAAGATTGTATGTTGGAATTGTGGAAAGCCTGGGCATGCAAAGAAGGACTATTGGGAGCTTCGGGATAAGAAGAAACAACAAGAAGAAAACAAGGAGGCAAATGTGGCAACGGGTAATGTATGTCAGGATGCTTTGATTCTTTCTTTTTGACAATATTATCTTGAATCTTGGGTTTTAGATTCAGGGCTTCTTTCCATGCTTCTCCACATAGGCATTATTTTGTTGATTATGTTCAAGGAGATTTTGGGCATGTTTTCTTGGTGATGATGAGCCTTGAAAGCATAGTTGGAAAAGGTTCCGTTCGAGTTAAGATGCGTAATGGGAATACTTGGCTATTGAAGGATGTCAGACATGTGCCTACATTAAGATGAAATTTGATATCGGCAAGGCAGTTGGGAAGTGATGGTTGTACTGTGATATTTACAGCAGACTCTTGGAAGGTTACCAAGGGTGCTCTTGTGGTGGCAAGAGGTAAGAAGGTTGGAACCTTGTATTTAACCACTGATAGTACTAATGATTGTAATCTTGTGGCTTCAGATGCAGATACAACATTATGGCACTATAGGCTCGGTCATATGAGCCATAAGGGCATGAACATCATAAAGAAGAATTTTCCTGGATATACAGAAACAGGTTTGGATTTCTGTGAGAACTGCATATATGGGAAATAGAAGCGAGTAAGGTTTCTCAAGGTTGGACCTACAAAGAAAGAGAGTAAGTTAGAGCTGGTGCATTCTGATGTGTGGGGGCCGGCTCAAATAGCATCTCTTGGGGATTCAAGTTATGTTATTTTTATTGATGATGCAACAAGGAAAGTTTGGGTTTATTGTATTAGAAACAAATCTGATGTATTTGACACTTTTGTTAAATGGAAAGTCGTGGTAGAGAATGAAACAGGTCTTAAGCTAAAATGTCTCAGGTCAGATAATGAAGGGGAGTATTATAGCAATGAATTTGATTATTATTGTTCTAAGAATGGAATCCGCAGGAAAAAGACAGTTCCAGGAACTCCGCAGTAGAATGGGGTATCAGAAAGGATGAACAGAACAATAATGGAACGTGCTAGGAGCATGAGGTTACATGCAGGACTGCCTCTTTCTTTTTGGGCAGAAGCGGTGAGCACAGTTGTGTACTTGATAAACAGAGGACCCTCAAGTGCCTTGGATGGAGGCATACTTGAGGAGGCTTGGTATGGTAAGAAAGTTGATTATTCATTTCTTAGAGTCTTTGGATGTGAGGTGTTTGTTCACATAGACAAGGATGATAGGACTAAGCTAGAGGCTAAATCAGAAAAATGTACTTTCATTGGTTATGGTGGTGATGACTTTGGATATAAATGTTGGAGTATTAAGGACAAGAAAATCATTTGATCTAGGGATGTGGTCTTTAATGAGAAAGTCATGTATAAGCAGCAGTTGCAAGAAAACAGGGAAGAATCCAAGAAAGAATATGCAGTAGTAGAGGATCTTCCGGATGGGAAAGTGACACATGAATTAGTTCAGGAACCCCCTCAACAGGAACCCCAAACTCCTATATTGAGGAGGTCTTGGAGTGGTAAGAAGAGAACACGAACATTTTTCTCCTTCTCTTTATTATTTATTACTCACGATAGTGGAGAACCAGAGAGCTTTGATGAAGCAATGCGGTATATGCCGGGGAAGAAGTTGGAGCAAGCCATGGATGAGGAGTATCGAGGCTCTCATGGAGAACCGGACATGGGATTTGGTAAAGCTACCCGAAGGAAAAGAGCATTACGAGAATAAGTGGGTGTTTAGAGTCAAAGAGGAAGGAGGCAAGAAAATATACAAGCCCGGTTGGTGGTCGAGGGTTTGCACATGCAGAAAAAAGCTATAGATTTTGATGAGATTTTTTCTCCTGTAGTAAAAATGACTTCTATCGAATCTGTTCTTGGAATAGTGGCAGAGAAGACTTGCACTTAGAACAGTTAGATGTAAAAGACCGCATTTCTCCATGGCGATTTGGAGGAGGAGCTATATATGCGGCGGCCGAGAAGGATATGAAGTCAAAGGTAAAGAGGAGATGGTGTGCAAAACCGAAGAAGAGCTTGTATGGCACGAAACAAGCTCCACGTCAATGGTATAAGAAATTTGATAGCTTCATGATGGAGCAAGGTTATATCGAGATGTCATTCGACCATTGTGTGTATACAAAGAAATTTGAGGATGGAAGTTATATTATTATCCCTGTGTTTGTATGTTGATGACATGTAGGAAATAAAAGTACTCAAGAAGCAACTAAGTGAATCATTTGTTATGAAGGATTTGGGTGCAGCCAAACAAATCCTTGGTATGAGGATATCTCGGGATAGGAAGGAACAGAAGCTGACTTTATCTCAGGAAGAGTACATTAAGAAGGTCTTAGAGAGGTTTAATATGCAGGATGCTAAACCGGTTGGGACTCCTTTGGCTAGGCCACTTCAAGTTATCAAAGGAGTAGTGTCCCAAGACAGAGTAGGAAAGAAACCAGATGTCCAAGGTACCTTACTCATCAGCAGTTGGTAGTTTGATGTATGCTATGGTGTGCACTAGGCCTGATATTGCCCATGCAGTGGGAGTTGTGAGTAGATTTATGAGTGATCCAGGTAAAGAGCATTGGCAAGCAGTAAAGTGGATCCTTCGGTATTTGAGAGGGACCATGGGGACAGTTTTGTGCTATAGTGGATCAAACACCACTTTACGTGGTTATGTAGATTTAGATATGGCTGGAGATGTAGACAGCAGGAGGAGCACGACAGGTTATATTTACACTGTAGGTGGGATAGCAATGAGTTGGATTTCACGACTACAAAAGCTGGTGGCTTTGTCAACCACAGAGGCTGAGTATGTTGCTGCCACAGAGGCAAGCAAAGAGATGATTTGGTTACAACAATTGCTTGAGGAGTTGGGGCATAAGCAGGAGGAATGTAAGCTGCATAGTGATAGTCAGAGTGCTATACACCTAGCTAAGAACTTTGCTTTCCACTCTAGGACAAAGCATATATAGTTAAGGTACCATTTCATCAGGATAACTTTGGAGGAAGAGAAGTTAAAGTTGGAGAAGATTCATACCAGTCAAAATCCTGTAGACATGATGACCAAGGTGGTCACAAGGGAAAAACTAAAGTTGTGTTCAACTTTGGTTGGTCTTCACAGAAACTAGTGAAGGGTTGAGAAGCTTGCTCAGAGGAAAACTAGTCTCCAAGTGGGAGATTGTTAGGTTGTGGAGCTTGTTTTCATGTGTGAAAGTGTTGAAGACTGTACACTAAGAGTATTGTACACTTTTTCATGTATCCTCACGGGGTTCAAAGGTGCCGGGTCAAGCCTCGAGTGGGGTCGGGCGTAGCCCCCAGCAGCAGGGGTTCAGGGTGCTTCGAAAAAAAAAAATTTAGGCGTAAAATTTTTTGGCCTCGAAAAATGCACCTGACATATTGGGTAAAGTGCTTTTCTCATATGGGCGAGTTTTTTGACCCATAGGTTTATGGGATGGATTTTGCCCATGGTTTTGATACCCACGGTTTTGTAAAACTACTTAAGCAGTTGTCTATTTATATGGTCTTATGCATATGATAGATGTACAAGCAAATATATTGCAGATGTGTTTTGAATTCAGCTGTGAATTCTGTAGAGTTTGTTGAGCATAGCTCCAAACGGATCTGGGTATTGTATTGAGAGAGCGGTGGCTTGTAATAAAATTTGAGCAAGTGATTCTTGGTGGACGTAGCCCAAATTGGGTGAACCATGTTAAATACTGTCTCTTTGTGTTGTGTTATTTTATTCTGCAATTTTATTTGAGATCTGTAATAATTTCTGCATATTAGTTTCTACTATTGCGATTCTGTGAGGGATTATTCCACATATTTTATCCCTTATTTCCTAACACAACTCTCATCACATTTACGCATGGAAAAACATAGGAAATATAATTTGCTCACATATAGAAAATACCAAAAATGTGGAAAAATATAAATGAAACATTGAGATCATGTTCCCCCTTAATGTGAAATTTATTTTATTCTACAAACCACAATAGGAACAACGCAACCAAACACTCTGCTAGACACACAAAGAAACAACAAGAACACACTATATATAAAAAAATCACCATAGTTGATATGGCCCTGTGCGTTGGTCGACGAGAGGTCATTTGAATGACCCTCGATCTCATGTGCCTCCTTCCTCCAAGAACTTCATTTAGTATAGAAATTATTCAGAATTATAATCAATTTCATCGTTATTTATTCATCTTCATTGTCGAGCCTTCTTCGGTGACTATATTTTCTTCATTTTTAAGATTTCCATTAAGCAAGTCTCTAGCTCGATCTCTATAAAAAAACTTAGTATGACCCTTTTTCTTGCAATAGAAACATTCAATTTCATCCTTTTTTTCGAGAAATTTTTGTATTTCTTTTTAACATACAAAGCAGTTTCCTCTTCTATATCTTCTTTAGTTCTTTTCTCTTCAACTAGGAGAGCTGAAATCATGCCCTCTAATGACTGAGAAGACATTTTCCCTAGAGTAAAGACAACATTATTGTACTTGGATGGAAAATTGTTTAATAATATGGCTTTTGCATCTTCATCATCAACAGGAGCTTTAACTTCTACTAGTTGTCTAAGAAGAGATCTCAATTCATTTATATGACTTGACATTGTGACTTCTTCATTCATTTTCAATTTGAATAATTGTAACTTTAAAGAGAATTTTGCATTATTTGCTTTAGCCCCAAAAGTTTTGTTTAGTAAATCCCATATTTCTGTAGAAGATTTTTCTAAATCTACATGATGTAATTTAGAATCTGAAATACCAAGTCCAATTATTTCTTTGGCTTTGTCATCTCTAGTTTCCCATTCTACAATTTTGCTTACATTTGTAGGTGCTTTTTCTTTTCCATCTACTATCCTCCATGTAGGTTTTTATTCATTAACTGCATCTGGATTTTTACCCTCCATGTATGGAAGTTCAGCCCATTAAATTTATCTAATGGTGTATCCATTTTACTAAATCTAAATACCCAAAAAAATTGAATGTAGATTTGAATTACCTTTGATTCTCTTATTTTTTCAAAAAAAAGCAATGATCAATGTGTTGTATAGTAAATTATACGTTTCTCCCAAATGACAAACTAGGTTTGGCTGAAATTTGTTGTAGCTTTCTATATATAGCAGATAGTTCCACGTAAATTTTTTTGAAAAACACAGATCTAGAAACAAATGTTACAAGATCTTCTTCGAGACAAATTTAACCTACTCTGGTACCAAATGTGAAAATTACTCTAATCTAATACACATAATACATGAAATAGCTACACAGACAATAATTAAAATCAGCAACACTATATTATTTTCACACTCATTTTTTTATTAATTCACTATTTCATTACACTCCATTATATAGGAGATGTATAATAACAATCCTCACAACAACCTTTGTCTGCATATACAACCATACACCCGTATGGTTTCAACCTCTCACCAATATAATGATAAAATAATTCTAATTGTTTTATTATTCTAACTTACTAGCTAACCACATTTTACATTTACTATTTACATTTACATAGTAAATGTACTTTCACTAATTTACCATAATAATAATTACACATGTAATTATTATTCACCCATACATACAAATGGAGCACTAAGATATATTTCCTAACAATAAGTTCTCTGTTATTTTTTCTTATCAATGGAGGCACCAGGTAGTTTTGGTAGATAAAATTCAATGGAATTAACTTTCATACATGGAAAGTGAAAATTCAAATGCAACTCATGAATAAGAATTTGTGGAGAATTGTAAATGGGCAAGAAAAATTATCATCAGATGCAAAGAAAAGCATTAGAATGGAAAACAAGAGATGATAAAGCCAAAGCCATTATAGGCTTAGCTCTTTCAGATATTGAATTGCACTATGTTGATCTTGAGAAATCATCAAAGGAAATGTGGGATAATCTAAATAAATTGTTTGGTGCAAAAGCGGTCAATGCAAAGTTTTCTTTAAAACTTCAGTTGTTTAGATTCAAAATGGATGATGGAGTCACCATGTCTAGTCATATTAATGATTTTAGATCTCTCACTAGACAATTAGCAGAAATTAGTGCTCATGTTGATGATGAAGATGCAAAATCCATATTACTGAATAGTTTTCCTCCCAAGTACAGTAATGTAGTTTTTACACTTGGTCAAATGCCTTCTAAAACTCTAGAGGACATGATTTCAGCTCTCCTAGCTGAAGAAAAGAGAACCAAAGAAGACATAGATGAAGAAAAATATCTATACAGTAGAAAGAAGTATAAGAACTTTTCCAAAAATGAAGGAGAAGTTGAATGCTACTACTGCAAAAGAAGGGGCATACTTCTTCATTCTGCAAAGCTCATGCTCGAGATGTGCTAAGTGGAAAAATTGGCAATGAAGCCAATATAGTAGTAGATGAAGAATCATCGAGAGAAGAGGAACCTGAACCAGAGGAATGTGGATACATGTCTAAAGACTTCTTGTATTAAGAAGTATTTTACTAGAGGATGGAGGACAAGCAAAGATCCTCTCGTCGGTCACCAATGATGAGGTCGCATATCAGGTTTGGAGACATGTGTGTGTTGCTTTTTTTTAGTTGTTTGCAGTGTGATTATATTTCAGTGTTCCTATTTTCAATAAGTGGAAATTTCACATTGAGGGGGAACATGTTCCTATGTTCCATTTCCATTTTTCATCTTGTGTGTATGAGCAACAGCATTCTACATATTTTCCTATGTTATTCCTTGCAGTGAGATAGTGATGAGAGCCGATGATACTACTGCAACATCATGATATTGTGGTTGTTAGTTATCCACTAGAAAAACTATCCATAGGTTGTTGGTTTTGTCCTAAAAACCCATTCATTACATGGTTGTTGGTTTACCACTTGGAAAACCATCCAGATGTTGTTGGTATTTTCCTTGAAACCATCCACATCATGAGCATACTACATATGACACACATTGTAGTACAAGGCAAAGTTTTCTCCATGTTAGCACTAAGGGGGAATGTTAGGAATACCTTAGTTTAGTGCATAACATAGGTATTCATATTTACGCTGGTAAATGGGTAAATGTAAAATGTAATTGTTAGTGGTGGTTAGTATGTGGTAAGTTAGTAAGTTAAATAATAAAACAAATAGTTTGTTTTTTATTATCAGATTGGTGAGTGGTTAAAACCATATGGGTGTATGGTTGTATATGCATATAAATGTTGTTAGAGATTTTTTTATGAGAAGACTCCTATATATATGGAGTGCTTCCATTGTAATTGTATCCCAGATGATTTGAATAAACAATATATTACTCTAGTGTTTTTTATTTAATCTTGCTCATTTAATATCAATCTAAATACTCTCAGAGAAGAAATGGAACAAGCAAGGAAAAGAGAGTTGAAGGTTGAATCAAGCCATGAATGTTGTCAAAGGTGTTCAAAGAACAAGGAAGAGGAAAATTTTGGTCCCAGAAAGCAAACAAATAAGAAGCAGACCAAGGAGATCAACACAGGAAGGTCCAAGTCAATCAAAAACCAAATGCATCCAGGTATGAGAGAAAATTTAATGGATATTGTTTTTCATGTCATGCTTTTGGACATAGAGCTAGAGACTATTTGAGAAAGATAGACAAGGAGCATCCATGGAGAGATTGTAGAATTGAGCATGAGAAGAACATAGTCTTATTATAATTGTCATGAGAAGGGTCACATCAAAAAAATTGTCTTGAGGAACCTATGAAGCAAGAATGGACAAAAAGAACACCTAGAGACAAGAGTCAACTTGTATGCTTCAAGTGCAATAGAGTTGGACACTTTGTAAGACATTGTTATAAGAGGAATCTCATATATAGGAGAAAATATGAAATCAAACACACTCATATAGAATCAGCCAAGAAATAATCATAACTAGAAAATGAAGAGGTGTAACAAGCTAATGAAGTGATAAGAGAAACTAGCTCAAACAAGATATCAACAAGTGATGATAAAGTCAAGGAAAATGAAAAAAATTCCAGTGCAAAGGATGAGGAGATTCTTCCTCAAGAATTGTTAGAGCATGTGTTTAAATTGAAACATCATTTCTTTTCAGACACTCAAACAGAAGATTAGAGCTTAGGTAATGAGGTTATCACACCTATAAATGCAGCTAATAAAGTTAACAAGGTTTTGAGGACAAGAAAAGGGAAGATGGAGTCATCATGTTGTTTTGATGACTTCTTACTTTTTTGAGATGGTTCAAGACTCATAGTATGTCTTCTTTAGGCTTCTAGGAGGCATATTCACTTAAATGAAGCATTGGAGTAAGGGGAAATTGTTTAAGTCAGTATGAGTCTTCACTATGGTGCATTAGGTATGTCATCTTGTGTTTCTAAGTGTATTGTCAAGGTTCTATTTGGGTATTCTTGATCTCAGTTGTGTGGTCACAAATAACTTGGGTAGGTGTTTCTATGGTCTGTGTTAGTCTAATCATGATGAATTTGCTTATCTAAGTCAGTTGTGGTTGCTCATGAATCTCATGATCATGTAATGAGAAGTATGCGATTGTTTTTGATCTCATGAAGTATGGTTTACAACCTATGAGTCTTTCATTAACAATATTTAAAGTATATGTGGTTAGTGAGAAACTTGGTGTCCAAATCTTAGACTTGATGGTGTCATAAGATTAGTCATGTGGTATTTATGAGCCCATGATACTCAAGTCTATTAAGTCCTGGAGTCACCATATGAGATATCTATTACCAAAGAAGTCAAGTGAGTGTCTCTTGGTCTTACATCATGAAAGGATTCTATGTAGTCTTGATACAATAATGTATGTCTCTAAGTCAATGGTTAAGGTAAATGGTCCTTGTGTCAGTTTCTTGACAAAATAAGAAATGCTCTTAGTCATGTCAAATCATGAAGATTGCATCGAATGATAGGAAGTATTTGCACAAAGGGAAGCAGAGTTTTTTTGAATGAGCTTAAAGGTCACCAAATTTTTTAAGAACCAAGTGAAGGGTACATGTTTAAGAATGTGTTCAAGTTGAGGGGGAGCTTATATATCTCATGGAATAAATTTTTGAAGTGTAAGAAGATGGTATAAGGTCAAAAGTGATAGAGAAGGATATGAGACATAAATTTTCTTGAAGATTTACCTCTTTAATACATCTCGAGTTAATGGTTCTTAAATTTTTATCCTGGTCATGAGTCAAAGTTTTGAAGTATGTGTTTAAGTTCGAGAGAAAAATCATGAGAAATAAGACCTAAATGTGCACCTATAGGTTCTCGTTGATAGATTTTGTGGAAACTAGAGTATGAAAAAGTTGTGTAAATATTTTAGGGGTTTTGGAAGTGCTTTAAAGGGATAATATGTGTCTTACAATGACCTACAAGGTGTAAGAAGGTTACGTTTTGTTAATCTTAGTTGGGTTGGTGATCTCTATTTTGTGGATGTTTCTATATTGTGTCTTGCTAGTTAACAAAGAGATATGGCTATGGTGTTGATAAGGTGACATAGTATGAGTTAGGTCAAGAACTATGTGATTGATTTTAAGGTCAAAAGGACTATTGTAGGTTTGAATGTGATGGTGTATGAGAGTTCCCTTGATATCTTATAAGTGAAATGATTATACTTCTAATAATGACAAAAGTTGTAAGCTATAGATTTGGAGGTTAATGTCTTACTCATATCAATGTAATATGTGTTTATGAGCCTACATGTTGCATTAGGAATGTGTTTCATGGAAGAATAGATCCCTAAGTTAGTATGTGTCTAAGTCTAAGGTTGGATTGGCAAGAAAAGGTATTGGTCTTGTAAGAACTTTCAAAATATCACTTATCATATTCAAAGTCTGCCAAAAGGTCTCTCGTGTATATAAAGTCGTGTCCTTAAGTCCGAGAGTGTCATGTTCTTATCCATAAAGGAAACATCATGTCAAAGAGTCTTACAAGTATGTTATCTAAGTGTTATACTTTACATGGTCTCAAATAATATTGTGATTAGTCGTGTGAAGTGTGCATATTCGGTCATGATGAGTCATCTCAAGAAGAAAGAGAATATGCTAAAGGGTTAATGTTAGTATTTAATGGATCATCTCATTCTATATAGGTTGGATTTACATGTCTATGCCTTGATGTGTCACATGGTCTGACTTGTCCCAGGACCAAATTATGACATAGTCTTGAATGAAAATCAAGTCCTTCGGATGTGTCATGATTAGTGAAGAAGAAGACTCGTGATGCATAGGAGAATAACAAAATCTAGTAGACTTTGGTTTTAAAGAGGAAATAATTGTTGACAAATCATACAAAAATTCTAAATTCACAATCTACCAGATTTGAAGAAGACAAAATTTCTAAGGAGATAGTATTGATCTGCAAGAAAGAAATGGGGTGTTGATAAAATTAGAGTGTATTTGAAGGAAAGTGAAAGCTTCATAATGGATTTATTGGAGCATGATGACACTAGGATAAATGGCTCTCTGTGTATGTACATGAAATACTTTGAGTTTATTATGTGAGTCATAGGTTGTGTGCTTCAAAATGTTGTAAGGATTATTTTGTCTTGATTAGCTCCATATCATTTTTGAGTCTATGTCATGGGAAAATGTGCAAGTATTTTATGGTCAAAAAGTTTCCAATGCATCAACAAGGTCTGAGCAGACCTATGAAGATGCTCAGAGTATAAAAAATAATAAATTCAAATAACTCATCAACTATGATATCAGTATGAGTAAAGTTTAAGGTCTTGGAATTAAGGAAGAGTGGAGATATGAGTCTTGTTGGGTTAACACCGTCACAATGAGGGTTATATACCAAACCTTGTTAGGATTTGAATAAGGTGTTATCAACTCCAAGTGTAAATTATAACCATGATGGTGAAGAGGTTTATAAAGGATGTCAAGTAGATATCTCTGCTCTATTTTTTTATCAAATTAGATCTCATGATGTAAGTGGTTCAGTCTATGCATAGCCATAATGTTTCCACAAAGATAAAATAGAGAGTGAGGAGTGCATCATCTCAAGGGGAGCTAGTTCAATATTTCATGGTGTTGTTTATGATATGCTTCAACACAAGTTTCATATCATTCTTTTTAAAACGATCTTGTGTCATGAATGGTGGTTCTATGGTCTCAAATATGCCTAAATCCCAGGGGGAAATTAAAAGGTATGTCTTTTCTCATGCCACTCGCTTGTCAATTATTTTTTTCCCCATCTTTGTCATATATGTCAAAGGGGATAATATGAGCTTGGGAGAATTTGAGTATGTTTTTGGTCAGTCATGTGGTTTTTCACGTTGTCATCAATTTTTCTTGGTTTGTGTGAGTGTTGACATGAATTAAAAAGGGATATTTTGTTGCCCACCTTATGTTAGGTTTTTATTTATGTCCTGTGCAATGTCACATTGCATATTCTTTGTGGAAATGGTGTGTCCAGGGAGTCTCATAGTGTTGAGTTCATGTTATTCCATGTTGTGTCAAATTGATGCTTTCTAAGTGCATGTGAGTCATGTTGGTTGATTCTCTGTGGTGTAAAGTGAAGTAGTAAAACACTTGGAACAATTGTATCTCATGTGTATGAACTCATTCAGGGCTTAGAAAGTCAAGAAACATGTTTTGAAGGAAAATTTCACTTCTAGTCAAAACTTCCCTTGAGAAACTCATTTGTTATTACATGTAAATAGGATGGGCTAGACCAATCCAGCGATAAATTTTTCAACCCAATCATGCGAGATGGTGGAGGTAGGTTTCCTTGAGATTCAAGCAAAATTTCAGGTCATCAACAGGTCATTTGAGCAAGTTATTCAAGATTTTACAAAGTTGGTTCCTTGAGAAGTTCATTTTGAGTTGCATGACTTCTTAGGTGTTAAACAAAAATATGAAGGATTGCTTAGATAAGTCATAAGAGAAATTTTTGTATTAAATTTTCCTATAATTCATGTGCAAAAATAATTTGTCAAAAGGAGGTGTATTCAAGAAGTTCTCATCATTCTTTTGAGCATGTTATCTAGTGTCCAGGAAGAGTTCTGAATTGATAGGAGAAAAAATTTGTATTTGATCTAAAATCACTTGCTTAATCCTTTCTATAGTCTGTAACAATTCATTCATGATGTTTACAAGGGTTTCAAGGCATTGGAGCGGGTTGAACATCCGGAGATGCATGTAAAACTCAGTATTTGGACCTAAAAAGGATGTTTCTCCTCTATGTAAGTAAATGTGACATTCAAACAAATTCTCTAAGGTGTGGATGCTCTGTAAATATTGAAAAAAGTTATCTCATGCTCTTTTGGTCATGCCAAGGACTCGTGAGTGTCTGCAGAGGTCTTCAAAGAGTCTTAGCTCTTGACATCACCAGTTTCTTGTAGCATTCATCTTAAGACAATGTGAGTGAGGGTTTTAGATCCTAGAAAGGTGTCATAGTTGTTTCAAGATTCAAATATGGGTTTCATCTCTCCAAGTCCTTCATTATGCTATTCTTGACTCAAAATACAGTGTCCTTGTTAACAACTAGCATTGTCATGTGTGGCAATTATACCTTGTTCTCTCTCAAGTAAGAAAGTTTGTTAGTCTCCATAGAAAGAGTGAAAGAATATTATTCTAGAGGGAGTGTAAAATTTTGGTAAGTTATCATCACTTTTCATGACCTCATAAATCTATTCAATGTCTTAAATCAAACTCATTACATTCATTCTCTTACTCCAAGCCATATTGTCAAGAAAAATTCCTTTGTACTCTAAGTTTTGAAGGACTAGGAGTGTTTTGAAGGTTTGATGCAAAGAAAATATCTAAGAATGGTTTCATGGCAGTATATACATCCTCCAATATGTATCTAAGATACTCTTTAAGCATCCAAGACATGCTTCATATATATTGTCATAACATTGATAAACTTTTTAAAGCATTGTACCTACAAATCTGATGATTGGGAGTGTTTGAAGAGGTTTCAAGGGTGAAACATGGTTTGACATGTTGTAAGTTGGCCTCACGAAGTTGTAATAGGTTTAATATTTGCTTTTCATGCTAAATTGAAGGAGAAATTGAATTTATAGAGCTCTTGGGCTATCACTATCAACATACCCTAATCTAGGGTTTTGAACGATCGAATAATACTTGTCAACCAACCAAATCTTATAAAATTAGGTACAATATATGTGGGAGGTATAAAAATCCAATGCAAAAAGAATCATCAAGTTTCATTTATATTGCTAAGAGAATTTTCTCGACAAAATTTCTCGTTATTGTGCACATGATCGGATCTTGATGGGTTTTGAAGTTTGATTTACAAATTTCTCTTTGTGGGTAGTTGTTGAAACCTACTATCATGCTATTTGTTTTTCATAAACATATTTTAAAGCTCTGCAAGGGTCATGTAAGTCCCAACAAAATTAATATCATGTTGTGTGAAAACTCTATGAGGATTCTCAGGTGAGACTCGTGGTCACTTTGTTAAGTTCTTGCTTCTATGAAATGAATGATACAAAGATAAGCTTATCGACTTGATAGAAGGAGTGTAAAGTTTTAAGTTCAAATAACTTATGACCTTAGTATTTCAAATGCTACATATGATTGAGTTGATTGTAATAATGTCCTTTATCTCTCTCAAGATCAATGTTTCCTAACTATTATACTATGAAGACCTACAAAAATGGAAGCCAAATGTATGGAAGTCAAAAGACTCGTTAAACATTTGAAGAGCTCTAATTCCTCTTGTATGCATGAAATAAATTCTAGGGGCTCGAGATGGAATGTGAAGGGACAAGGCTTTGTCTTATTCATTCAAAGGAAGATCTATTGATCTTACAAGGAAGATGTGAAAGGTCGGGGGTAAGATGATGAAGCTCGAAGTTGAAGAGGTGGACATATTAAAAATGTATGTATTTCAAATTCTTCAATGAGATCATAGTGATATATATGCAGAGTGAAGAAAAATATAAAGAAGATATATAAATATAGAGGACTGATAAGTGATATATAATGAGATGATTGTGATCAAAGGGAAGTATGAATGAATACTATTGAAGCAGATGCAATTGTTTGAAAAATAAAAATAGAGGGCTGACATATGATGATTGAATGTTATGAAAGTACGAGATAGAGAACAATACATGCAAAAGGAGTGATATGAGAAAAAGTTAGACAATGTATCTTCCAAATTCTTGATATAGATGATAGGGTATATTTTGGAAAGCGAGGTTGTGAAAAAGAGAACAAAAATAGAGATACATATGAATGATAACAAATAGACATAATTCGATAAGAAAGAGAGAGGTATGACACAATAATAGATATAGAAAAGATGAAGGTATAGAGACCAAAGTGTGAGAAATGTATTGATATGTGTTTGAGTAATCATAAATGTCTACATTCAAGAAGATGTGGTTGTTACTTCTAATAATATAAACATAAAGAGGCATTCTTAACTTTGTATAAGTTGAAAAATAGATAAACACGTGAATTGTGAATTGGTGAATGGATAGTAAACTAGGAAAGTGATCATAATTTATTGATAGAGAAACACGGGAGCTATATGATAAGTTTAATGTTGTAAGTCTTTGTATGAGTAGGTGCTTGGACTAGAGAAGTAGGTTCTTCTTGTTCAATCAGCTGAGTGGGTTCTCAATATTCATCAAGTAGGTTGTGTTCACGTGTAAATTAGAAAAGCTATAATACTAGAAACTAAACACCTAAGAGTTCCAAATCTTTAAGCTAACATAACAATAACCATCAAGATAAGAGTTTGGGGAGGATAATTTATTTAATAATCATATAACTTTGAAAGAAATCAAACTAACATGTCTAAATAAATCTCTAATCTTTGACTACTAACTTTGAAATGAACCTAAGAAGATCCTTAACAATCAGATTTGATTGTTAGTATGATCTCAAGGTTTGAGTATGAAGTCTTACCATTAGTGGCTACAAGGCCGTATGGTTCTCAAAATATTACTCAAACTTGAGTTAATCGATGCACTATGAATATATTAGCTCAATAAATGGAGAAATTCTCAATGTCCTAATTGCCTATAGTTTATGCTAGAGGAGGAAAAGTGTTCTAAGAAATGATGAGGAGCAGGGTTCTATTTATAAGTTTCCCATTCCAATAATGGTATTATTTTGGTGCATGTGGGACAAAAGGTAAGTCCAATAATCACTTTTATCAAGTAAAAGCACTTTTGACTAGGATTAGAAGCTAATTAATCTTTTAAGATTAATTCGAGAATCCCAAGTAGGCTTAAGAAGCTTTCGAGCATCCAGGAGGAGGTTTTGATAGATTTTGGGTGTTTTGGAAGCAGGAGTTAACCAATAAGAAGGTTTATTGGTCAACTACATGGTAGGAGGTTTAATCAACATATATTAGTTAATTAAGAGAGTTGAGGGGAAAATAATCCTAATTGATGAAGTATCATCAATTTGTGGGGAATAGAATAGTTAGTGCAATGTTAGTAATAAAATTTCTTTGATCAAATTATAGGTGTCTACATTTCCCCTCTTTAGGGTGGCGTAAGCTACGCCACTTCAAAGATAGTAGACAAGTACTGAGACAAGTAAATTTTTTTGAAAGGGGTAGGATAAAAATGAGTAAAGTGAAGGATACCCCCTCAAGTGTCGATGGAAGAGGTCAATCAACAATCAAAAAGATAAAGGAAATAGAAAAAGAAGAATTGGTGGAGATGTCTCTTGTAGAAGAGTAGAATAGTATGAAGAGAAGAAAGGAATCCCTATTAGTCCGATTGACATGGATTACTAAGTACTAATGAAATATGATTCACCAGCTTTCATTGGCGTTGTTCATCTTCCACGTCATACTGAATAACCGAGTTGACAGGGGAGCCGCTTGAATGGCGAGACACTAAATATTTTAGATTTATATTGAGAGCAATGTGCATGAATGTAGAGGAAGAATGGCAAAGCTGAGTGTGATGGAGAGAGAAAGGGGATATAGAAGAGAATAAGTATGAGGAAGGGGGATTGAGCTAACATCCATCTAGTTCCTTTTAAACAACTTTATTTTCATCATATTGCTAGTGATCTTCATCATTGGTCCTTATTAAAAATGTAAGCATATGATAGAAGTGTAAAATGACATGAAAATCCATAGTATGAACAAATTTCCATTGCTAAAATACCAAATCCATATAACATACAGAATGCAATGCAATACAAGAAAGTAAACAAGCCAACCTAACAGGGAAACAAGTACAAACACACATACTTAAACCAACAACGTCTAAGATAGTTACACAAATGTTTTGTTATCGAGCTTCAGTTCCCAAATGTTCATGTATAATGAAAAGGGTTAAAAGTGGTGCCCCAAGCAAGGATACATGTGAGGGGAAATATGGTGGATGCAGGGGTCCAATGAAAAATCATTTGTGTGCTATGAAATAGTACCAGTGCAACTCGTTGTGCCAAGATAGTATAGATGAAGCAAGCAGACTGATTTGTTAATGGGGTAGATCCAAATGATCTGTGAGTCATTGTTATAGAAAAAAGTGAAAACATAAGAAATATATAACTTGAATACAATATGTTTCGACACAGATTGATTGAGCATCAACGTTTTACCAATTTTTGCAAATTTTTGAAATTTTACAATTTTTTTGGTTTTTTAATGATTTTATGAATTTTTTTAAAATATTGATTTTTTTATTTTTAGAAGAAATGAGATGAGGGAAGGTCACCTAAAAGAAAGAAAGATTCCCAAAGTGAGAAGAAACAATTTGAAGTAGTAAAAATATGCCTGGTGGCTCAAAAACGGGTGAAGAATGATCATTTATCAAAAATAAATATCACGGACGATGTGAGAAGAAGGTAGAATTATCACAGCGGTCAAAGCACACGTTTTATTCATAACAAAGGGAGAGAATGCACCATGGAGGGGTCAATATTACCACATATACCACTTACGGGGTAAATCTTCATGGTCAATTCATTTGTTACTGAGCTTTTATAGTTTTACCGTGAGATTTTCTCGACATTTGATAGGGATGACACAAGTTTAGAGGTGTAGGAGGCGAGTAGACACTATTCGAGAGTATGTATGGATGCATGATGATAGGCCCTACATGAGTACCCTATCTCTCCTTTGTTTTTATTGCATTTAATATCATGTATTAGGCTTAGAATGGGGAATTTTGACGTATGTGCATGCCTTGAGGTGTGCATGTGTCACTAGGCATGTGTGGGTGTAGTAAAAACATATACGTGTAGGTGCATGTGTTGGTAAAGGGCACATGGGCATAGAAAATGGGTCCAAATCATATGCATGTGGAAGCATATGTAGTTAGGGGTGTGTGAGCACCATGGGAAGGTTTGGCATTTGTGTGTGCACACGCATGCAAGAAGATGCACACAGTGCAAGAAACAGAACGCAAACATCTAGGGTAGAGGGGAAATTTGGTTGCGCATGTATGCATAGAAAGTAGTGTGTGTGCACATGAAAAGGCATGTATAAATGGTTGGGTGTGCATACACCAAGTAGGGGCGCGTGTACACTAAAGGTGGGGGATAAAACTAGACTTAGAAGAATTTAGGAAATTTTTGGAAGAATTTATGGGTTAATAAGCTGAGGTTAGATGATTTTATATAGAAGAAAGATTAATGAGTGAATTTGTTTTATCTGCTACAGAGGCAGATGTCTTCTACTGAGACACGGGAGGGGCATGAGATATTATTCGCCTTCGAGGCAACCTTCTCACAACACGAGCAAATATTTCTTGAGATTACCTTGGATGTGACAGGCTCTCATACGTGGCATGGATTCCACATAGCACAATAGACCATAGCCTTCTCACATCCTTTGCTAAGATGTGGCACATCGCAAGTCGGTGTTTTTGACTCCCGACTAGCAAGATGTCCGTGACATTGGAGGTTGTTTGGTGGATATTCAAAGCACTTCGATCATGGGCTCGTGGATACGATGCGATGGGAGGCATACCCATATCATTGATTATCCGATTGAGTTGTTTGGTGTTGAAAAATTACCTCTTAAAGGGGATGTCGGTTATATTGTAGAAATGTTTCAAATATTTGAGACTATCTCAGGTTGTAGTATACCTTATGACTCTTGTTAGTGACATCTTGTTGCCTCGACAAGACCGGTGCTTTGTTTCCCTTAGTCCCGATAGGAGTGATTCGTGTCCCGCTCGAGGAGAGAGATATTGTTGGGGGGGTGACTAATTTCACATATATATTAGGACCTACACCGATTACTTTCCGTAGTCAAGAGACCATGGGGCTAGCCACATTATTGTAGATATGGGCATGGGACCATATTGCCATTGGTCACCTTGTGGGTGCACTACGCGATCGAGCTCTTGATGATCCTTTAGTGATTGGATAGGTCTGTAGTAGGTGATGATGTGCATGGGCATATGTGTGACACCTATTTCTATCATTGTGACTTTGATGATATACAATTACATATGATATTCTAGAGACCATACAGACATTATCAATGGCTAGAGGATGCGGTTGAGCTCAATGTTGCTATGGTTGAGAATTTTATGATTGGCAACCATGGATATATTATGGAGTACTACAGATTGATTATGTATAGCGGTAGTTTACGACACTACAATATATACTCGAGTTTGAGATGTGGTATGTGTGCCACGCGAGAGATACTTTTGACATAGGCCCTTTGATCAAGACACAATGGAACATGGATAGTTTTAAGTAGATGGTGCCACTTTGGTATGACACCATTATGATAGATTAGATATCCTGGGACCACAACGGAATATCCTATCCGGTATGCGATGGTTCTACCTAGGTGTTTGAATATACCACAGCTACGGGGATACAAGAGTGCGGCCACCTCTAGAGCACCAGCCTTGTAGAGAGTGTGTGGGAGAGAGGCCAATAGGGAGCGATAGACATGATGGATCGGATGGAGATGGTTTTGATGGTTAGTGTCATAGAGGGGATGGACAAGGAAAGAGGGTAGAGATACGATCATGTACTTCCACATGTATATGCACAGTCTAGATGCCCAGGTGGGTATGAAGGTGGGCGTATATGTTCCTTTATAGCAAGTACTTCCATAGGCACATGTACAATAGCCTCCACAGCAAGCTCCCATTGTTAGCCCATCTCATAGCCCAAGAGGAGTTCGACGATATTAGGATCCATAGTGGTACAAGTGAGCTAGCCATGTTGCAACAACAATTACATCAAGTCATATCTTAAACTTCAGTTCACCTCGAGGAGACCGGGTTATCATAGAGAGGGGCAGCAACATAAATAGAGCCCATCTTGATGGGGAGAGAGATCGATTAGCTGCTCAAGAGACACAGGTGGGCCACCGAGAGAGATTAGTTGATAGTGTAGCATACATAGCTATAGGTAGTCACACAAAGTGAGATCAACTCTAGGTGAATGGTCATTAGCACAGTGAGATGTCCATAGTTTCAATAGAGTTGGTGTCCTTGTGTTAGGCAACCAGAGAAACCATTACACCTTGTGTACATATGGACTTAGTCAAGCTACTAGATAGGTTACATATTATAGGTCTTTGTATTACAATGTTTTACCGGAGGGACAAAGAGGTCCTAACTTTATTTAGCATTTCATGAGTGGGTCTTCTTTGCGGTCTCACGAGAATAATGACATCAACCAGATCAATAGAGAAATCAACAAAGACAACAAGGACCACAGGTGATAGGACCCTCACCACCTCGGAGGCCAAGCAAACCCCCATGAGGGATCGAGTCATATATAACTCTTTATTCATGACGTATTTACAAATGTATATAGTTTTTTATGTACGCCTCGATATGAAGGCACATTTCTGACCGATGATATGTTTTATTTTTGTTATGCCTTGCTTTGAAGGCACATTTTTTATCGATGCCCATGATGGCATACCATGTATCCAGATGATTATGTATAAAGACAAATTGTATATGGACATTGATATTCGATAGACATATATATATATATACAATTATGATGATGATTATGGACTTTATTTATGATGTTGATGATTGTATCACATGTTCTTGATTTTATGAGATAATATGTAGATGTCATGGAATGTTTTGACAAGCTATGTATAGATTATATCATGTTGTTTGTATGTGACGTTTATGATTTTCCACAATTTTATTATGCTCTATGTTTGAGGGGGACAAAAGGTGGTCCCTCTTGCCCTCGTGGCAATATTATATGATGTTAGCTTAGCATACATGTTTAATTTTCATGGTCATTATTATATAGCTTAGCATTTTATTCATGGTGTATGGATGTGATGATAGATGATAGATGATATGATGACAACAACTCGTACAAGCAAATAACAAGCATAACTTAATCAAATCTAAATTAAAAAACAAAACTATGTACAAGTATGCAAGATAAAATGATCTCATCAGAATGTATAAAATATTAAAGTAACACTTAATCTAAGCAGCAAATGAATTCAATTTAAAGCACACAACACGAAAAAGTAATGTAATCAAAACTATACAAACCAACAACTAAAAGTAAGTAAACCACTACTTTGTTTTTGTAAGAGAATTTTGAAACGTTTTGTATTGTTTTTGGTGTCATCTCGAGATAATTTTCAAGGCTATTGTTCACATTGTTTTTTGGGTTTTTGCAAGACAATGTTATATTGTTTTTTATTTTCATCCCTAAAATGGTTTTCTCCAATGTTTAAGTATTTTCTCGACATATTTTAATGTTTTTGGAATTTTCTAAGGTTTTCCGAAGCTATGTACAGAAAATAAAGAAGTGTGGATGCCCCAAGCATTAGATGGGAATATACAAAGGCATAATGCCATGCATGTATGTGTAAGAAGGTGAAGATGAGAAGGTTCCACCAGAGTTAAAAGGGAATGTACAAAGGTAAGCTATTGACATATATACAAGAATTTATCAGCCGGATCAAGGCCATGAAGGATAGGGTTCAACAGGATCTCAAACTTAGGAAAATCTATCCCTACATTAAAGCACATGTACTCCTTCTAGATATGAGATATGTATGTGAACAACGGATCCTCCTAAGGTGCCGTAAACTGATTTTCACCCGAGGATTTGTCCAAAGTGCCACAATTGTGTGGTTTTCATAGTTAGATGACATGTTTTCTTTTTACTTTTTATTGATTTTTTTTTTTTTTTTGCTTGTTTTTCCTTGATTTTTCAGGAACTCTATACTCAAGTATAAAACCATTTGAGTTATATTGTGTTCATGGGTTCCTTTAGCACCTCACCATCTAATTGAGCAAGTTTGTATGCCCCTAAACCATACTTAGTGACCACAACATATGGTCCTAACCAGTTTGGCTCAAAATTTCCTTTCTTTTCTTGATTCTTGGTGGTGTTGAACTGATTTTCTTTAAGTACTAGATATCCTACCTCAAACTAGAGAGGTATCATCTTTTTTTTGTAGCCCTGTAAAACTCTATTCTGATATACCTTTAGGTGATTAAGATACTACATGCATTTCTAATCTAGTAGCTCTAACTCTACTAGTCGAGCTACTCGGTAATCTTCATCCTTATCTAGATAGTCCCAGAGCGATATTCTCAAGAAAGAAAGCTTAATCTCCAATGGTATAATGGCCTCAGTGCCAAAGACTAGTGAGTAGGGTGTAGTACCAGTAGGAGTGCAGATGGAGGTTCTATAGGCCCACTGTGGTGGGAAGGATTTGTAAGTTCCAATTACAACCTATTTTTCTCACCGTCTTTTCCATTATGTGAACAAGTGTTTTGTTAGTGGCCTCTTCTTGTCCATTACCTTGAGGGTAATAGAGAGTGGACCACTTTAAATGGATATGGAAGCGTTGACATAATACTTTAACTATCTTGTTCTTGAAATACTTACCATTGTCTACTACAATGGTGGAGGGAATGTCATAATAGTTGTGTTCATGAATAAATTAGATATGCTATGGAAATGAAGCTAAAACATATAACCTCAAAGCATGAACCTAATCTACACTAAACCATCATGATAAGAGCTAAACAAGACTAACATCTATCATTGTATGAACTAGATTAAATCTAAACTAACATGATAAAGCTACTCTCTACTCTTTAGATCACTAATTAAATATTAAACCTAAGAAGATCAACTTAGTAATAAAAGGTGTTATTAGTTGTTTTATGGTCCTTAAGCTTTCAAGAATGGAGTCTCACCATTAATGGCTTCAAGGCCAATTGTTCTCTCTATTTACTCAAAACTTGGATTATGGATGCAAATGGAGGTTATTAGCTCAAGATCAATGGATGAAGTAAGTTTAAGATCAAATGTCTAATTAGCTTAAAGCTAATACAAATGGAATCCCAAAACTAGGTTTTCTTAGTGTTAATAAGATATCCTAAGTATGAAGGTGTGTTGGTGTAAGTTGAATGGGTAGGCTTAGCCTTGTATTTATAGTTTTCCACTTGGGAGAGTTTGGAATTCTTGTGCATGTGAGACTAAATTCTAAAAAGTGCTTTAGGATTAGGAGCTAAGTAAACATGCTTTAGGCTAGTTAACTAGGGTTTTGTTAGGAAATAAGAGATAAAATATGCAGAATAATCCCTTACAAAATCGCAACAGTAGAAACTAATATGCAAAAAATATTACAGATCTCAAATAAAAGTGCAAAATAAATAACACAACACAAAGAGACAAGATTTAACGTGGTTCACCCAATTTGGGCTACGTCCACCAAGAATCACTTGCTCAGATTTTATTACAAGCCTCCACTCTCTCAATACAATACCAGATCTGGAGTTATGCTCAAAAAAATCTACAGAATTCACACCCGAATTCAAAACACATCTGCAATACATTTGCTTGTCTTTCTATCATATGCATAAGACCATATAAATAGACAACTGCTTAAGCAGTTTTACAAAACCATGGGTATCAAACAATGGGCAAAAACAAAACCGTCCCATAAACCTATGGGTAGCTGAAGAGGCGGTTTTACAAAACAATGGGTACCGAAAAACCATGGGCCCAAAAACAGCCCATAATGGTTACCCATTACCCATGGGTTAATAAGCCACCCATGAAAATTTGTTTCGGGGGCTTCGCCCCAAACCCCCTGACCCGCTCACCGGTGAGCGAGACCACCGTAAAAATACCCGAGTGTAACACATAGAAGGTGTACCACACTCTAACATGAAAATAGGCTCCACAAACATAACAATTTTAGACTAGTTAAGCTTGATTAGGGGTGATTAGAGACTCATTGAGATTTGGGAGGAGTCTCGGTTAACCATTTCGACTGATAGATAGCCTAGGAATCTTGCGAAGTGGTTACGAGAGAACTAGGGAGGTCCCTGAATGGTTGAAAGGAGGAATGTTTAGCTAATAAGAGAGATATTAGCCCAATTAGCTGAATATAGGAAGAATATGACTAAGAAGGTGTCATAAATGGACATCGAGAATGAAGCAAAGAATGGGGAATTAACAAAGTGTTGTTAATTGCTGAATTGGAGGAAATGCTAAGTGTAAGCATATTTTAGGTGTCTACAATGGCAGATGAGGTGGTTCATGATGAATTTTAAAATTTGTGCATCGGTAAAATATGTAAGAGGCACAGACTCTACCCATTTTTTGAAGTACTCGATGGCGGTTATAATACGTGTATGGTCATCCGAGGATGTAAGAGTGAGCTTCCCTATGAGATCTAAACCCCATTTTGAAAATGACCATGGTGTAGTAATTGGTTGCAAAGCTTGTGTTGGTGCATGAATCAGAGTTTCCATACTTTTAACAAAGTTCACATTTTTTGACATAGTTACAACAATCTACTTCCATGGTGGGCCAATAAAACCTACTCTTAGTAGTTTCTTGGTGAGCACCATGCCACTTGTGTGTGCTCCAAAACTCCTTCATGTACCTCTTTGATTGCTCGAACCGACTCAACCAAATCAAGAAAGTGCAAAGTATTTTTCCATCATAGCCTCGATGATAAAGGGTGCCTCCTAGGAGGGTATAGCAGAGCTATACGGTGGATAAGGGATTTTTTTTCAGTGTGGGAAATATTTAAAGGAAAGGTATTTTTTTTTAGATAATTGAATATGGGTTCATACCAGGAGGAGAAATGACCAACAACTTCATATACCAAACATTATTCTAGCATGTCATATGCAAGCTCTCACAGATGTTTCATGAAGAAAGTCATTTTCTTTTCTTGGGGTATAATTCAAGTAAATATCCGATTGTGGCCATTGTGTCTTCTTATTAATTCTATGCCCTTAACATCTATTCAAAATCAACACTTACAAAATATTCCTTGAGGGTCTCAACCATTTTTTTGTATGGGATGAGCTTGTCATCCTTGACCTTATATTCATCATTGACTTGTTTGATGATTAACTATGAATCACCAAAGACTCTTAGTTGTCTAATATTCCATTTGATAGAAATCTTCAAACCAGAAATAAGTGATTTGTACCGTGCAATATTATTCATACATGGAAAACTCATTCGAAAATCATGCAGATAAAGTCTCCTGTCGAGTGATAAGTACCACACCAGCTCCTGAACCATGGTAATTGTATAATACATCGAAGTTCATATGACATACAACGGATACCTCAATGTACATCATAGAGGCATCTGAAATATCTAGACACAATCATTTTGTTTACGGTAGGGGAGCTTCAACTAGATGACTGTAAACACTGTCCTTTGAGTGATTTTTGGTTTACAAATTCAATATCAAACTCACTTAGGAGGATGATCTAATTAGCCATTTGTTTGGTAAGCGTTGGTTTAGATAGAAGGTATTTCAAAGGATCAACTTTGGAAATGAGCTTGGTTTTGTTATTGAGAAGATAGTGGCAAATATTTTGGAAGGAAAATACCATAGCTAAGCATGATTTTTCAATTTGTGGGTAATTTAGATCATAGGTGATCAAAGTGTGGATAAGATAATAAACCGCCCTCTCTTTTTGGCTAAGGTTATATTGGGCAAGCAAAGTGCACCAATAGCGTGTTGGGTAGTTTATATGTACAATAACAGAGGTTCACTGGGATAGGTGGCATGAGAACAGGAGGACTAGTTAGGTATTGTTTAAGAAATTCAAAGGCCTTTTGACATTCAGGACCCCAATTGAAGGTAACATATTTCTTGAGTAGATGTGTGAAAGGATAACATTTATCTGTAAGTGTGAGATGAATCAGTGGATTTCCTGAATTTTACCTTGTAAGTTGTGCAACTTCTTAAGGCTCTTGGGTGGAGGAATCTCATTAATAGCATAAACCTTAGTGGGATATACCTCAATCCCTCTTCTTGACACAATGAAACCCAATAGTTTCTATGATTGTAAGCCAAAGACACATTTCTTAGGATTTAACCGACTTTATAGTCTTAGAGGCGTTGAAAGATATGCCTCAATACTTCCAGTGTTATTATCGTGTCTGGACTTTCCTAAGATATCATCCTTGCTTTTTTTTTAAATAACCACACAACTCTACCTCTTCCTCAAAGTACGCACATGCATCCAAATTTATGGAGAAACCTTTTTATGGTCACTAATCGAAATGCCATCCCAAATACCCATGAACTCTGTGATTGCCTCATCATTTTCAAAGAAATCAACTGGTAGATGAAGTTCTTTGGCTCCAATAAATGAGGATGGGATATACAAGGGTAATTTGGTAATTGGCTTGGGAATTGGACTAGGAAAGGGTAAAGATGGTGGAATCACGAAAAGGTTGGTAGAGGTATGGTCATTTGTCGTATATGCTACAATAGGAATCTGCATCGTTGTCTTAATGAGGCAAATAGTCCTCATCTTCCGAAGAAGTGTCATCAATTTATGAGGGTGGAGCCCTATGAGGTTTAACATAAAGGACATGTTTTTTTAATTTTTGATAGGGGATTATCATAGGCTTTAGTTTACTTTTTGAATTTTTGTTGCACCCAATTCCTTGGTAGCCCATGACATGCATCATTCTCGTGTGCTTTGGTGTATTACAGAGCTTGGTGACATGCAGCTTTTTTTCCTTATAGGATCCAACTCGTAGGTGTATCCAACATTTTCTCATCTGACAAAAGGCCACAAGGAACAAATTTTTCAAAGGGAGTAGGACAACTATTCCGAGAGCTTGTGAACTAAAAATTTGGGCCTACCACGTGTTTTAGGTGATAGAAGAGGTTGGAGACCAGGAAGGCCTATTGAGGTTTATTTTCAATTGGGACATTGTATTTGACTTTCATATCTTATGCATTGATGCAGCCTAGAATCTACAAAAGATAAAACCCTGCACATTGGCAAATCACCCAGCTTGAGCTAAGCACTCACCCGAAGCACAAAAAGGTATCATGCCCCTCTTTAGAGTTTCTTGTGAAAGATGTTAGTGTGATGAAGATAAAACATATTCAGATCCATAAATAAACATAAACATTCCACAAGTGCATAATCCAAATCTAGATCTTAGAGAATCGTGATTTATAACTATAATAAGATTAATCATACATGAACCGATTCTGATTATGTCTAGCACCATTATACAACCACTATACTCCATTACATTAAACACTATAAAACACAAAATCTTCTTCAATTATAAATCATCACCATAAGTCATGTGTGCATCAGATCCAGCAGCATAATTCTACAATAACTCAGTCTCTATTCTTTACATAGTTCAATACATATTTATAAAGGTGGGGACTTTCCCTTCACCACCTACACACTTCTCAAAATAGGTTGCATGTTGATAATATCCATGCGCCTTTACAATAACATGCACACATGCAAGTGCACTAATAATAGATGTCCTATAGTTAACTAGAAGAAGTAATCCTATTATTAACTTAAACTCATGCATGGCACTTATCAACCGCTCATTCCCAAAATACCATTTATGTGTCATGCAAGTCTCCATCCCGATGTGTGCTCCATGCACTATCTCCAAAAATAACATGTATCCATAAAAATGGCTAAGTCCTAACCCAAACTGTTCCGACGTGTGTTTCCTTTCCTATCATTTCACACCTTCAAATGTTCCTTGTTTCTGTGTGCATATTATTTGTGTGTCTTCTCCTTAGAATAATATTTTTCCTACTCAATGTTACCCCACACTAAAGTACATTGTTCCCAACAATAAACACTAAGAATTGAAATAATTAAAGAATCATTATACAAAAGAATGAATCTTTACTCTACAACTCCCTCTTCTTCAACTGGGAGGATCAACTATGGATATTCATTTTTTATCTCAGCCTCCAATGTCTATCATTCATCTAGCATGGTCCTTGTCTTCTCATGAATATTTGTGGCTATAGCTTCTAGTTCGTCCTGAGTAATCTTGTCATTCTCATTTTGTAGTACCCGGAACACATTAGCCATGCAGAGACATCATTCCTTCCATAAGATCCATCTTTTGTGCTATGAGCTTCCCAATCTCATTTATCCTCTCCTTATGTGGATCTTAGGCTGTTGCTAGGGCTTCGCACTTTTGTTTCACTAGTGTCAATTTTTCTACGTATCCTAAAGTCTCATCTTTCATTCTTTGCCAAAACTTCATTATCTTCAACCAAATTTCAGGTCCTTATTACTGCCTCTAGTGCCACACATAAGTTGATAGCTTGGTCTACTTTCTTTAGGTCATCCTTCAAATTTTGAAGCAATGCCTCGTAAGTTGAAATCTTTCTGATCATAGAGGCCCTTTCTCTCTCTTCTTCTTATTCAGCATCAATTGGTGTAGGCATTCTAAGATGTCCATCTTCTAACACCAAATCAACCAAAGTGCACACATAATGCATAGAAAAAGGAAACTTTTTAGGTACCTTTGGTTCTAGATGAGGCCTTTCCTTCAGAATGTAATCTCCAATTTATTCATCCATGTCAAAAAGGCCTCATTCTTTGTGTGTTCTCATTCCTTCTCTACCTTTAATTTCTCTATCTCTTCCATTTTATCTTTTTTATCCTCCATCGATTGCTTTGATGGTGGTAGCCTTATCAATATTCCTCCACACCACCTCATCGAGATACTTTAACCAAGGAATTCTTGACATGTTAATTAGACATAAGAGTAGGCTTTATTGTCATGTTCCTGCTCTGAGGTGCCTTCTTCACTCTTCTTGAGACACAAGACTCCTTGCATACATCAAAATTTGGTTTATCCATATGGGTCTACATGGACCAGGATAGTTGTTTCCTTACGCGTGTAGTGGCCATATCTAGGTCCATCAGCTCCCATCCATATAACTCTTTAAGATCCACTTTGTGCTCTGGCGGGCACGGACAATTTTGCTTGTGTCCTCAACATAGCCCATACTTGTCACAACATATTCATATCTTCTCCTTGCCCTTGGCCCCTTAGGAACATGAGCACCAAGGGTTGGATTCGGCCCCTTCTCCTACCCGATTCAAAATGGATGTGTTGGTTTCCTCGCCCATAGTTTCCTCTCTGCTTCTTTCACACCTTCTTCTACATATCTCATTTCTTCATCCCAGGGCTCCTCCACATCTTCCTGTTGAACTGGGGTTCTAGGCACTCCCTCTTCAGACTCCTTCACCTCCTCATTAAGCTTCAAATTTCTTATTCTCTTCTTCTCAGTGCTTCTTTCTATGGGGAGAGTCGAGGTGATCTTCATAAAATTTTTGATGTTCCTGTGCCTTGGGACTGGGTTCTTCTTAATACCTTCTTAAATTGGTTCTTTTCAAGGACGGTATCCACATCTAAGTCCTCTCATTCTTGCGCCTGTGGTGGAGTATCTACGCACTCAATTTCCACTTTATCCATGGGCTGCCTCCAACCCCTATGGTCCAAGCCTCCACTATCCTCATGCTCTATGGTCAAGGCAGCCTTTGGAGCTGCCACATTCTCAACTTTGTGTTTTCCCTTAGGCGGCCCTGAGAACATGAACTCATTTTTCCACATACTTGTTATTCTCCAACCTAGGTTTGAGCTGAAGATAGATGAGCATGGCTCCACTATCCCCAATAGAAAAACTTATTGGATTTATATTTATAACATTTGAAATGAGCCTCTCAATGTAGGAAGACCGACTGGATAAACATATGTTTTTCTGAGAGTATGGTAGTCATAATCTACCTTGTCTGCATTGAAGTTCAATTGGCGTACATCAGTAAACCTATGAACTGAGGCCTAGAAGTAACATTGTGAAGGCATAGGGAATTTTACACCATGGAATCCATGTCCCATCCTTCATTGAAAATTGTGTGATGTTAAAGTGTTGATAGACCGTGAAGCTGTCTTTGCCTTACCCACTACCGAGGGTAGCTCCTTTGGAATGTGTCATTCCTCCTCAAACACCACACAATTTGTTCATACCATAGTTCTTCCCTTTTCTTGAATGGGCCACTCATTTTTCCTTCACATAATTATTTCTCAAACCTCTCCGTGAGGGACTTCTTCTCTATGGGGTATTCCCAAATTTTGTTCTTTGGCCCATCGAGCACTCCAATTTCTACAAACACAAGAGATAGTAGGATAATGCCAAAAATTATCTTTTCACATGTGCGTGCTTCCTCAATAATAGTTTCTACAATGTATCTAGATAAGTTATAGAATTATCCTTGTGACATTTTCTTTGCAATATGTAGCCACATGGTATTTACATGCGACCATCTCTCTTGATCATTTAGCTTAGTGAGCAGATGTGCAACTACCTGCACTACAAGATACTTCTTTAATTTGTCTATGTCCATTCCATGCGAACCCTTAGAGTATCCTAACTCCTTACTGGTGGCTATAACAATTGCCTTATCAGTCATATCACTCATAATATTTGTCCCTATGCCCTTCAATCCTATCAATGTAGCAATCAGGCTACTGTGATCCTTACCCTCCATCCAGCAAAATAGAAGTCCTCATGGACTCTGCTCATAATCCATTGGTATAAAGCTTTTGGTTTTCCAAAATATGGGAGTTCATATAACTGATAAACCCCTACCTTCTTAAGAAACTTCTCCCCAGCATCATCATATACTAGCATATTGTCCATCGTGTGCTTGTTGGTCTTCTTGTTCAACAATGCATCCAATTCTCCCTTGTTGTCGGTGGTGTGGTGGTTGTAATCACTTAATTTACATCTACGGATGTGGGAATCCCAATCTGTCTAACTATCACTCCTTCTGGATACTACATCTCTGAAAAATTTCTCTCGAGAGAAACTTCGACCTCAACTTCCACCTTTTTCTTCCCCTTCATACCTACTACAGGTGCTTTCTTTGGTGCCATTATAAAAATATCACCTTTTTTATTCCATGTCAAGTAAGCTCAAAACCACATGCCCTAGCTCAAAGCGCATGTGCTAGCTCCTTCTTAATGCTTCTATGGCACTCAAACCCTTCACTAATGGGGACGCAAGCCACTTTCATGCACAAATCTATTATCCATGTCTAGTTTCGTAACTCTCCTCACCTCAACATGATTCACTTGGATTGGTCAAACTTAGCTCGATCCAATACTTGTGATCGCAAAGGTAAAAATGAACCCGCATCACATCCTTATATAGATTTTCAAAAATTTATTACATTTATTGCTCCTTCACCTACCACTAATCCTCTCATTAATTGACCATTTTCCCAATTTTCGTGTGGTACACCTTCACACCTCAGTTATAACCTTCTAGTGCGCCTTCCTAATTTCTATCTATAGACCTCCTTCGCACACTTCCATGCGCGCTGAATTACCTCACCATTGTGCCTTCCCCTAGTAGTTTTCATGGTCGTAGCTTACCTAGTGTTATATTGTTCATTTATTTATTTCCATCTATGGTCTTCTTTAGAAGTAATCTCCTTTTAGCAGCTCCTTTCCATACTTTAATAGCACCTATAATAAGATATGTTCTCTTGTGTACCCATTTGTGAATAACAATTAACAACCACCCCACACAAATGGTATGTGCAGTCCTCTGCGCATAAAAATACTTCAAATTGTAATTAGCTTCCAGCACGCAAATGCACTTATTACACAAAACACCAAACTAAATTGACAAAACATAGTGACAAAGAAGGAAATACAGTAAAAGAAATACAGAAAGAGAAACCTATACTAAATGGAAATATTGCCTTATTACAAACACCAAGAAGACTTATTTATAGTAGGGCTCCATTCTACTCTTGTTTTAGTAATTGGGTAACCATATTCCATCAAGTTCCTCTAACTGACAAGCACTTGATTCAAGTATATGAGTGATAACATATGGTCCCAACCAATGCACCTTAAGCTTTTCTGGATGGCGCATAAACTTAGAATTAAAAATAAACACCATCTTTCCAACCTCAATCTTCTTGTCCCTGATGTGTCTGTCATGCCATGCCTTCTGCCTATATTTTTCCTACTTCTGACTCCAACGTGATATGGTGCACCTCTCATCCAACTATATTAACTTGTCAATTATTTCTTCTAATGCTTTCTCATTAGCTAGACCTCCAACATGCGTAATACACAAAGATGGTAACATGAATTCCATTGGAAGAGCGCTTTCTGTACATGCCAAACACCAACTGAAAGGGTGTAACCTCTTGTAGGTTGTTATATACACCCAAAGTACATCAGAAACTTTATCATCCCAAAATTTCCTTCCAACATCACAAGTTTTTGTCAAGTTATGGCTCAATATATTGTTGAAGGCCTCAGCAATGCCATTTTATTAAGGATGATAGGGTTTAGTCTTGTGGTATGCAACCATAAATTCATCCAATAATATCTTGATTGTCTCATTCAAGAAGTGTGTGCCCCTATCACTTGTCAAACTTAGTGGACATCCATACCTAGTAAGAATATTTTCCCATAAGAACCATGTTGCTGTAGTTACTATACAATCCTTTGTAGGTGCTTCTTCTGCCCACCTTGTAAGATAATGTGTACAAGTAATGATGTAGCGTGATCCAGTTCTATGCGTGGCTTGGGAAATATGACCCACAAATTCTATAACCCATTTCTCAAACAGGTTTGCAATAGGAATAGGTCTCAAAGGCATTTCATCTCTTTGCCTAGGTTTGCCAAGGTGCTGATAGTGATCACATGACTTATAATACTCTTTACAATCCTTATACAGGGTCTCCCACCATAATCCAATGAGTAGAATCTTGCACGTGGTCATGTCACCTACATAGTGCCCACCTACAATACCACCATGAGCCTCTTCCATGATATATGTGTGCTCATGTTCTAGTACACACTGGCGCAATACTTCATCTCTCGACTAGTTTGTATAAGTCACCACCGATAAACATAAATGTTGCTACATGAATTGTAAGTTGTTTCTTCTCTAAGGTTTTCATTCCTCCCGACGTCATACTTGTGTGTAAGAAGATGGAAATATCCTCCAACTCTAAAGGCGTGTGATTTAAAACTGTATGCTTGTGCATTCGGCATTATATCTTTAATTATCGTGTGTCATCCCCTCGATCAATTCGTGATAAGTGCTCTGGGCTAGAATTAATTTTACCCTGGTTTTACCATGGTCTGTAAAGTCAAATTCTTGGAATAAGAGAACCCATCGACATATGCGCACTTATAAAATGGGCTTATTTACCAAGTATTTTAATGTCATGTGATCAAGTATAAAATACAAAGGGACTTGCAAGCAAGTCTTATGTCGAATTTATGTAGCATGTAGATCATTGACAAGGCCTCGCGCTTTGTAGTTGTAAAAAAATTCTACAGAGGTAACTTTCTACTAGCAAAACATATAGCAAGATGATCTACAATCCCTTCTCCAAGTTGAGCTAACACCATGCCAATGGTTGTGCCAGAGGCTTCCATATGTACATGAAATAGTTGAGTCCATGAGGGAAAATGCATAATAGGTGTTGTAGTAATTCTCTCCTTCAATGCCTCAAATGCACGTTGTTGCGGTTCTCCCTAATAGAATGTCCCTTTTCCTTTTAGTAACTCTTCCAGGGGTGTAGAAATCTTCACATATCCTTTGATAAAAATTTTGTAATACCCTGTATGGCCCAAGAATCCACGTACCTCACTCGACCGGTAGGCTTGTCCATGCCTATGATAACAACAACCTTAGCTGGATCCACTAACAAACCTTCCTTGGAGATGATATGCCTTAATAGATTTCCAAAGGAGTAGCAAACACGCACTTCTTGATGTTTAAAGAGATGCTTAACTATCTACATCTTTCAAACATTAAGCACAAGTTATCACAATGATCCTTAACAAGTCCATACACCATCCAATCATCCAAGTAAACCTATAATAAGTTGTGAATAAAATCCTGGAATGCTTGAACAACTATGCGCAAAAAATACAACAAGTGCATTCTTCAAACCAAAGGGCATCACATTATATGCAAAACTTCCCCATTCAGTGGTGAAAGTCATTTTCTCTTGATCCTCCTATGCAATTCTAACTTGGTGATACCAGAGACTCCATCTGTAAAAGAGTAAATTTCGTGCCCTGTAATGCCTTCTAATATTTCCTCTGTGAAAGACGTAGGAAAAGGATCAATCACACATGCAACATTCAACTCCCTGTAATCCATAGAAATCCTAATCTGACCATCTTTGTTTATACTGATTACCACATGGCTAACCCACTTTGATTTCTCTAGGCACTTAATGATACCAGATTTCAACATTTTGTCAATTTCTTCCTTAACTTTTATGCACATGTTAGGGTTCATCCTGTAAGGTCTCTTCTTGACTGGGCACACACCTTCCTTTAGCTTAATCTTCATCTCGTCAAGTGACTCGTGCACTCCTTTTAACTCATGGTAGCCCCTAGGAATAAGTCTTGGAAATCACATAGAAACTCAATTATCTTTTTCACTTCAAAATTAGACCAATAATCCCCAATTATTGCCTCCTTAGGTTCAGCATCCATGCCAATGTTCACCTTCTTAGTCTTCATAGGTTCATGATAAGCACGTGCATTTTTATCCGCACTATCTAACACCTCGCGTGTACCTACTGAATGATCTATGTCCAAATTTTCTACTTCTTCATCATCCACTATGTAGACCATTTTTCCTTTCTCATTCTCAAAGCAAGCGCACTTAAGTAGTGTGGCATATGTCCGATCCATTTCATTAAAATGCGCTCCTAATTTTGCCTCACCAAATAACACCTGAATGAGTTCTTCATCCTTTGCATTGTCTCCCATATTCAAGTGCTTTATAAACCTTAGTGCCTCTTCCACCGGAGGTTTAGTAGAGAAGTAGTCAAAATTTTGGGTCATTCCTACAATCAATTCCTGCTAATTTTCAATCTCCCTATGCAGTTCCGCATAAACATACCAAGCACATGCGCAACCTTGCAAAGTGGAATAAATTTTGTGCACCCATAATGAAGGTGGTAAAGCTTCTTCCCCCTTTGTTTAGAGTCTCTCACACTGCTAAACGTGGTGTTGAATAGGTCGATTACAATGATATATGCAGATTTGAGTAGGTGCATTGCTCCTAAAAAACCGAGTGGTTAGACTAGCTCTTACTTTATTTCATTCTATAAGATTATCCTGTGAACCATCCACCAAAGACGTTCTTTATCCCACACAGGGTATATACTAACATATTTCTTCTTTCAAATTGATATTTCCACTACTCCTCCATGGCGTGCAGGAATACTATAGAGTCTCCTTCTCCAATGTACCAAGGTATATATTTGTTACCTATCCTCCTAATACAATGAGGTGTGCTTATCCATGCACCGCACTCCTTACTTCATGCACAACCATCTACTAGGTGTCATGCACCCAATTATCACAAGAAATAATTTTAGTATCACTAATAGATTGCACATCTTTCCATTGGAGGATTCCTTCCTTAGATGGCTCAAGCACTTCCGGATCTCGAATGGCGCACACATAAATTCTATTCAGGTCTTCCTCACTCAAAGGTTCAACATAAGGTGCAGATTTCCCATCTGTTAAAGGGATAATAACTCTTTCTTCCTTATTCTCAAAACTTATATACCCCTTGTTGAACCATAGATCAGCATTATTTGCATAACACCAAGGGTGCCCAAGTAGATCTGGGAAGTTGTCTGCTTCTGCAAGTGCTAAGACCTCAAAGTCCCTGAGTGAACTTGGCCCCTTGTATAGTAATGGATGCATCCTTTAAAACTCCGATGGAGTGGCCTTAGTTCGATTAGCCATCATTAGAGGATGGCTGTAATGGAGGTCTTCCCATTTGTACCCATGCATCTAAAGTAAGCACATTCACTTCCACACTGTATCAATCAATATATTACTCAAAATCCACCCATCCACAACAACATTTAGAGTGATCTCCTTATCATAATCAAAGTTATGAGGGGGAATATTTACATGCAGGATCTTATGTCCATTCCAAATACTTGCGCGTGGAGTGTTCCCTTTAACCAATTCCCTAGTAATGGAATGATATTCTCACGCAAAGACATCTTGCATACCTCCTTCAAATCATCAACATCATCTTTGGACCATCTTTACTACCTTCTTTTGCTCCAACTTTTGTGACTGTTCCTTTAAACACTATATTTCCCCATGGAGATTTCGATTACCTCCATGGTTTCTGATAAATCTCCTTCCGATCTATAGGATCTGGATACCTTGCATGTGAAACCTCCTCCTTAGTGATGGTAGACTTCTACCTGTAATTCCTCTCGCGGCACACGTAGCTTCGGCGTGTGTAGTAATCTTCATAGGTAATACCTCATGTTTCAGTGCCAACTTGAGCATCCACTGATTTTCTATGGCGAGTTGTATTCTAATCATACCTACACCCTTGTTCTCTTGTTTATGATGCTTTCTAATATGCTCATATAAGTCTGGGAATTCCTCATAGTTATGATTCTTCCCACAAAAAGAACAAATAATATTCTTAGAACATTCATGCCTATAGTGGTCAAGAGATCCGCATGTAAAACACATTCTGCGAGGGAACTCGCCTCGTCTACCACCACAACCTCGGTCCTCGAATCCACCATAGTATCCTCGACCTCTATCATGAATTCCTTCAAATATCCTTTCATTCAGATCATAGCATGTTTAAGTTTGATCACAATCATGGTTCTCACTTTTACCTTTATAGTTATCGATACTCTGTCTCATGTCACACACCAATATCTATAGCATCATAGATCTGGCCAATCAACCTGCAGTCTTCTGTATTATGATTCATGGACCAAAAAATCTTACAATAGCAAGATACATTCTTTCTTATCACATGTTGTAATAATGGGAAGTGACTGACATCATGGTCCAAATGACATATCTCACACTCTAGCAAAAATGAACGCACCGACCTGTGAGGACAACTATCCTTAGTGTCCCCTTCCACTTCACAATATGTACACCAAATCCTAGTGTGTGTCTCATGTGTTGAATTTTCTGATAGTTTCTCTAACTTATTTTCCATAGTTACGCAACTTTGTCTTCCATGAATGGGTTCACTCCGATTGTCTATACTTCCAACTACCTCGTGCACATGCAACTCAAGGATATGAAACTCCTTAACGAAATCATCCCATAATGCTACATAATCTACGTAATTTTGATAGGAATCAAAATTCTTGTACCAACTATGTACACATCCCTATAATGTAGTTACAAACTGACTTGCCTTGTGATCAGAAGTCGTGATTCCTTTTGTGTGCCACAATATCCCACACATGTGCACATGTTTAGCAGCATCTTCTATTCCCCTATACTTTGGAAGATGAAGAGACATCTCCATATAAATATTATGTGGTTAATGAGGACCATATCTACCTAATCCAAAACATCATGTGTTACTTATGCCTATAGAACCATCGGATCCAAAAGAACTAGAGCCACTTATGCCCCTGATTCTCCATCTCGTAGCAAGAAGCATACCAATGGATGTACTTCCCTATGTCCCAACAGTGTTACTAAACTGAATTCCTATAGTCTATGAAGTGGTACAACTCCGTAAGTGAGTCCAAAGTTTTACATGCTTGAGTTATGTGCCAAAGATTCTCCTAAAAAGGTACATCTAAATAACAAAGAATACATTTTCCCACTATAGATTTACTTATTATCTAACTTACTCTTGATTTTCTACTCGCCCAAAATAGCTTGTTGACTATTGTGGTTGTATTAGATACTAGAAAACCAAGCACAAAGTCTAGGTTTCAGAGGTAGATTCAAATGTGTGCCTGCGGCCCATGTCATCTTTGTTGGTGTGCTCCCATGTGAGGCCAAGGAGGGTTCCCTATCATGCTTTCCCAAATGGGGATTTCCAGATGCTCTAGCTCCACGCCTCTGCGTGAGCTCAAAATCCGTCATGATCCATCTCTCTCCTCAACGCCATCCATTCTGCAATATCACGTTAATTCTCTATCTCCCTCTTGCACGCCTAATTGTACTTAAGCCACCTTTCTTCCCTCTGCCTCTCTACTGCTACGTCCACCATCCTTCACCAAACCTAATCCTGCCCCATGTGTGGTGGGGTTTAGCTAGCCATCGGATTTTCTTCCAAGCTCAGGGTTACCATCAAGATTTTGATCACCATTGGAATGCCTTGGAAATACTTTCCCCGGGATACAAGTAAAAACTAGAACTTAGCCCTCTAGATTAGAATAAGTGGAAATTGAGTACTCCAAAATATAGCTATTCAAAACACCATAGAACCAAGTATCCACATCACGCATCCAAATCAAATCAACATCATAAAGGTCCTGAAATTCTTCCGTGTCCAGACAAGTGTGTGATACCTCCAATTCCTTTTAGACACATAAGAAACTAGCCACTCATGTACTCTACCAGAAAAGATAACAAAGAAGCTCTCATATAAATAGTCATACAAATTTTGCTCCACCCACGCGTGTGCGTCAAACTCTAGATCCAGTGTTGAACCTCCAAGCATACTCTTCTTCCAGATATTTTATCCACTCCTCAACACTTTCTAAGGTCAACTGAGTACGTCTTCATCATGAACCATCCTAAAAACAGCTGAAAAAGAGGTCCTGGCAATGGAACCAATGATGTAACCTAGAATCTATTATATAAAACCCATGCACACTGGCACATCACCCAGCCTGAGCTGAGAACTCACACAAAGTGCACAAAGGTTCCAAGCCCCTCTTTAGTGTTTCTTGTACATGATGTTAGTGTGATGAAGATAAAACATATTCAAATCCATAAATAAACATAAACATTCCACAATGCATAATCCAAATCTAGATCTTAGAGAATCATGATTTAAACAATAACTATAATAAGATTAACCATACATGAACCAGTTATAGTTATGTCTAACACCATTATCCAACCAATATACTCCATTAGATTAAACATTGTAAAAGAGAAGCTTCTTACATTATAAAGTATCACCATAAGTCATGTGCGCATCAGATCCAACAACATAACTCTACAATAACTCGGTCTCTAGTCTCTACATAGTTCAATACATATTTAAAGAGGTGGGGACTTGTCCTTCACTGCCTACGCACTTCTCAAAATAGGCCACATGCTGATAATAGCCATGCACCTTTACAATAACATGTACACATGAAAGTGCACTAGTAATAGATGTCCTATAGTTAACTAGAAGAAGTAATCCAATTATTAACTTAAACTCATGCATGGCACTTATCAACCACTCATTCATAAAATACCATTTATGTGTCATGCAAGTCTCCATCCCGATGTGTGCTCCACACTTTGTCTTCAAAATAGCCTATATCCATAGAAAAGGCTAAGTCCTAACCCAAAGTATTTTGGCGCGTGTTTCCTTTCTTGTAATTTTGTGCCTTAAAATGTGCCTTGTTTCTGTGTGCATATTATTTATGTTTCTTCTCCTTAGAATAATATTCTATCATTCAACATGCATCAAAGGAGAAGCGAGAATCTAGAGTGATTTTTCACTAGTCTACAATGTATCAAGATTGAGTCGAGCTTTGAGCTTTTGTTTGTAATGGTATAACAATGTCCATTGAAGGACATTCATATGTTTCTCAAGAAAAACTATGTAATGCTCTACAATGCACAAATGGCTTAGGATCTCCTAGGATGGTGATCATCTTCTCTCCATGATACAACTTAATGCATTGATGAAAAGTGGAAGGTACAACCTACATGACATAAATCCATGAATTACCTAAAAGCATGTTATAAGGAAGATCCAGATCAAGTACTTGGAACTTTGTGTCATCATTTTTGGCCCTACTTCCAAAGGTAATATAATGGTACTTGATGAATTCACGCTCCTCATTATCATAAAATGTGATTGTGATTATGTGAGCATACAAATGTGCTTTTGTGTGCCCTAGGTCATCGACTAGCTTCAAGGTACAAATATTCAAACCTGACCCGTTATCCACAAGCACTCTTTTAATATTTCTACGAGTAAAAAATACCTCAATATATAGGGGTAAATTGTGCATGTGATTTTTAAGTGGGACTTCACTCTGGTCAAAGGAAATGCAATAATTAAGAGCAGGTTTACAACCATGGCTTGGAGGTGTGAAGGATCAACATCTGTTGACACTCCTAACCCTTGAAGGGTTTTATAAAGGATATATTTATGAGAGCTTGATATCTTGATAAGGTCTAAGATTGAAATCTTAGCTAGGGTTTTCTCAAGTTGATCTACCAAATCATATTAACTTTTTTGAGGTGTAGGTAAAAGAGGTTTTGGGATCACTAGACGAGCGCATCGTGTTATGCGCGGCATAATCATTTCTAATGATTCTGATGGTGTTTACCTACTCATTGGATGAATGAATACAACCTATGAGTGAATCAAAGGGATTATTAGCTGAGGTATACATAATTGGTAGCTCTATAGTCATCAAATGACTGACCTTGATCGGTATTTTCATTCCTTGTTTATTATGATTAGGAAAGGGTTGTTTAAAGATTCCCATTTTTCCATTAGGTCCTTTCCCTAATTTAGGTGAGTCCATTTCAATCTTCCCATCCTCAATGAGGTCTTGAATAAAGTGTCTCAGTTTTAAACATTTATCTATTTTGTGTCCCTTGACACGATGAAAATCACAAGTAATCATGATCTCTATACCATCTTGGTTTGGGCACATCCTCTGCATAAGGTATCATGGTTGGATATTGAACCATGTTCACAACCTCTAATTGTCTCAAGATTGTAGATAATGAGTATGTAAGGGGAGTGAATACTCATTTGTTTGACTAGATCTTGACTAGGTCCTTTGGTAAGTTTTAAAAGAGGACTACTTTGAACTATTTGAACTCGTTTAGAATCGGTGATGCCATCTCCTATGAAGTTTTTTTTTTTGTTAAATAATTTAGGCTTGTCCGTAGGTTTTGACTCTTGTTTGTCCTTTGAAAAGGGTTTTATTATTCCCTTTTCTATTAAAGCCTTCTCAATTTGGCTTCCTTTCTTGATAACTTCCTCGAAGTTAGTGACGCAGTGCATTTATAAGTGAAATGCAATGTCCATATTCAAATTGGGAAAAAATATACTAACTATTTTTTTCTCAAGAATTATGCAAGGAAAGCGGCTAGCTAGCCCTTGCCATTATTGTAAGAAACCGGCGAAGGTTTCATTTGGTCTTTGCTTAGCGCTACATAGATCTAACATGGTTACATCATTTTCCATATTGAACAAGAAGTGACACACAAATTTCTCTGCTAGTGCAGGCCACATGACTATTGACCCCTTTGGTAAATGAAGGAACCAAAATTTTTCCTCCTAAACTATGAGAGAACAAATGTATGAGGTAATTTTCACTATAAGATACTTCTTGTTAAGCCATGTAAGTAGGCTTAGGAAGCTTCACGGGAGCATCGGAGGAGGTTTTGATAGATTTTAGATGTTTTGGAAGCAGGAGTTAGCCAATAAGAAGGTTTATTGGTAAACCGCACGGTAGGAGGCTTAATCAACATATATTAGTTAATTAATAGGAGTTGAGGGGAAAAAGAGCCTAATTGACAAATTTTCATCAATTTGTGGGGAATAGAATAGTTAGTGCGGTGTTAGTAATAAAATTTATTTGATCAAATTATAGGTGTCTACATAGGTGTTTTATAGTACTTGAAGTTGGTGCTTCAGTGATTAAGTGGGTGCTTAATCAATTGTAAATCAGTGCATTAGAATTGGTTTTCTAAATAAAAGGGTTGGTTTCAAGTGAGTTTTCTTCCTTCTTGGATTTCACACTATAAACATTGTTTCTTGACCATTTGTGTTTTTCTTGAAGTTCATTTTTTTCTCATTATCTAAGCTGTTAAATCAAGTTAAGTAACTGTGAAAGTTTGAAAAGACCTAAATTGTGTTAAGCACTGATTCACCCCCTCTCAACTCTTGTGATATCTAACATGATAGGAAAAAATAGGGAAATATCAATCGGGTCGTTAATGTGTAGATTCAGATTAGCTCAACCACCCAGATTTGATCCAATTTGGCCTCCTTCCTTCTTCTACAAGAAAAATAGATATGAGGAGATGCATCCGATAGCATTGCAAGTAGATTTGTAGACATTTAACACTTATTGTTTTTGATTGGAAGAATAAATCTGAGTTTCCCTCTTCTTCTTCTCCTCTTCTCTCCTTCTTCTTCTATAAATAGTGGAGTAATGCTCATTGTAAAGGGTTGGACATTCTTGTAATGTTAGTGCATCCTTCTCCAAGTGTTGCACTTTGTGTTGTGAAGTTGCAGGCCTTAGATTTAGGCATCTACAAGGTGATTCTTTCCTTCTTCCTCCATTGTAATGATATGTGCATACTTGAAGCAATAAAATACTTGTTTTGTGGCTATTAATTTGTCCTAGCTTGTGTTCTATTGCACCTTCTTGCCTCTTTATTACATTTACAGGTATTTTGTGCATATTTTTTTCTCCTTACAGGGTTTGAATCTGTTGTGCTCCATGAAAATGGTTGTTTGAATGAAGTTTTGGACTATGGTACTCATGTTTACCCTCTCCTTTCTCATTTTTATTCTATTTCCCCTCATTTGAGAGTGTCTCTCCACCCTTTTCTTTGTGGTATAACCTCGTTAGTGTAGGATTTCCCATTTTTATGCACTTTCCTCTCTCCCGGTCCCTTGGAATCATAGAATAGGAGTAGATAGATGCATTTCCTTCTTTAGGAGTAGTTTATCATTAGGATTAGGTAGAGGAACCAACCTTCTCTAGAGGTTTTTCTCAAGTAGCAAGTCCCATAACTTGAGAGACAATCCCATGTTACCCAAAAATAATGATTTCTCATCAACATATACATGACATATCAGAGGGTGTTGTTTTTTTAGTGATAATAGTTTTGGCATGCCCAATGAGACAGTTAGAAGTTAATCTTTCCATTTTTCCAAGTTTTGGTGTGCATCTTGGTAAATTTCAGCATTTGGAGCTTCTGCAGCAACACATCTGCAACTCCAAACATTCTATTTACTAGTTTAAGCGGTTAAGGTGCCTAAGTTTCATGAGAATAATCCAAACAAGTACAAGAACAATAGAAGAAGGAACTTTTTAATACCTGAAGTTATCACTTGGGAGGAGAAGAAGGGGTAGAGAAGTTCATAGGTCACCTTCACCACCAAATGGAACCCTTTCTACACCATCTCCTTATAGGCCTTTCTTGCAATCATCTAGAGTTTTGAGACCTATTCTAATTATGGCAGCACCACAGAGGAATTTACCATTTTTCAACTTTACTGGTGAAATCCTCTTGTTCTTAATGCACAACATGACATACCAATAGTTGCACTAAAAATTATTCCATACTTCACTGGTGAGAATCAAGTTACCCCTGTTGAGCACATTTAGGATGTTACAAATGTATGCTCTATTCATCTAGTTACAAACAAATGACGGCTGCTTAGGCTGCTAGCATCTTCACTCAAGGGTAAAACAATTCAATGGTATGGAATAACGAAGCTATGTGGATCCTTCCTATTGGCCCACATTTTGCATCCTAACATCATGAAGAGATAAATAAAATTTTGATAATCCGAGGGGCATGGAGCTTCCTCATTGGTTAATGTTTCACAATTGTCGAGGTGGTAATCAAAAGGTGACATTTGAAAGAGCGTGGAGCTTTCTCATTGGCTTACACTTTGCAATGGACAAATAAGGGATATCAAAAGGTGAATTGAAAAGAAATGTGGAGCTTCCTCTTTGGTCAATTATTTTGTAGCGGTCGTGGGGAGGCAAAAGACATTATAACACCGCAAAGAAGTGTGGTGTGGTTTTATTTGCTCGTATTTTATAAAGTCACATAGGGCAAGAAAGCAAAAGAAAGTAAGGACCGACCCTCGACTTAATGGGATCTTTTCGACACATGACAAAATAAAAATAATGCACATGTTTTTGATCCCCAAACCAATAAAATGTTGTCATGTGTCAAGTTCCTGTGCTCCCTGACATGTAAATCTTCAAATGGCCATATCTTCGATTTAGAGCTCCAAATATTACAAAATTTATATCATTAGAAAGGTATCCTCAATCCCTTTAGATTTATGTAATCTTATTAATTTTTGGTGGAATTTTATGAGTCAAAATGGAAAACACATCTTACGAGGGAGGCTATAGTAATCCTAAGCATGCAAACGATTAAATCAGATAGCTCAACCACTAAAATTGATGAAGTATGGCTTCATTTCCTTCTGCAGGATAGAATAGACATAATAATGACCTTGTAGAGTTCCCATATGCTTTTCAAGAGACTTCAATACAGACTATTAGTGGTTAAAAGTTCAAAAAAATTGCCCCTTCTCTTTTCCCTCTTCTCTCTCTTTTCCCTCTTCTCTCTCTTTTCCTCTTCTCTCTCTCTTCCCACTCTTTCTCTAAGCTATATATTGAAAAATATTTCATTTTTGAAAGGGGGTGTTCCAAAAATGCAAAGGAACTATGTCAAAATGGTTTTTGAATAAATGTGATATTTCAAACATTCATTTATGGCTTGGTCATGTGTTCTTGTGCCTTCCTCTGTAATTATAATGGTCTGTGCATACTTTTATTGCAATAAAACTTGTTTTGTGGTGTTTTATCAACCCCGACTAGTTTTATCTCGCAACCTTTCCTCTATTTTACTTATTACATTATGTTGTGCATGTATTTATCTTTACAAGTCCATATTATTGTGTTTCATGGAAAATAGATGGTGAATGAAACTTGGGTCTATGTCACTTATGTTTGGCCTCTCCCTTATCCATTTACATTCTCCCTCTCCCTCACTAGAGTAACCTCTAATCCCTTTATTGGTACTAACACCACCCCTTAGCTTAGGATTTCCTCTTTCTACATATTTCTAACCCCCTCTCTCTCCATGGTCCCTTGGAATGGTTAGTTTAGGATTAGTTAGCTATATTTTCTTCCATAGAAGTAGTCTTAGCATTAGATTAGGTAGACGAAGCCGGACTTCTTCAGAGGTCCATCTCAAGTAGCAAGTCCCACAACTTAAGAGATGGTACCATGTTAGCAAAAAGTGTGGATCTGAAATGTCTAATCCCAGGGTGCTACTTTTTTGTGATAACATGTACCTTTCATACCAACTCAAGTGCAAGAAAAGGCTTCAATGAGCAAGGAGCATAAAAGGATAATCTAACTCCTTTCAAAATCCTTGAGCAGATGAAGAAAACTAACGTGAGCATATCCATATGTAAGCACCTATGTAGAAACCTATAATTTGATCAAAGCAATTTTATTACTAACACTACACCGACTATTCTATTCCCCACAAATTGACAAAAAATTGTCGATTAGGCTATATTTCCCCTCAACTCCTCTTAATTAACTAATACACATTAATTAAGCCTCCTCCCATGTAGTTTACCAATAAACCTTTTTATTGGCTAACTCCCACTTCCAAAACATCCAAAATATATCAAAACCTCCTCCATATGCTCCCAGTAAAGCTTCCACCACCAAAGCGTAACTCCGCATGCGGCCTGTGGTATTTGCATATATCTATGGATTCACCTTGCAGACCTATGGATTTGCCTGACAGATCCACACCTGTAAAAGAAAAAAATGAGTTGGATACTGATCTGCACATGTGTCTTCAATATGCAACCAAAACCATCATTGGCAAATTAGAGCTCCATTCTTATGCGACCCTGTAGAACAAAGCTTTTAAGGTGAAGGGGCGGCGAAGGAAACAAGGTTGATAGTGGATGAAACAAGGTTGTACGCATGCATGTAAGCCTTACGCATGTTTTTATTATAAAATCCATTTTTTTTAAATCCTTTTTTGGATTTTCCGAAAAAAAATTAGAAGAATAAAAAAAATCCATTTTTGAGAAGGGGCCTAGAAGGATATTGAAATCGCATGATTTAAAAAAGGCATAACTTTTAAGCGGTACCTCGAGTTGAGGTGTCATTTTTTTTAAAGCGTGTGTTTTTACGAGATCTACCTCTTGGTCTAGTTTTAAAAAGATTTTTTTCAAAAATTAATTTTTGTATTTGAAAAGAGGCCAAAGAGTCCAATTTTTTTCAAATCGGCCAAGAGAGCCATTTTATTTTTGCAAATCAGCCACAGAGCCAAATTTGTAACAGGGCCAATAGTGCCAAAAATTCATTGTACATGGCTGAAAAGGAGCCCAAAATAAATAAAATAATATTTTTGGTGTGCATGCTTTAAGGGGGAAAGTGTTCAATTTTTTCTTCTACTGTTTATCAGTCTTCACAATGGCCGCAATTACGGCACCAAAATTATTTTTGCCAAATTCTCAACTTTTGCATTCTGATAATTATCCAAAGCATGGAAAACAAAAATTCATGCACAACTTGATTTTGAAAATCTATGGTCTGTTGTTTCTAGTACATTAACAAGATCTGCAACAAATGTTACACAACAAGCTACATTTGATCGTGCAAATCAAAAAGCAAAGTTAATAATATTGTTTAGTGTTTCAGATGAGGTACAACCTCATATTCATGAGGCCACAATAGCAAAAGAATCTTGGGACAAGTTGAAAATAGTATATAAGTCCAAAAATAAGAACACAATACTTCATCTCTAGAGTCAACTATTGAACTTGAAATTGTAAACCAGTGAGAAAGTTGAAATGTTTTTAGAAGAGAAAGAAATTTACTGGGCATCACTTCAAGCTTTGGAAGAAGAAGTAACTAACAAATCACTTGTGCCTATAGTATTAAGATCTCTTCCTCCTTCTTATAGGATTTTTGTGACCACATTAAACATAATTGGTCAAACAAAACTTTTGAAGAGTTAGTGAATATGCTACAACAAGAGGAAGTTATTCACTCAACTACTGAAACTGAAGAGCAAGCACTTTCTTCTAATCAAAAAGGAAAAAAATAGGCTAAGTCTAGTAAATAGCCTTAGAAGCAAGGTAATACTCAACAAGGCCAAAAGGAACAACAAAAATGTCTTATTTGTGGTCAAAAAGGACATGAGTTAAAGAATTGTTGGTACAAAACATTCTAAAAGGATTGTCAAGTGGTAACAAGATTAATTACCAACAAACAAAATTTGGCCAACAACAGAGTAAATAGGGACAAAATAATCAAAATTGGAAGAAGAAACCAACTCAACAAGGAAATGTAGCCGAACAGGAAGATCAATTTGATGATGATGACTTCCTATATTTTACACAGTCAAATGAAGTATCCAATTCTACAAATCAAATTTGGTATGTCGACTCGGGTGTAACTCGACACATGACAGAAAGAAATATTGGTTCTTCACAATGAGTAAAACACCCACCAAAAATCATGTCTCTTTGGGTGATGATACATCATACAGTGTTGAAGGCATTGGTTCCATTTCACTACCACTTAGGCAACATAATTGTAAAATTATAGATGTTCTTTATGTCCCTGGTTTAACAAAAAAATTGTTATCCGTGAGTCAATTATTAGATCACAATCTCAAAATTGACTTTGATTGTAAAGGTGGTAAAAATATGTGCCTAATTCGAGGTAAGTCACAAAACACCAAAATTGTTGTAAAAGCTTCGAATGTGGCAAGAATGTTTCAGTTGGATTTTGTTCAACGAAATGATCAAGCACTGGTAGCCAAGGATACATCATCGGCTCAACTATGGCATCGAAGACTTGGACATGTGATTTTTGGCTATCTTGAAAAACTTCATCAATATGACATGGTTAGGGGTTTGCCACCTCTAAAAAAGGGTACATATAAATTTTAGCATTGTTTGGCAGGAAAACAACATAGAGCACCATTCAAACATAGTACATTTCGGGCTAAGGCAAAACTTGACTTGGTGCATATATTGTCTTTCTACAAAATATCAAGCTTTTGAAACTTTCAATAAGTTCAAAGCCCTTGTTGAAACATAGTCTGGTAGGAAAATAAAAACACTCCACTTCGGAATGAGGGGAGAATACACTAACAATGAGTTCAATGATTTTTGAAAACACGTGGCTCCTCCTCACTCACCACAACAAAATGGTGTTGTTGAAAGGTGAAATCATACTATTATGGATATGGTATGATATATGATTGATGACGCAAATTTATCAAAAAAATTGGGCGAAACGGCTAAAATGAAATGACAGTTTATTTACTAAATAGAGTTCCCAATGCAACTCTTGATGGAATAACACCTCAAGAAGCATGGTCAGAGCATAAGCCATCTATTTCACACCTTAGAGTTTTTGGATGTAAAGTGAGTATGCACATTCCTAAGAAACAAATAACTAAGCTTGATATGAAATCAGAAAAACTTATCTTCTTGGGATACAATGATGAAGCACTTGGCTACAAACTTATGGATCCAAAAACAAGAAGGGTATACACTAGTCAGAATGTTGAGTTATTTGAGAATAAAGAAGCAGATGCTCCTTCCATACACTCACATGATGAAAAAATCATCCCTATAGTGAAAACAGAGGATGGTAATCACTTTGATGATGACAGTGATGATGGGGAAGATGGTGAAATTCAACCTCCCACAGAACCACAAAAAGTATTCCTAAATGGTATACAAGTATGATTAGAGATGAAAAATTGGATAGTGTCCCAACACATCTACCACTGGAATGAGGACTCACAATATGGCTTGAAATGAGGTCAATTTGGCCTTAATGGGTAAATTTGTTGAAACTACTGAGCCATCCATAGTTTTAGAAGCCCTACAGTCTAAACCTTGGAAAGATGTTATGGATGTAGAATATAAGTCACTTATGAAAAATAATACATGGAAACTTACAGATCTTCCACCAAGGAAAAATCTGATTGGATGTAAATGGATCTTCAAAATGAAGTACAAAGTAGATGGAAAAATTGATAAACATAAGGCTAGACTAGTTGCTAAGGGATATGCTCAAAAAGAAGGCATTGATTATGAGGAGAATTTTGCTCCCACAGCTAAGATAAAAACTTTCAAGTTAATATTTTCTCTAGCTACACAATTTGGTTGGAAAATACACCAAATGGATGTGAAAAGTTCCTTTCTTAATGGTGATTTACAGGAAGAAGTTTACATGACTCAACCAAAAGGTTTTTCATACCAGGTAAAGAGGAAAAGGTATGTAAACTCATAAAATCACTATATGGTCTAAAGCAGTCTCCCAAGGCATGGTACATAAAAATTGATGAGCATCTCATTCAACATGGATTCAACAGATTCCATATGATCATAATCTCTATCTCAAAAATCAAGGGGGGAGATAGTGATCGTTGTAGTATATGTCGATGATCTAGTCATCACTGGAGGATCAGTGAGGATGATTGAGTCAACAAAGAAATATCTAACATGATCATTCGACATGACCGATCTCGGGCTTCTACGTTATTGTCTTAGACTTGAAGTATGGCAAAGATAAAATCAGTTCTTTGTGTCACAATTGAAATACACTAAGACAACGCTCGAGAAATTCAATATGATGGATTGTAATCCATTTTCCACAGCTATAGAGACAAGACTTAAACTATCTCAAAAATATCCATCACCACAAGTAAATGCAACTCTCTATCGACAATTAATCGGGAGTCTCATCTACTTGACTTAGACTACTTGGATATCAGCTATACTGATCGGCTATCTTTCACGGTTCATATAAGAACCAAGGGTTCTCATTGGAAAGCAGTAAAGTAGATACTGAGGTACATCAGAGGAACTATGGACTATGGCCTAGAATAAAAGAAGAATAATAACTTCTTTTTGACATGAGATTTAGATTCAAATCATGCAGGAAACATAGATGATAGGAAATCCACTTCAGAATTTGTATTCTTTTTGGGATCTGGACCGATATCATGGGGGAGTAAGAAGTAGAATTTTGTTTCAATATCCTCCACAGAATCAGAATATCATGTAGCAGGTGGAGCTTTCTATGAAGCGATATGGATCCAACATATACTTGAAGGATTAGGAATACAATGAAAGATCCAACTATCCTACATGTTGATAATGAAGGAGTAGTAAAAATTGTTCGAGAATCTATTTTTTCATGAGTGCACCAAACACATTGAGGTGTAGGTACATTTCATTCGTGAACATGTTAGAACAACAACATCCAAAGCTCTAATATTTCCCAACAGATATGCAACGTGTAGATGTCTTCACAAAGTCACTTGCTTGAGGTAAATTTGAGGGTTTTAGAGAATTTCTCTCTTGTTCACTTGAGACCATGTTGAATTAAGGGGGGAATGTTAGGAATAAAACTTAGCTTAATTCATCATTAGTTGATATTTGAATAAATGTAATAAGTTAAATTATTTAATTTAAATACTTTAAACTTATGTCAATAGATATTAGTTATCCTTAGTTGTTAGTTAACTAAGTGATAGTGTTCTCATCCCAATGTTTGTGGGATCATGTTCTATCTAGCATATTTTGTTCTTGGATCATTTCCATGAGGGGAAATAGGGGTAGTTAGGGGCAATATGCTATTTCTGCATATTTTCTCAGATTAGGTGATTTGTTTCCATATATTGTGAATGAGATAGAAGTTGTCCAATATCTATAAATATTGCAACTCTCTTATTTGTTTCGTAATGCTTGATTTCATATTAATAAAATTATGCAAGAACCATCTTGTTTTCTACATACAAGAGATATATGAGTATAGCTCCAATGTCCCCAATCGCCAAACTATGTGGCTTGATGTTTATGACATCAAAAATGAGCCTCTCAATGTAGGCAGTCCGTCTTGGATATACATATGTTTTCCTGAGAGTGTGGTAGTTACAATCTAACTTTTCGCATCAAAGTTTAGTAGGTGTGTATTAGTGAATCTGTGAACCAAAGCCTAGAAGTAGTGCACAATGAATGCATAAGGTAATTTTTACCACGGACTCCATATCCCATCCTTCATAACAAACCGTGTGATGCAGAAATGTTGATACATCATGAACTACACTGCCTTTCCTACCACCGAGGGTAACTCCTTCAGAATGCGCCACTCCTCTTAAAATGTCGTGCAAAGTTAGTCATACCACATCTCTGACCTTTGTTTAAATGGCCCACTCATTGACCCTTCACATAAATACTTATCAAACCTCTCCGTGAGGGACTTCTTCTCTATGGGGTATTCCCAAACTTTGTTCTTCGGCCCATTGGGCACTCCAATTTCTAAAAAGATAAGAGATAAGAGAATAGTCCCAAAAATTATCTTTTCACCTATGCACACTTCCTCAATAATAGTCTCTCGCAATGTATCCATTAATTTGTATATTTCTCCCCTTGTCATCTTCTTTACGATGTGTAGCAACATTGTGTTTACTCGTGACAATCTCTCTTGATCATTTAACTTGGTGAGAAGATGTGCGGCTTCCTGTACTATAGGAAACTTATTAAATTTATCTATGTCCATTCCACGTGGACCTTTGGAGTATCCAAACTCCTTTCTGGTGGCTATAACAACTACCTTATTAGTTAGATCACTTATGATATCTGTCCCTATGCCCTTCAATCCTATCAATGTGGCAATCAAAGTTGTTGTGATCCTTACTCTTTGTCCAAGAAAATAGAAAAATTCCTCATGGACTCTGCTCATTAGCTAGCAAAATAGAAAAATTCCTCAAAATAGAATTGGTCTTAAGGATATAGAACATGAGGTCATTCTATTGAGAATTGTAAAGCCTTCTACATGATTACATAGAAATTGGCACACCCAACTTCCATTTCAACATCGACATATTTTCTTCCTTCCAAACCACATGCACTAACATCAACATCAACATTGTCCTTATCAAAATCTAAGGAACCTAAGTCTGAAACTTCATCCCATCAAGTTGATGTTGTTCATATTACTACTCATTCATATAGCTACGACACAGATCCATCTAAGTCTAAAAAAGATAAAACCTACATAGTAATACCTCCACCACCAGAAATAGTTGTCCCATCAGATAAACCCAAATTATCCATCCCTATTGCTCCCAAAATATTTGGCCCGACAATGTCACCTAAAACCACTATTTCTATTCTCATTGCTCCTGTCAAAATGTCATTATATAAACTGATACAAACATAACCACTTCACAAAAAATAAATGATGGAAGCCCTTTGATCAATAACAATACCTTCAAACGATCCATCATCTTTTACAAAAATTTAGGAGCTCTCAAAGCATCTACTACCATATCATTCGAACCATCCAAAATACCTTCCCTCAAACCGGAAGATCATGACTTACCACTCTTCATCACAACTCAAATTAATGATGTCTGTATCAAAAGAGTAATGATTAATAGTGGTTCCACTATTAACATTATCTCCTCCCTTGCTTTTTATCAACTTAAACTACCCAATACCATTTTCACCCAAATGCTAGTCTTATTATGATCCTTTAATGATACTATCGCACCCACATTAGGAACCATCATCTTACAACTAAAATTGGTGTAAAAATCTCCCAAAACTCTTTTACATTATAGGAGGAGAGTTTCAATATAATATGTTATTAGGATGCCCGTGGATACGCACTATGCGATGCATTTCATCGACTCTTCATCGTTGTCTCAAGTAGGAATATGAGGGTCAAACATTAATTGTTCCCACATATCAAAATCCTTTTGCCGATTATTACATGATGTATCATCCAAATGACGTACTTATTCCCAAATCCATGACTAAATCATCCAATGAAGCTTCCTCTAGCATGTATATTCCTTCTTCTAAATTACCAGATGACTCTTCTCATAGTCATGTTCATGTACAACACCTCACATTGGATGGATATTGTCTCCTCATGCTTAATCACATTCCTTCACCAAAAACTTATGGTCATAATGATAAAAACACGTGTATAACCCTAATGTGGGAGATGTTATCTCTTATGGTGCATTTTATCTCAAAACGAATTTTTTCTATGGTTGACTTGATCATCCTTCATCTAGTACAATTGATCAACACCATGGCATGCCCTTCACATTAGATCTCAAATCTTTAGATGATCCAAATTTCACCCATATGTATCTTCACCATCGTGCATGGAAATGTTTTGGCCTTGGTATTTATGAACAGGGAATACATGATGTGGTCATCCAATGTTCCCTTAAAACTTATGATAAATACAGTTTAGGTTATAAAAAATCAGTTCAGAAACATTTGAGGCCACCACATCAAAACTGGCTACATCTGTGCTCATCACTGGATTAGACCCACCATCGCTAACATCCTCTAAAGACCCTATATACCTAGATGATGGTGTACCCATCCCACCTAAATTTTTTTTAGTCAATACCATATCCTTAGGACCACTCACTTATCAATCTAACCACAATATTAAACAAATACCTCTTCTTTGACCAAAAATGGTTAAGGAAGATTCACCTATCATAAATATCATTCAATGTCATGATGACTAGGATATCCTTTTGTATATGGGATCGAAGATTGCTTACTTCATAAAACCTTAGCATCGAAACATCAATTCTCCTTAATGAATCCACCATCAATATTAGCTTAGGAACATCTCAAGATCCTCGTATAGTTAAAGTTGGCCAATCATTAAGTCTACAAGAACTCGATGACTTCACTTCATTTTTATCCAAATATTATCAAGCCTTCTCTGGTCATATATTGATATGCCTAGAATTGATCCTAATATTTTGGTACACAATATTGTCACATATCCAAACGTTAAGCCAATCAAACAAAAACTATGTAAAATACATCCTCGCATAGCTCTCCTTGTTAAGGAAGAGTTGCAACGTATTTTATCTGCAACTTTATCATACCTATCGATTATCCACAATGGGTTTATAATATTGTTCATGTAACTAAAGCATCGGGAAGTTACATATCTACACATATTTTAGGGATCTCAATCTCGCTTGTCCAAAAGATGATTTCCCCCTTCCAAACATAGATCAACTCATTGACCTAACAGCTGGCCATGAAATGTTTTCCTCATGGATGGTTTTTTAGGTTATAACCAAATTCTTATTCTACTGACGATCAACATAAAACCTCTTTCATCACCCCTTGGGGAACCTTTTGTTACCACATTATGTCATTCAGCCTCAAAAATGCAGGAGCTACCTATCAACGAGCCATGACCTACATTTTTCATGACCTCATTCACAAAACAATCAAAGATTATGTTGATGACCTTTTAGGAAAGTCCAAATGACGTAAATATCATCTTACTATCCTTGAGTCAATCTTCACTCGTCTCATCTAATATTGTCTTCATCTCAATCCTGCAAAAAAAAATTGGTGTCCTCACTGGTAAACTTTTAGGGTTTATCATATCTATCCAAGGTATTGAAGTTGACCTAGCTAAGGTTAAGGCCATCATTGAAATGCCTCCACCATCTAATCTCACACAACTATGTAGCCTTCAGGGAAAATTGCAGTCCATACGACATTTCATATCACAACTCTTTGATCATTGTCAACCTGTTCATCACCTCCTCCGCAAGGACATAGATTTTCATTAGGATTATGATTTTCATAAGGCTGTGACAAAATTAGACAGTATCTCTTATCACCTCTTATTCTTACTCCACTGCATGAAGGAGATCCATTTTACTTATACATATCTACTTCAGAACATGCTCTTGGAGCCATGCTCACACATCGTGATAGTCAGGGTTGAGAACAAGTTGTATATTATATCAGTCACACACTCCATGAATATAAAACATGTTACACTAAAGTGGAGAAGCTATTTTTGCTTTATACTTTTCCACTTCCAAGTTGTGCCATTACCTTCTTAATCATAAAATGTATGTTGTCACCAGTTTCAATCCCCTCAAATCTATACACTCTAAACCATATCATAGTGATCGTATCACTAGATGACTTATGCTTATGACTGAGTGTGATTTAGAATTCATGTCACAAAAATCCATTAAGGGCCAATCTATTGCAGATCAACTTGTTGATGCCCCACTTCCCGACAGCCAACTTCCTCATGAATATTTTCCTAATGAATCCATCAATGATGTCGACAAATATGAATGCATCCCTATCAAGATGACCCTCTTCTTTGATGGTTCTAAATTCCAGCAAGGTGGAGTTTCCGGTGTTTTTATCATCCCTCCTTGGGGTATTCCTATTCCATTATCATTTAAACTCAATTTTGAGTGTAGTTTTAATATGGAAGAATATGAAGCTTTAATCATGGGTCTCACCATTGCTATTCTTCTAGGTGTTCATATCTTAGACATCTATGGAGATTCATAACTTGTTATCAGTCAAGTAAAAGGAGAATATCAATGTAAAAATGAAATCTTACAAAAATATAAAGCTAACGTGGACTTTATCCTCAGCGCTTTTGATCATTACACCATCCAAGCTATCCCACTATCTTCTAATAGGTTTGTAGATACAATAGCCTCTTTAGGAACCCTCATCCCACTAGAAATAGAAGATTAAAAAGACAACACTAAAATATTTGTTGTTGTTTAACGATTAGATCATCCTTCACATCAAAATGAACTTCCTCCTATCAATATTATTGATGATAATCCAACTGATTTATGGTATATTCGGATATGTGACTATCTCGTTGAATCTAAAATTCCATCCGATTTATCACATAATGCTAAATGGTCATTTCTTCAACATGCTACTCACTTTGTTCTTATAAAGCGGTATTATTTACAAACGTAGTTTTGATGGTATCTTACTAAGATGCCTTAAGTCACACCAATCGATCAAATTCATTGAAGAATTCCATGATGGTATTTGTGGAGGTAATTTCAAGGAAATTTCATCGCTAAATGTGTTATACGAATAGGGTATTCTTGGACCACTATCACCAAGGATTCTTGTGATTATGTTTATAAATGTGTGAAATGTAAAATTCATTCAAATCGATCCATGTCCCTAGCCAAGCATTACAAGATGCTCAAGACTTATGGCCTTTCTCTCGGTGGGATTAGACCTCATTGGGGCTATCAACCCCAAGTCATCTCAATAACATCATTCCATTATTACAGCTACTGAATATTTCACCAAATGGGTCAAAGCAATCCCCTTAACATCAACTAAGTTAGGACCAATTATAAATTTCATATATCAACACATTATATGTTGTTTCGACATCCCACATAAGCTTATCACAGATAATGGAAAATCTTTTAAAATAAAGAATTTAAAAACCTTTGTGACACCTTCAATATTAAACTCATATTTTCATCACCATACTATCCTTAAGAAAATGGACATGTTGAAGCCTCTAATAAAACACTCAACAAGATCCTTATGAAAACAATAAACGATGCAGGAATAAATTGGCATCTACAAATCTCGTTTTCTCTTTGGGCTTATCGAACTAGCATTTGTGCACCTACAAGAGAAACACCCTATTCACTTGTCTATGGCTTTGAAGCCATTGTACCTCTTGAAATCCAAATCCCGTCACTTTATGTGTCCCTCAAGGACTTTATCCCTGATGAAGAATATCGACAAGATCGTTTAGCACAACTTGAACTGTTAGATGAAAAATGTCTGATGGCCCTTAAACATCATCAAGTTTAAGAAGAACACATTAAAAGGGCATCTAATAAACCTATCAAAGAACGTGACTTTAAATTTGTTGATCTTGTGCTTAAAGAAAATCAAAAGAAAATTTTGATAACATGAATCGATTCTTGAGTCCCGAGCTAGTAGATTGATTCAATGCCCAAAATCATGTTTTTGGGGTCCCTTTGGTTTCTCTCTAACTCTTGCATCCAAGGAAAAATCCCAATGAGTTAGAAAAAATTGAAAAAATGTAAAAATGAAGTCGTGGACTTGTTTTAATGCATTGCGGGTCTGAAGGCTGTGGGTCGTACCAGTGCAGATCGTACCAAGGTTCGTCGTACCAAGTTTTTGGCTGAAATAAAAAGGAATCAGCAAAGTCAGAACTTTTGTCCTAGGCGGTCGGAGTGGGGACAATTGGGACGTGTGACGAAAATGGGGCCGCAGTAGTGAAATGGCCGAACTATTTTTTTCCACGCGGTCCGGGATTGGGACAAAATTGGTAAAAGTGGAAGTTTTGTTCTATCATGGCGGTGGTGCAGAGATTTTGGTCGGGACAATGGGAAAATATGCGGAGACGGCGGACAAAAGGGTGAAAATGCCACAAAGGAGCCAAGCTAAGCCCGAATCGGCCGATGCGAAGAATGTGTCTAGGATAGCCGAGACACGTGGACCCGATTTTGCCAAAATACCCGCAATTCAAAAGGAAAAGTCAAAGTTTGACCTCCCGAACTTCAAACGGCCATAACTTTTGACTCTGAGCTCCGATTTTCATAAAATTGGACTTTCTGGAATGAGCACGATGTCCTCTGCATCACAAAACTAGATTTCTTAATTTTAATAAGGGTAGATATATTTAAATAAAAGAAACATATTCAGCTCCAATTAGTTAATGCTCATTCCCATCAAATGACAAAAAAACGCCTGCCAGACCCAAAATAGCTGCTCGCACTCAGAAGGCCATAACTTTTGCATTTCTCAACGAAATCACACAAAATTGGTACCGTTGGAATCATGGCTCCAAGCCCAACGCACATCAATCAAGAAATTCTAGATTTTATGAGAAATCGATGGGTATTTTTCATAAAACGTGGCCGGGTTCATGACAGTGTTTTATTTGGTAGTTGGGAGTGCAATTAAGAGGCATGGTCATCATTCTTTCTTTGTTGCAGCACCTGGGATAGTATGGGGAGCCTTTTGCAAGTAACATACAATCATTTCACTCCATTTAGTGCCTCTTACAAGTGGTTGAAGGATAGATTTCAAGATTTCCATTTTCCCCTCTCTCTCTCTTCTCATTTTCCTATAAATTGGAGTGTTGGGCTCATTGTAAGGGAGGTAGTTTTAGTAGCAAAGCTCTGCCAAAATTACTTTGTGAAGCCAATGTGTTGTAGGCCCTTGTTGTGGACTCCTTGCATGGTGATCTAGGCCCTTATCTTGTAATAGATTGAATCTGTTATATCATGAAGCAATAAAATATAAGTTTGTGGATGCATCTTCCTCGTTGTGTTTTCTTGCATTCTTCTTTCCCCTTCAACCTTGATTACAAGTGTATTGTGTCTATATTTATGCTCTTACAAGGATCTATTATTATTGTGCATGTATGAAACATTGTTGTGAATGCATTTTTAGATTGTGGAGAATTGTTATCACCCCTTCTAGTATGCACTTTACTCCTAGTTTTCACACATTGGAAGACTACTCTCACACCCTCCTTTTCTAGTGTATCACCGCTTTAGTGTAGGCTTTCATTTTATGCATTCTCTCTCCTTGGTCCCTTGGAAAGTTAGATTAGAAAGATAGTTAGTTTTCCCTGCATTAGAGTAGATTGTGGTAGGTAGTTTAGGAGCAAGAACCAATTTTCTCGAGGTCTATCTCAAGTAGCAAGTCCCACAACTTGGAGATAGTACCCATGTTATCCAATCACACCGTGAGTTCAAGTATATGCACTTGTGTAAACATAAGGGTGTTGTGATTTGGTGATAATAGTTCTGGCACACCGGTGGGACCTTAGAGGTCTTCACTTAATTACGACAAGATTGATGTGCACTTGTTGTAAGTTTCCATCTTTGAAGGAGCTTTGAAATTACACATCTGGTGACTCCAAAAGAGGCATAATCCACTAGTTTTAGTAGTCCAAGCCTGGTAGATTTATGAGAAGAATACAGACCAGATCAAGAACTAGGGAGGAAGGATTGTTTGTTTATCTACACCTATCTCCAGGTAGAGAAAGAAGGGGAAGAAGAGCTCAAAGGTCTCCATCTCCACCGAATAGGACCTTGTCAACACCTCCACCTGGTAGGCCTTTCATCCAATCAACAAGAGTTCTTCGACCAATCAGGATGGCACAACCAAATCCATATGTCAACTTCACTGGCAGCAGTCCACTCACCTTGAATGCACAAAACCCAGTTCTGGTTGCAGCATTAAAGAGCATCCCATACTTCACTAGAGAGAACCAGACTTCCCCTAGTGATCATGTCCAAGATATTGTGAATGTCTATACAATCCATGAAATCCATGAGATGGACATTGCAGTCAAGCTGCTTGCCTCTTCATTCAAAGGGAAAGCTTCACAATGGTTCAGGAGTCTCCCGACAAGCTCTATCTAGAATTGGAATCAGCTATGCATAGCTCTTCACAACTAGTTTGGAGAGAAAGGTGACAACTTATCTTTGTTGGAGCAACTAACAACAATCAAGAGAGCCCCAAACGAGTAATTAACAGACTTCAACCTCAGATTCCAATGGACTTGGGACAGGATTCCAACAAGCGAGTAAAGCCCACTAATGAAGGTGCCTTCTTATACTTTCTTAGGGCTTTAAATTCTGATATTTCTTTGATGATTCAGTCAATGGGGGCACAACCTTGCCCGTAGCCTATAGCCTTTCCATAGGGGCTGAGAATTGTTTGATTCAAGCTGGCAAAATCACACCTAGGCCACCCATGCCTCTGTACCTGAATTAGAAAGTCCAAACACTAGTCAAGCACCTACATTAGCTCCCATCCCTACTCCAAGAAATCAAATTCAACTGAAGCCTCTACCTCATCATCTAACAACTCCAAGGAACTCCAAGAGGTCATGAAGCAATTGCAAAACTTGGGTAACGAGTTGGTGACAATAAAGAGGCAGCAAGCTCAAAATGTTAGATCATACCAGCCTCAAACTCAACCCAATAGACCTCCATATCAGCCCAATAGGCCACCCATTCAAACTACAAATCAGAATCAAGTCAAAAATTCTGCTAATAGGCCATTCCAACCTTACAATCCCAATGTTGCATCCACATCTAGAGCTTTGGTACTAGTGCAAAATAACATGGCCCAGGAATATGATTGGTGTTTCCCATGCAGTCAGCCACATAACCAATCAATGTGCTTTAATGGTGCATTAAATCAGGCTTTGATGGTGCAAAACCGTTGGTGGGTCGCAAGAATCTAGCCACGAAGAAGATCAAAATAGAAGCACCTCAGCAAGGACATCTCGAATGAAACTACACTTGTCAATTGGCAAGCTGAAGATTTTTGTGGTATAAATCAAATACCTTCTCAAAGTGTAGCAGCCAATACATGCTCCAAGAAGAGAAACATTAGGGAAGGACAGTCATCCAACTCAAATGGTCCACAACCCTCTATTATTCCACAAGGTGTTGGCAATCAAAGTGCAGTTCCAAATGTGCAAGGTCAGCCCAAACCACCTTCTAAACCATCTCAAGTGTCGGTTGCAACAACTCAAGTGCTAGAGAAGAATGTGCAAGGCAAGGGGCAAGAGAGATAGCTCATTCAACATCATTGAGTAGATGAAGAAAATGAATGTAAACATCTCAATGTGGGAGTCATTGGCTATCCCAGGACAAAGAGACCTATTGCAGGTTGCTATGGCAAATTGGTCAGCATCAAATCAGCCACCCAATCAACAAGAAAAATTTCTTACCAATGCAACTCAGCCTGAAGGAAATCATGGAGGAAAACAAGGTAAAAATTTGAAGCCCCCTCCATTCTATGTCTCATTGATCATAGGAGATAAGTTGGTACATAATTACATGATTGACTCGGGAGCAAGTAGCTCAGTCATGCCAAAACAAATAGCTGATCAGTTAGGTCTTCAATATGAAGTCATCTCTAAGGGTGTAGTGCAATTGGATGGGAAAGCAAAGTGACAATGGTTGGAGTAATCAAAGATTTGAGCCTCACATTACATGTGTGTCCCAATGTAATGGTGTTACAAGATGTGTCAGTCATAGACTTGCCACCACTCTTTGCATTGTGTTTGTCAAGAGACTTCACTGCTAAAATTGGAGGCTATCTTTGGCTGATTGGTCACACATGTTATTTAGAACAAGGTATGGAACTAAGGCTACAATCAGATCTGAGCCTATTGCAGATTTTCACATAGAGCCCCATACGCCAAGTCCAATCAATGCAAATTGTTCAACATTCGATCAAGAGGATTATCCAAGCACTCATGAAGCTGACACCAAGGTTGGATGCATTCGGACTTGACTCTTGATGAATGGGCAAACAAAAGACATGCATTTGATCCATACAAAGAAATGGAGGAATCTGAGCTAGGAGTTTATTGTTTGCATGAAGAGAATCAACCTCTCCCCAACATCACCAAGCTAGATCACAAGGACGAGAATGAAGTATGGAAATTGTTCTTTGATGGATCAAGGAGTAGACAAGGTGCAGGAGGAGGAGCTATGCTCATTTCACCACAAGGTACAAAGTATTACTCGGCCTTTCATTTCCAGTTTTCTTGCTCAAACAACACAACTGAGTATGAAGCCTTAATTCATGGATTGCACTGGGCAAGGAAGAAAGGCATCAAGAATTTACAAGTATTTGGTGATAGTGAGCTGATCGTGAACAGGTCAGAGGAAAAAATGCTGCCAAGAATGATCTATTGAAGAACTACAAAAATCAGGTATGGGATCTTATTGAAGATTTTGAAGCTTTTAGCATCAATTCCATCCCAAGGAAGAAGAATGAAAAAGAAACAAATGGCAACAATTGGGGCTGTGTTTGATGTTGTAGAAAGTATCAAAAGTGAGAAATCTCAGCCTCATATCAAAGTGGTTGTGAGACCAGCTATTCCGATAACAATACAAGTTGGCAAGTCTTTGAGAATGATCAACAAATTGTCAATTTTCTACAAGAAGAAGTTGAGTTCTCCGCTAGAAATCAAGACAAGTTGGAGCAGCAATATGGTGACCAAGTGGTGCAGCTGAGAACTAACAAATTACCAAAAGGCCTCATAACCTTGGAGTCAATCTTCAACCCGAATGATCAGTTCGAAGGAGAAAGTGAACATTCAAGTAAAGGGTGAAGATTCAGAGCCTATTTTAGTAGATGAAGGCAAGACATTGCAAATTGGAAAAGTAAGTACCCCACAAGAGAAATCTGATTTTGTTTAGCTTTTTCAAGAGTTCCAGATGTCTTTGCTTGGACTTACAAGGATTTAAGAGGTTTCAACCCAAAGTTGGCACAACATACTATTGAGTGGATCCGAATCCAAGCCTATCAGAAGAAGCAAAGGCCAGTGAATCCCCATATTGAACCTCTCATGAGAAAAGAGTTGAACAAGCTTATTGAGGCTAGTATCATCTTCCCTATCAAACACTCAAGTTGGGTTGCAAACTTGGTGCCAGTGAGAAAGAGAAATGGAGAAATAAGATTGTGTGTGGATTTCCGTGATCTAAATAGAGCATCACTCAAGGATCATTATCCACTTCCATCAATGGAACAAATCTTGTAAGTTATAGCTGGTTCAGAAAGGTTTTCATTGCTAGATGGATACTCAAGCTATAATCAAATAATGGTGAAGGAAGAAGATCAATTCAAGACAGCCTTCACTACAAAATGGGGCACATATGCTTACAAGAAGATGCCATTTGGACTGTCAAATGCCAAAGCAACATTTCAGCAAGCTATGGATATGGCGTTCAAAGGCTTAATCAACAAGATAGTGTTGGTATACCTAGATGATATCACTATCTTCTCAAAGAATGCAAGCAGACCATCTCTTTCACCTCAGACAAGTGTTTCAGAGGTGTAGAAGGTTTGGAGTGTCGTTGAATCCGAAGAAGTGTGTATTCTTGGCACATGAGGGCAAATTGTTGGGCCACATTGTCTCAAGGGAAGGGTTAACAATTGATCCTGAAAGGGTTGAAGCCATCCGAACACTTCCATTTCCACACCACAAGAAATCTCTCCAAAGCTTCTTGGGAAGGATAAACTTTGTCCGCAGATTTGTGCCTAATTTTGCCACTCTTGTGAAGCCTTTAACAATGATGTTGAAGAAGAGTCTTGCATTCAAATGGACAACAGAAGGCAAAGAGAGTTTTGAGAACATCAAGCATGCAATATCACAAGCTCCAACTCTTATCAACCCAAACTTTTCAAAGGATTTCATGTTGTATGCTTTTGGAGGATCAGATACAATCTCAACTATCTTGACACAAATTGAATAGAGAAGGTTTAGAACAGCCCATAGCATTCTTCAGTCAAATCTTGGAAGATTACAAAGTAAAGTATTCTTTCATTAAAAAGCATGTCCTTGCTGTCATTAGGAGTTTGAAGAAGTTCAGACACTTGGTCTCGAACAATAAGATTCAACTACTGGTGTCTCATGTTGGTGTCAAGGACTTTCTCCTAAACAAGGATTTGAATGAGAAGAGAGCAGGTTGGATCACTCGGGTGATGGAATATGATATTGAAATCAAAGTGACCAAACTGGTTCGTGGCAAAGGTTTGTGTGAGCACCTTGCTTCCAAACAACCCGACGGATCAAAAGGTGAAGATGTTGTCCTATTACTACAAAATGATCAAGAACAACCAACTGATGATGCACCCATTCCATGTTGGACTCAAGACTTGGTGCATTACCTCCAAACAGGTTTGTGCCCTCTAGAATGGAACAAAGCTAAGAGGAGATACTTTAGATTACAAGCTATCCCGTATGTACTCATTAATGGCATCTTGTTCAAGAAGGACATCAATGGTGTTCTATTAAGATGCATTGGAACAGGTCAAGTTGAGAAGATATTACACGAGTTCCATGATGGGGAAGTAGGAGGCCACTTTGCTCCATGAGTAACAACTCTCAAAATCATGAAAGCTGGTTACTATTGGCCTACGGTGTTCAATGATTACTACTCATGGGTCAAGAAATGCAAGAGATGTGCATTCTTCACAGGGAAGGAAAGGTTAGCAGCACTACCCCTTCATCTAATTTTAGTAGATCAGCCATTCATGTAATGGGGATTGGACTTCATTGGGGTTATCAATCCAAATTCAAGTCAAGGCCACAAGTGGATACTTACGGCAATAGACTATTTCACCAAGTGGACTGAAGTAGTGGCACTCAAGGAGGCAAATGAATCCAACATCTTAGATTTTATACGAAGGGATAGTCACGAGGTTGGTGTCCCTGCCACTATCATATCAGAAAATGCATTGGCATTCCTCGCACAAAGATCACTAAATGGGCTGTCAAGAATGGTGTGTACCTTAGCACTTCATCGAATTATTACCCTCAGGGTAATGGTCAAGCCGAGTCTACGAACAAGAACCTACTAAGAATCATAAGGAGAACTCTTGATGAGAATCGAAGACTTGGCACGCAAAGCTCAAATCAGCCCTATGGGCTGATAGAATCACACCCAAGAGGTCTACAAGAAGCTCTCCATACAAGCTTGTATATGGGAAAGAAGTAGTTCTACCTATATCACTCGAGTTGCCAGCATTGGAACTCATGAAACAAAGTTGGAACTAGTTGAGTTTGAGCCTATGGAAATCAAGTATGCAGAGCTGATGGAATTAGAAGAAACAAGAGAACATGCAATGCAGACCATGGAAAAGATAAAGCATTGTCAAGAAGAGTTTTGACAAGAAAGCTAAGGCCAGGATATTACAAACTGGAGATTTGGTACTGAAGTGGGATGCTGTTGATCGTGCAAAGTCGGAAAGCATTCCAAGTTCGATGCCATATGGAGTGGCCCATATATGATCATTGAATGCAAAGGTAGCAATGCCTTCCGGCTAGCTAAGTTGGATGGTGAAGAGTTGCAGATTCCGGTCAATGGAATCTATCTCAAACGTTGCTACTAGAAGGAGAGTTTCTCACCCTTGTAAATATTAATTTAGAATTTCCATTCCTCCAAGTGCTTATGCACATTGTACTATTGTTAGAATAGTTTTCATTTCCCTAAGTGCTTGGCGCACATGTCCTATTGCTTCTAGTGTGTGCATGTTTACAGTTCATCGAGCCTCGGAAAAGAATTTGCAGCCACAGGAGAATCAGATCAACAAATGTTTCAATGGCTCAAGGATACAGGTTTTCAAATTTTAGATCAGAGAAAGATTATCAGATAGACTCCATGCCCAATGGATTGCTACAGGAAGCTGGCCATTCTTCATCTGGTAGGTAGATAACCCCATTGAGTCACCAAAATTGTTATCCAAAATTCACCCCTCGAGGTAAATTTTGATAACATGCATCAGATTCTTGAGTCCCAAGCAAGTAGATTGATTCAATGCCCAAAATTGTGTTTTTGGGGCCCTTTGGCTTCTCTCTAACTTTCGCATCCCAAGGAAAAATCCCAACAAGTTAGAAAAAATTGAAAAAATGCAAAAATGAAGTTATAGCTTGTTTTAATGCATTGCGGGTTTGAAGGCTATGGGTCATACTAGTGTGGATCATACCAAGGTTCATCATACCAATTTTGTGGGCTGAAATACAAAGGAATCGGCAAAGTCGGAACTTTTTGTCCTAGGTGTCTCCATGGGACAATTGGGACGTGCGACGGATGTGTAAAGCCGAAATGGGCAGCGTGTGAAAATTGGCAAAAGCGGAAGTTTTGTTCCACACAGTCTAGGACACTGGGACAAAAGTATGCATGGGACGTGAATCGGCCGATTTGCCACAAGTCAGTCAATTGTGGGTGGTGCAGAGATTTTTGTCCGGGACAGTCGAGACAAAAGTACGTGCGAGACGTGTAAAGGTGAAAACACCGCACAAGGAGCCAAGCTAAGCCCAAATCAGCCAATGTGGAAGAATGTGTCTAGGACAGCCGGGACACATGGACCCGATTTTGCCGCAATACCCACAATTCAAAAGGAAAAGTCAAAGTTTGACCTCCCAAACTTCAAACGGCCATAACTTTGACTCAAAGCTCCGATTTTCATAAAATTGGACTTTCTAGAACGAGCATGATGTCCTCTCGCTTCACAAAACTAGATTTCTTAATTTTAAAAGGGTAGATATATTTAAATGAAAGAAGCATATTCAGCTCTCAGTCGATTAATGCTCATTCCCGTCAAATGACAAGAAAACGCCCGCTGACTCCAAAATAGCTGCTTGCACTCAGAAGGCCATAAATTTTGCATTTCTCAACAAAATCACACAAAATTGGTACCATTGGAATTGTGGATCGAGCCCGACACACAAAAATCAAGAAATTCTAGATTTGATGAGAAATAGATGGGGATTTTTCATAAAACGTGGCCGGGTTCATGACAGTGTTTTATTTGGTAGTTGGGAGTGCAATTAAGAGGCATGGTCATCATTCTTTCTCTACTGCAAAACCTGGGACAATATGGGGAGCCTTTTGCAAGTAACATACAATCATTTCACTCCATTTAGTGCCTCTTACAAGTGGTTAAAGGATAGATTTTGGGATTTCCATTTTCCCCTCTCTCTCTCTCTTCTCATTTTCCTATAAATTGGAGTGTTGGGCTCATTATAAGGGAGGTAGTTTTGTAGAAAAGCTCGCCAAAATTGCTTTGTGAAGCCAACGTGCTTTGCAGCCCTGTTGTGGACCCTCGCATGGTGATCCGTGCCCTTATCTTGTAATGATTGAACTATGCATATCATAAAGCAATAAAATATAAGTGGTGTCACCGTGATTTCACCCCGAAATCTGTGACTACCCAATTCAAAAAAAATTCGTACTTTTAAAATAGTGGGTCATTTGTTGTTTTTATTGCCTGAAAGTTCTTGTATTGCGTCAAGATAATCCCAAAGAGCCATATTAGCCCTTTTCGCCAAATACCCAGATGCCCAAAATTGTTTTATTCTGTCGTCGGGATTTGTCTGCGGGAAATTTGTATTTAATTATTTTGAGCCCCGTATGAGGCTATTTGCGCTCCGTTTCAACTCTGTTATAAGCGAATATGTTATTATTCCTATATACCAGAAGGATTTTAACTTATTTTAAGTTTTGGGCTTTATTTGTAACTTTTGGCAATTTTTCGTGTTTTTGTGGTGTCCCGTTCTGTTTTCTGTAAAATTTCTCTGGAACAACTCCTTCGCCGGGTAAGCCCGATTTTTGGCCTGGAGCAGCTGGAAAACATACACGCACATTTTGCCCGGAGGAAGTCATCATCGGAGGTCTGGATCACTGGGAAAAAGCGAAGTCGTGCACAGAAAAGCCCCTGCGGGGATGGGCGCCTTTTTGGAAAACAAAGGATTTAAGCTGCGATGGGAAAAATATAAGCCGCAGGCAGGATGGGAATTATATGCCTGCCTGGCAGGGTACTTTTTCCCGTGTTATAAAAGTCACTTAAGCCGCTGCAGTGGGAAAATAGAGGTCGCAGGTGTGGGAATTTATTGCACGCCTTACAGGTAAAAATTCCCATGATATAATAAAAGGAAAGTGACTTAAGTGAAATCATGGGATTTTAGTGCCTGCCTTGCAGGGTAAAGAATCCCATTGCAAAATTCAAATCACTTAAGTGGATCATGGGATTTTGGTGCCTGCCTGGTGGTAAAGAATCCCATTATAAAAAAATTCTTAAAAATAGAATTACATGTGCAAAAAAGTGCGCCCCCTTTGGTGATGGATTAAAGTGATTAAATTGATTATTTTTAATAATCTTTCTCCTTGGAAAAAGTGCGCCCAAGCTTGAGGAGGTCAAAAAGTCAAAGGAAGAATAAAAGAAAGGAATTAAATTAATTAAATTTAATTTATTTAGTGGTTGCCCCTCTCCTTGGAAAAAGTGCGCCCCATTTAGGAGTTATTTAATGATTTTAAATGCATTAAATCATTAAATTAATTTCTATTTTCAGTGGCTATGGTCAAAGCACACTGTGAGGCTAAAGTTAAGTGCTGTGTGAAGGATTAAATTGGATTAATTTAATTTATTGGATGGCTGTCCTTAAACATGCAATTTTTAAAAGAGAAAAGCATGATTTTTAATTAATTAATTGCCTTTAATTGTTAGGGCAATTATTAATTATAGAATTGTGAAGGTTATATAAGCATGGGCAGCCATATGGATTTATTATTCAACACACAGGTAAAGAATTGCAGCAAGGAGAAAAAGTGCGCCCCCTTTAGAGGAAGGATTTTGCACAGACAAAGTGCTAACAAAGGCTAAAAGCTTCCAGATTTGGCGCATGCTTTGGAGAAGGTTCATCTTCGTCTGCACAATTGTTTTCACAGGTGTTAAAGGAGCTCAGGTGTTGATTGAAAGGATTCATGCTCTCTTTATGTGCAAATTAAACACCAATTTTTGGGGCAGCAGGCTTGAAAAGTGCAGATTTTTATAATTTAAATTCACTATTCATACTCCGGTGGCCATTTTTGTCTGAATAAATTGCAGGAATTCATTACAGGTGCTTTATAAAAGAAAAGGAGTTTTTATCAATGTCCAATACATTGCAAATATCCTCCGAATCTGAAGAATTGTCCAGATCTCGCACCAGTATTGAAGAAATCCGGCCAAATTAGAAGAAAAAGAATTATTCAGACAAAGATTGATAAAGCTATGGCAAAAGGAGATGAAAAAGAGAGCACGATGGATTCATGCATTGCTTCTAAACTTTCAGACATAGGAGACACGGATCTAGGCCCGTAACCCTTTTCTCGATTTGATCGATGATCCAGAGCTGGAAAGACTTCACTCATGCGTGCGGTCAAAAGTAGAGGAATTATTCGAGCTGCAGCTTTCCCATGTACAGCCCAATTGCCAGAGTTTGTGATGGAGTGTGCTAGATCTTATCATCCTTCATCCAGATCAGTGCGTGATGTAAGCGGGAAAGACAATAATTCGTTTGGATGCGTAATTCTTCGATTATTGTTTCAAGATTCCAAGCATTTAAAGGTGGTGACTTCTATTAGCATTCAGGATGCTGACAGTAGGTGGGAAAAGCATAGAGCTGATTGTGTGAGCATCATGAATAGCCGGTTCATGAAGAAGCCTAGATCCCCTTCCAAGTTCCCGAGAACTCTTCCACGATCCAATTTGGTGCAGGAGGCGGATGATATTGTCAAATTGCTATGCAGGTTGAATGGTGAAGCGAATGCCTACACTTTCCGGACATGGATGTATGCTTTCATCAGGACCATTGAAATCAACAAGGTTGATTCTATAATCAGTTGGTCAGAAATTATTAGCAGCAACATCGGTGAGCAACTGCGGAACGTAAAGCGTACCTTCAGCTTCAAGATGACTTCATACTTGGTATATGCTGCAGCTTCACAGGGTGTCTTTTCCAAGCTGGATAGATGTGGTATTCTTTCCAAGGATCCCATTTTCGAGTGCTACCCGCAGCTTACTGCACTGCGTGCTGCGAGAAGGACTTCAAAGTGATCAACGATGGTTTCTTCTACGATTTCATCCGCAGTTAGACAAAGACTGAAGACTCACAGGGTAAGCAAGGAAGCATGGGAAGCAGTGTCCAAGATTGGCAGTGTATTCATCCAGTTTGCAGATTTCACATACATCAGGGTTACGAGCTTTTCAGGTGAACCAACAAAGATGCCAAGGTACCCGAGTGACAGATTGATTGCCATGGAGCTGAGCAGGCAACTTGTGGAGTTACACGACCTTCAAGTAAGCGGCACAAGTCTACGGGCTTCTTCCCACTCACTGTGGGATATTACAGTTGCATCAGCATTCACAGAGCTCGAGGGATGGAAGCACAAATGTTGTCCGAGTATGAGCAAGAGTTCTTCCCTGCACGGCTTAATTTCGATCCATTTGGAATAGCCAGGAAGACAATCTCCCAGGAGTACGCACATGTGCCTTCGTTAGAAGATTTCTGGATGAAGTGCAGAAGTGAGTACGAGGTCAGAAAGAAAGATTTCAGCAGGCTGTCGGCAAAGCAAGTATTTGACTTTGGACTAGCGCGGATACCTGCGGATCTTAAAGATGATGGGAACGTGGTACTTGACACTTACCATCAAATGGGAGGAGATAAAGCTCTACTGCAGGATAGCAATGGCGGCTGCAGCACAATAGAAGAAAGATCTGGAGCTGTGTTGGTGAGTACTTCGAGCTGGTTGTTAACGAAGGGATACTGCCTTGATGAAGTATTGATGAACCAAATCACAGGCAACTTCGGCACAGGAGATTCCCTCAAGCGAAAGCATGAAGGAGAGAGCAGCAGAAGGTCCGAGAAGTTGAAAGTACGCAGAAGATCTCAAGAGAAAGAGAAGACCACTTCTACGACCATAGCTTTGACTCCGACTTCTCCAGTACCTAGTGGATCACCAACTATTGCACCACAGCAGCAGGATGCTTCCATGCCTTCATTAAAACCAGCAACGTTCATCTTCTCTCCGCAGCCACTTCGTTCAGCACCCGTTCCAGAGGAGATGTTGAAGCTGCAGATGACGGAGTTCGAAAGAGCTTTGTCCTTGGATGTTTCAGAGGATGGCAGCCATGATACTGTGGCACTTTCTGATGGAGAGGATGCAGAGCGGGAAATGGTAGTGCACTCAGCAACTTCTCACTCTCCGAGAAGTAATTTCTCGGAATGGTTAGCTTTGCAGTTGGTTCCGGAAGCAAGAGTAGAGATGAACTTAGAGGAACATGACTTGCAGCTACTTCAGGATCTGAGCAGAAGAGACAGAAGGCCTAAAGTTGCTAAAGCAACTTCTAGGTTGATCATCGAGGATTCGGGAGAGAAGTTTGCTGAGATATTAATCCCGGCGGAAGGAAAGGTAGAAGAGGAACTCACGGCAGAAGATGTGACGGTGACCAAAATACCACTCGGTCAAGCTACCACTGAAGGATTGAAGCAGGACACGCAGACGTTGCTGGATGCTTTGTTCCTTAGGCTTGACAGTGAAAAGGCGGAGAAAGAAGAGCTGCAGAAGCAAATATCTCAATTATGTGAGATCATAGCCAAGGTTGCTAAACCTTCCGTTCAGCCCATTTCAGCGCAGGTGAGTGATCATCTTATGCAGGAAATGGAAGATGCAAGCAATCAAGTAAAGGCTATTGACGAATGGAAGGATCTGATTATTCGTCAAGCTTCTGTGCAACTTGGGGAAGTGCCAGCCCGCCTAAAGGTTATGAACGATGCAGAAAATCAACTAAAGCAACTGATAGAAAGCATAGAAGGAATAAATACAGTTGCAGAGAGTAACCTGAGTATTTTGGCCGAGATCAACAAGTCACGGAGATGTATTGGTCAGTAGAACAAATTGTGCTTGGATGGATCGGGCCGAGAAGGGGAAGCAGCTAGAGTTTGCGCAGATCTTTCCGTTTGGAGATCTGCAGAGTTTTGTCAAGAGGATGCAGCGCTGAGAGTAGAACATCGATTTGCACGGACAAGATTATTTCTTTCACCGAGGAAAGAGTGGATGGAGGTATTACTTCATACGTGCGATTGTTTCTAACGAGGTGCATGATTCCCTGGAGGGTTCTCTTCGATGGTGCAAAAGAGGATTGACAAAGCCACCAAGCCTTTCACGATGAACTCTATCAAGAGGGTTTGGTGACACCGCAGTGCATATCATGCGAGATTTGGGCCAAGTTTGGAAGAAGTGGAAGCATGCACCAAAGTGTTGAATGAAGGATTGCTGCAATTCAGAACAGAGAAGGAAGCAGTAGCTAAAACAGACGGAAAGATGCTAAACTATATGTTCGACAAGTATATCAGATATCAGAACAAGAAGAAGATGTAGATGCTACAGCTGGCATGACTTCTTCTATTCTTTCTTCTTCTATTTTCTATGTTCCCGGATGAAATTGTAAACTTCTAAGTTATTGGTTTTGCAACCATTACTTGAAGTCATGTGGAACCTTTCTATTAGTTAAGTGATACATGTGTCACTTAAGAAGAAGTTAGTTGAGGATGATTGCCAAATGTCATCTTTACTTGTTGTTCACACTTTAGTTCAGTTTGAGTCTTCTGTTTGTACTTTCCCTCCTACATTCTATAAGTAGGAGAAGAACCTCCGGGTTATTCATCGATCAGAATTTGTAAGAAGCAATCTTGTGTTCTAGACTTTGTGCTGAACCCCTGAGAGCCACTTGTTGCAGAGGAATACAAAGAAGCAGGTTTCAGGAGAACTTTGTGTCATGGCGTACTGTGTTTCTTGCTTTTAAATCTTAGATCTTTAAAGTAAACTTTGTGTTATTTTAGATCTAGATCTAGAACTACCTTTGCTTTAGAATTCTGTGTGTTCAAATCTATTAAGTTTCTTCTATGTGCATGCAATTAGCTCTGATATCTACTGATTGGGATGCACATCTTCCTTACTTCTTCTCTGTAATTCCTTTACTTCCTTCTTCTATAATTTTCCTTTCTTAAACAGCTGCTTACTTGCTACAGAACTTCTTATTTATGGTTCATGAACTAAGTTGTTAAAGTAAAACCCCTGATAGATAAAAACACATTTATATTGACAAATCGACACGGGAGCCTCACCGGTTAAATGAGGAGATTTATCTCATGATCGCCTAGGTTTGATGCTATGCGTAAAATCTAGCCAACAATAAGTTTGTGGATGCATCTTCCCCTGTTGTGTTTTCTTGCATTCTTCTTGCCCCTTCAACCTTGATTACAAGTGTATTGTGTCTATCTTTATGCTCTTGCAAGGATCTATTATTATTGTGCATGTATGAAACATTGTTGTGAATGCATTTTCAGATTGTGGAGAATTGTTATCACCCCTTCTAGTATGCACTTTACTCCTAGTTTTCACACATTGGAAGACTACTCTCACACCCTCCTTTTCTAGTGTATCACCGCTTTAGTGTAGGCTTTCATTTTTATGCATTCTCTCTCCTTGGTCCCTTGGAAAGTTAGATTAAGAAATATATTTGTGCCTACATTAGAGTAGATTGTGCCAGGTAGTTTAGGAGCAAGAACCAGCTTTCTCTGGAGGTCTATCTCAAGTAGCAAGTCCCACAACTTAGAGATAGTACCCATGTTATCCAATCACACCGCAAGCTCAAGTATATGCACTTGTAGAAACATAAGGGTGTTGTGATTCGGTGATAACAATTACATCTTGTCATTCCATTAAAAACATCCATCATACCATAGTAGTGATTTGAAATCGTGTGGTTATCCATCATTATCCTAAAACACCTTAAAGATGAACACCATGGCTCTGTTCATCGCATCTTTCTCTATGGATAAGTTCCTCTTTAGTAGAACCCCATAATCACTACATTCATTCCCCTATATCAATTAAAAGGTAACATAATTTAGTAATATGAATGTGTAGATCATATATGCACCATTTCCCCTCCTTGAAATGATCTATTAGGGATTTTCCTCACTAAAAATATATGTATCAAAATCATTTGGATGCATTTCTCAAAAACAAAAAATAAACGGTAGAATGATCCCTTAAAGGAAAACTATCCATCATAGGTGATCCCTTCAAGGAAAGCTATCTATAAAAAAATCAAAGGAAAAAGAGTAGATCGATCCTCAAGGATAGCTACCGATTAAAAATATAGACCATGTCCTTGAAGGATGACTACTCATAAAAAAGGGCTTCCCGCATTGATCAGCCTTTTAAATAAATACATCAATATCAAAAGCATTGAGGAATGTTTCCTACATGGATCAACCTTCTTCTTATAGCAAACTTCTCACATTGATCGGTTTTCTCAAAATCAAAGTAAAGTCGGGCATATCTCTTTAGACCTATGGAAAAGGAGAATTTGTTTTCCTCATTGATTTATACATGTTTAAACCCCCTTTTATGTCCTAATAACGAATCTCTCATTTTTAAGTATTATGTAACTAACCATTGATGATCATAGTTAACATTTGTTAAAGGTTGTAAGTACAAAATCATTCAAGATTTGAAACCCATCGTGTATGTACCAAATCCATAGTAGGGAAATTGTTCCATTTTTATCCAATTCTACTAAGTCACATTTTTATACGATCACATTTTCATATATCACATATAATGCTAACATAATTAAACCTAAATCACATTTCATCATATATTTATCTGACATCAACACATTTAAATTAAAAAAACATATACCACCATACATATTCAACACATGAAAGATAAAAACAATATAGACCATAAAACCTCATCATCATCATATATCGATGAAATCCATATACATAAATATCCAAAATAAACTTTTTAAGAGTCATGTCAACAAAATACATCATAAAAAAATTGTCTTCCATGATCTATACAACTACATATCAAGAGTTTATAAACTGAAACTCTCCAAGAGACTAGCGAGGAGGAGTTATAATACCCTCTCCTCCGCACACTTCCACCTCTAGCTATTCTTGGACCACCCATAACACCAAAGTATCTCCTCTAACCTCTCCTCCACTATCTCTTACTCGCTCGATCTCTCGAGGTGAATAAACTACACTTTCACCACTAGTAGTAGGGCATGTTGTCCTTTAATTCAAACAATCGGCATACAAATCGTGTTCTGAAACTCATGAGTCACCATATCAATATAATATTGTAACTTGGCCTTCATTGACTCATAGTGAGCCCTAAAAACTATCTCAGTCCCGTAGGTGGCCTTTGTCCACTAGATTGTGGCCTCACTCTACTAATACCATGTCTCTCCCCACTTTCTTGTTCTCTCCGAGCCATATCGCCTAACTCTACACCAGAAATAGAAGGTTCAATAATCCCTAAGGCCTTCCTCATCTAATATCTCCGACCCTTGTACTAATCTCTATCTGCAACAACCTAGTCCAACCGAGCTCTGTAATCCTCTTGCTCTACTATCACGATGTCTCTCTCGGTGATCAAGCCACCTCGCTCAAAGCCAATCAATGTATCTCGGATACCCATGAGGTCATCCCTCTCCCTATTGGCCACATATCTCTCACCCTAAACTATGAACTTCTTAGTCATAACTAATACTATGGTTGTCACCAACTCATCATCACCATCCTCCTCACTATCACCCTTGGTACCGTCCACTTCCTCATGTGCCACTTCTCCTCTCCCTACCCGAGCATGTACTCATCCGACTCTTTGTGCTGCTCTCTTAGAGACATGAGGCCTATCAAAGTTCCTTAATACATGGGTCCACCATGTTGTATATTCAGGAGTCACCCTCACATCATCAATAGGAACAATTTGACCCTATTCATTAGGATCTCGTGGACCCTAGTTGATCCACGATATCCTCAGGATCTATCACAATGGCTCTCGCAGTCTTTGTATACCCATCCTCTCGCCTATACTATGAGGCTCCACCGCACTCCCTGTGTCAATCCAAACTATCTCCTAACATGGTCAAAATGAAGTAACTTGTGCTCACCTAGTCGACGAGTCTCCATCCATACGTAATGTTGTAAACTAACCAACTCACTAGCAAACTCAAGGCCAAACAGGAAAATCTAGGTATGGCCTCCATACCACATCACCAATCTGTAGTCCAGACAATAGCTCTCTATAATATCCTGATCTCTTCCTCTTCAACCACCGGCCGGCATCCTCCTCTATCTCATGAAACCAAGATGCTCATCACTAATCACCCCAAGAAATCATGTCCAATGAGCAATAACAATATGCTCAAAGGCTCGAGCTTGTAGTAAAAATCCAATGTCAATGCCATATCTCTTTTGGACCTTCCAAGCCCATAACTCTTTGTATGTTTGAGCAAGTAGGGTAGGACCCCACTCAAAAATAGTCTGCTCCTCCATCATCTCAGCTACAACTCCCATCATCATCCAAGGAAATTGGCCACCTCCTAAATCTGGAAATGCATAGTAAAGAAGGGTCATCATCATCATGGCCATCCGGGTACATCCCACTCTCTTAGCTAAATACGATCTAGCATAAGCAATCCCCCTAACTCCAGTATGATATCCCCTACATCATCCCCATATAATCTATTCATAATATCATCTTGCTCCTCCTCAGTGATGAAATAAACACCCTCCCCCAGATAGGAAATCTCAGGATGTGATGAACATCCTCTAAAGTGATTTTATTCTCTCCAAAGAGGTAACCAAAAAGTTTTGCTGGAAGGATTCCACCACTCTAGTAAAGCCAACATAAAACTCCTACATTTGTGTAACCACCGATAATGTCTCATACCACCAAAACCTATGGCCTCGACATGATCACAATCATCCTCAGACATATCATCTCTAACCTGATCCAAGATCAATGGTATACAATCTGGATAATCAATTTGGCATCCACCGTAAAATAGAAATAATCTAACATCAAGTATCATCCAAAATAATATATGATTGAAAAATTAAAACCATCCACAACATATCAAAAATAAAGCATCATCTTCTAAAAACATTAATACTAACAACGTCTAAAACATTAAATAATTAGATAATGCTTCACTATTTAAAATTAAAATCCCATATTCGAAAGCAAAAATAATAGATTACACAAAATTGCTTACAATTTAATGTTGTCGCAAAACAAAATTAGTGTCGACATCAATTACATTCAACACCAATGTTAATATTGAAACCACACACATCACAAATAATTCAAAATATCTCGTATTGCAAATAAAATTTAAACCATTTGCATATCATAATAATCGTCAATGATTTACTTTAAACATCGTTGATCAGTATAAATCGTTGGCAATTCTTACATTTTTGCCCAGTGGAATTTGCACGACCCCAAAATGTCAAACTAGGGAAACTACTTAAACACATTACACATAAAAATATGTATTTCCCTATATTACGTTACAATGAGATCACCCATAAATGTTCCATCATTTTTTTCTGACCCCTTTTTAAGACGTCAGACAAAAGGGGGCAAATGTAGACACCGAAATTCTACTCTCCCCCATCGTCAATAGTTTTTCCCATTCACACTTACAATTTATCATATTGATATCCATTGGTTTAAATATTATTATCATTTGGGTTATCTAATTAAATCCATTCAAACTCATTTCTAAATCCCTTTACCCAACATATCTACTATAGACCATTGTATATCCATAAAATCTTAATCTTATAATATCCTAACATAATCTATACATTATCCTAATATATCTAACTCAACTAACTAAAATATATTCTAAACAAACTTAGGCGAATATAATATAATATAATATAACCATTATAATGTAACATCATATTCAAAAATAAAATTCATGATCTTATCCCTCAAATACACAACGAATAAACTTGAATTAGGCAATTGTTTCAACTATTAACTAAATAAACTCAAATAACCCAAAATCATCGATGTTTCGGTAAAACACTAGCGATTATATAAGCATGTTTTGTAGTCTCATTCATGGATCATCCGCTAACATCTTTGAGCCAATTCTCTCGCCATCCTTCCATATCTTCGATTGAAAATGTTATTAGTCTTCGTTTAGCATATTTTTACAACATGATTAACTCTATATCATTTTATATAGTTGTTTCCATTTGGAGAATCTTCTACAAAGTGTGTCCAAGAGCTCTGAGTTTCCAATTGCACATCCTCCTTTGTTCATGGATCCATTCAAGCCCTCGATAGTGCAATTCATCTCTGCTCACTACATTTGTTTGTCATACAAAGACCTACACTCACCATTAACAAGCTTGATCTTCACCAATTTTTAGATTCCAATAGCTTCAATCTCCATTCAAATCAAAGTAGGACTTTAAATTTGCATATTTTATTTATATATTTGAAACATTCATTATCAAAAATCCTTTTAATTTACACTATAATCAAAATCAAATTGATTAATTTGTCGTAAAATTGATTAATTTGTTATAAACACATTATATTTCATATTGTTTATTTTAACTTTGAAATGCCAACGATTGAGTGAAACGCCACGTTTCCCTATAATGTCTATGTTTCCTATCAAACTTACATCTTATAATTGTTATCATATTATTATTCATCCATTGCATATATTTCTCTGTTCTTTCTAACATACTATCAAGAATGGATTTTGTAGATGGATATAGGTGGCCAAGCTCATGAGATAACCAACATTAATTCCTTCGATTATTCGTTACCCTTTGCATTAGGAGCAATACGATGTATTGCTCAATTTGGAACTTTGTGTTATACACTCAACCCCTTTAGATCAATTGTAAGGCATCTTCGAACCACTCAGAGGATTTATGAGGCCATGGACAAGTTTTGGGAGGCCTATTTTGAAATTCTTCGCATTCGAGTTGATTTGGCCTAGTTCAAATACCGCTACGAAGCCGATTGGAAATTTGGGACTCTAACGCTGAATCAACAAACCAAATTGAATCCATCGAACAACCTAAATATCAATATTCCAACTCTACATCTGATTATCAGTATGACTCAGAGAATGAGGAACCTAAATTCATCCTTGATTTCTTTAGAGATGAGCATACCAATGATTATGACTCTGACCTCTTTGAAGAATCTGAGATAGATTATCCAGAGCTCACTTTCGAGAACCCATCATCATCTAAATATTCTAACACTGAATTTGATTTAGATTTCTAGGTTATAGTTTATATATCTAGGTTTTCATTATATGTTATAAATTTGTAATAAAGTCTGAAACTGTCAAAACAATCATTATTTTTATCCATCCTATATCATGATTGGCCTTATGTATCACTTGATTGCATAAAATAATGGGTTGACATCCTTTTGAGGAAGCCCCTTGGACTTCTAGGGATTGGCCTTCGCCAGAAGCCCACTTACTATTTTTACTAATTAAAAATTTGGTGTAGTGTCTTTGATTGCATAGTTTCATTTGTAGGATAGGAGCTCAACTATTTTGAACATGCGGCGCAACATCAACACAATCCATACACATATGCGAGTACTGGTAAACCCGTCCGTCATTTTGAGGTTTGGTAATTTTTGCTATCTTTTTATTAGGTTAAATTGAAGAGGTAAAACTTTTCTAAACAACATGACAACCCACACCGCACCTTTACATTCTATTTTTCCCACACCTTTACCTTCAACACCTCTTTTGCCTACATCTTCTCCATTACCTACAACCCCACTATTTCCAACAGTTCCACTCTCACCTTAGATTTCTAGGATACCCCTACCTTCTACATCTCTTTCTACATTGCGCACCACTCCCGCACATTTACCCAAGAAGGTGAAACCTAAATCTGAAACCAAAACCTTCACTACCTATTAGAAAGGTAGTCATACCTACATTACCTCCAAAGTAGTACCTCTACCACGAAAATCACCTCGCACCATCATCCAAACCAACTCGACTTCTCACCGTGATCCATTGGCGGGGACCGATCTAATATTGTCATTAGGTTGTAAGAAACCTCCACTATCTTATTACAACCCATTAAGCCTTATGACCCGCTCAAACCAAAACTAGTAGGGTTTGATGACACCAAAATCTGTGCATATCATCGCTCACCAAGGCATGATGTCAAGGTTGTAAGGCCCTCAAAAACATTCTCCTTCAACTCTGTACTTCGGATGGTCTCTTCGATGAAGATGACTTGTTGGAGGAGAATTATATTCCCCCTTCGCCCACTACCACATGGCCTAGCCCTATATCTATTCAATATCCTTTACCTACATCTCCACAACCCTCTTTTCCTCCTCCGATATTTGAAATCAATATGGTTCAAGTAGCCACTCGATCACAAAAAGACAAAGGAAAAGAGAAACTGGTAACCCATCTAGTACACCTTCACCCACCATTCCACCTATACCTACCCCCAAGGTAACCATTGTGGGCGGCTTATCCTATTTCTAATAGAGTCACACATCGCTCTATGATTAAACAACTTCATTAATATCCTCTGAAGATGTCCTTGTACAACCTAATTCAAACCTATGAGTCTCATTGTCAAGCCCTCATTGAGGTCCTACAATCTATTGAGGTTCCACCAAATAATCCTACACCTGTGGCTGCCATCTTTACCCCTCATCATGTGGCCACCCTCACCACTCTACCTCAAACTTCTTCCCCATTACCTCTCCTCGGGTTCTCGTCGTTAGTTTCTAATGCTTAAAAATTTCTCCTCTACAATCGATTGATCTTGATCCCACCCTCTTCATCTACGCTTACATCAATGATACTCTCATTCAAGATGTTATGATTGATGGAGGTGTAAGCATTAATATCATTTCTTCCCATGTGTACAAACAATTATGCATACCCACCCACTGCATACATAATAACCCTGTTATGTTGTGTTCTTTCAATGATGCCTTGACTTCTACCCTTGGCACTGTCATCCTCCACATCCACATGGGTCCCCGCACCAGTCCCAAATTATTTTATGTTCTTGAGGGGGAATTTCAATATAACTTGTTGCTTGGCCGACCTTGGATTCGCACCATGGGGTGTGTCACTTCAACCCTTCACTGTTGCATAAAATTTGAGTATGAAGGGCACCCCTACACCATTAAGGCAGATCCTTCACCTTTTAAAACTTGCAACATGCTTTACTAAAAATGATGTTCTTGTTCTAGTCAAGGTATCTACCACCCCTCATTGCTTCATCTTCTTCCACTGCCTCATCTACCACTTTTTCCATTACATCTTCCACATTCAGCCCATCTATCCCCTCTACTTTCGTGGCTTCCATAGCTAGCCCATCGACCAACCCACCTATTTCACCATCAACTAATACCCCACCTTCGGGCTTCAAGTAGATCATCCATCCACGTTACTCAAGTCCCGACTTCTGATCCCTTGGTAGGTTTTTTTCAACACCTTTCCCGGGGGAGTACTGCTTATACAAAATAAACACCTTCCTTACTCCTCAAGAGTACAAAATCCTTTAACAACACCCACATCATAACCATTGTGTTGGAGAGGTTTTTCCATACGGTCCTCCCCACCTTCGTACCAACTTGACATATGGGGGACTCGATACTTCTTCTTATTCTCCTAAACCACCTACCCAAACCTAGCCTTTCTCATCCGACTTCCAATACCTCACTAACCACCACTTCACCCACACTTTTCTTCATCGATGTGCCTAGAAGGGCTTTGGATTTGGTCTTTATGAACAATGTCATCACATAGTCATACCTTGCACCACCCAAAAACACAAAGACCGTTGTGGTATCATATTTTCCGTGCCACCTATTCCTAAGAAGGCTAGAATCAACCTCGTAGAGGAAGATAAGCCTTCTCACCTAACTCACCTACCACACCATCTTCACCCACAGAGTCCATGGATCCAAAATCCATCCCTCCTAACATTTTTTCCATGAATATCGTCTCTTTGGGACCTTTGACCTATCATCATGATAGCGAGGTACCCTCTTCCCTTCCTCTTCTTTATCTTGACACTTTGGATGACAACACACCTTCTATCAATGTCAGGATGATGATGTTATTCTCACTTATTTAGGTGCAGATGATTCTTACATTTACCGGTCGTTACCTTCTGAGACACAAACCATGATGAATGAATAAACCATAGAGATCAACATTGACACTCAGAATGACCCTCAAATTCTAAAGATAGGCCAATCTTTATATTTTATCGAACATGAAGCCTTTACCTCTTTCCTTCGAGATCATAGAAATTCTTTTGCTTGATCTTATACAGATATACCCACTATTAACCCTAATATCATGGTCCATAATATCATGACTATCCCTGACGCCAAACCTGTGAAACAAAATATGTGAAAAACACATCCACGCATTTCCCTTCTTATCAAAGAAGAAATCCAGCAACTTCTTTATGTTTCCTTCATTCTACACATTGACTATCCACAATGGATTTCTAACATTGTTCCTATCACCAAAGTGACAGGGGACATCGCATCTACATGGACTTTCGTGACCTTAACCTTGTCTGCCCTAAGGATGACTTTCCTCTGCACAAGCATCGACCAACTAGTTGATCTTATAGCCGATCATGAGATGTTATCTCTTATGGATGGATTTTCAGGTTATAATCAAATATTACTCACTCTAGAGGATCAACACAAAACTACCTTCATCACCCCTTGGGGGACCTTATGTTATCGTGTTATGCCCTTTGACCTAAAAATGCTTTGGTGCTGCCTATAAATGCGTTATGACTTATATCTTCCACGATATCATGCATGACATATTGGAAGATTATGTTGACGACCTCCTTGGTAAGTCTAAAATTCATGTTGAACACCTTTTAGTTCTTAAAGTCATCTTTGATCGTCTCATCCAATACTATGTTCACCTTCAACCAAAGAAGTGTGTCTTTCTCGCTTTATATGGAAAACTCATTGGTTTCATTGTTTCTTACGAGGCATCAAAGTCGATCCCACCATAATCAAGGGTATTCTCAAGATGCCTCCACCTACTAACCTTTGATAGCTTCGTAGTTTGTAAGGAAAATTACAATCCATTCGACATTTTATTTCCCAACTTTCTAACCGATGTCACCCTTTTCATCATCTTCTTAAAAAGGATGTTTCCTTCAATTGGAACGATGAGTGCCATAAAGCCTTTGAAGCGTTGAAGAAATACATTCTTCAAACCAATTCTCATCCCACCTAAAGAATACAAACCTTTTTACCTCTATATTTCTTTCACTGACCATTCCTTGGGTGTTATTCTCACTCATCGTGATGAGAAACATAGGTGTGGTGGTTTATTACATAAGCCATACTCTTTTAGACTATGAGACTAGGTATACTCACACTGAAAATATTTTCCTAGCCTTGGTCTTCATGGCTACCAAACTTCACCACTACCTACTTAACCACAAAACCTTCATCGTCACCAACACCAACCCTCTGCATTACATGTATGTTAAACCTTACCAAAACCAATGCATTATGTGTTGGCTTATGCTCCTTGCAGAGCTAGACCTAGAATTCATTCATCAAAATTTTTCAAGGGAAAAACCATTGCGCAGATCGCTTACAGATGCTCCTCATCCTGGAAATCAATCTTCTAACTTTGATTTTCCTGATGAATCCATTGCTGCTCTTTCTTTGGATGACATCATTTACCAAATGACCTTAGTCTTCGACGGCTCCAAATTTCAATGTGGGGTGGTGTAGGGGACATCATCATTCCTCTTGATGGTGATCCTATGCCTCTATCCTTCAAACTCAACTTCAATCGCACAACAACATTGCAAGTATGAAGCTCTAGTGTTAGGCCTTCACACTTTCATTTCCCTAGATGTTAAGTCCATTAAAATCTTTGGTGACTCTCAACTGGTTATGAACCAAGTCAATGTTTTGTACCATTATCGTAGCAAAGAACTTCAAAACTATAAACATCATGTTGACATACTTTTGACCACTTCCTCATTCAAACCACTATGTGATCCACTAAAAACTTTGTGGATACCATGACTTGCGTTGCCTCAGAAATACCTACCTCACCTTCAAAATCAAAAATATTTGTCATAGTAAAATGGTTGCATTCACCCTCTTATCTTATATGTGGTGTTAATTTCATGGGAAGAATCGAAACCAACCCATGTGATATTTGGTATAACTTGTTCATTTGCTACCTCTCCCTTTCAATTCTACCTCCAAATCTCACTTGTAACGGACTATGATACTTCCTCAAAAGTGTCTCTCATTACATTGGCATGGGGGTCTTCTCGACAACCGTGGCTTTGATTGTATCCTCCCGAGATGCCTCGAGTTTTTAAATCCCATACACTATCAAATAAATTCATGATGGTATTTGTGAGGGATATTTCAATGGCCTTGCAGTCACAAAACGTATCCTTCACCTCAAAGCTATTACTAGTTAACCCTTAACCAATACTATTGTGACTACGTTAAATGTTGTGTGAAGTGTCAGCAACATGCTAACCTTCATCATACCCCTAGTCACACCTTACAAGTCACCAAATACTTTTGGCCCTTCTCTCAATGGGGTTTGGATCTCATCGGAGAGATTAACCCTTATGCTTCTCAATGTTAAAGTTGGATCATCACAACAACTAAATATTACACCAAATGGGTGGAGGCCATCCCTCTCATTTCTACCAAAGCTAAGAATATAGTTGAATTCATCAATCACCACATCATTTTTCATTTTGGTGTTCCTCATCACCTCATGACTCGATAATGGAAAATAATCAAAAAAAAAAACTCCTCCACAAACTGTGTGATAACTTTGGCATTCAACTTAGTTTCTCTTCACCCTATTACCCATAATCAAATGGCCAATCCGAATTGTCTAACAAAACCCTCAACAAAATTCTTATAAAATTATTTGACGACACTGGTAAGGATTGGCACACGCACATTCATTTTTCCTTATGGGCATATCGTACCAGTATTCATACCTCTACCAATGTCAAACCTTTCTCTTTAGTCTACGGTATGAGGCAGTCCTACCTCTTAAAGTCCAAATTTAATCCCTTCGTATATCACTCAAAGATATGTTATCTAACGATGATTTTTGCTAAGAACATTTGGCATAACTTGAACTATTGATGAACGACATCTTAATGCTCTAGACCATCTACAAATATACCAAAAACACATTAAGCATGCCTATGACGAACATGTTCAAGAACAAACATACAAGATCGGTGAACTTGTCTTGAAAGAAAACCAATATGTAACCAAAGCAAGAGAAAAGTAAAAAGAAAAGTTTGCTCCTAATTGGTTTGGGCCTTACATCGTCACCCATACCTATGGATCAAGAACTTATCATTTATCTTCTCTTGAGGGTAAACCCGAACTTGAGCCCCTTTATTCCTTGCATCTTCGACCATTCTACTTTGTTGAATAAAGTACTACTAACTTTATGTCACTTATACACTCACCCTTTCGAGAAAACCTCTCCTTCCACCTACCTCTTTTGAGGACCAATGACTTAAAAGAATTGTGTGATTATCCGTCACCATTCAACCTTATCTTAAATATGAGTACCACGACTCTACTCATGGCATGATTCTCATGGATACTTTTCATCCTTTTTAGGATGGAATCCCATGGTCATTTGTCACTTGAAACCCCTCTTTCATAGATAACCTATTTTTATGGTTTTTCCTTCATAAAATAAGCCTTACTCCTTTATAGTCTTGTCCATGACTTCAAGTACAAAAATAAAAGAAAAAAATATGGGATAACCAAAACTCTACTCCTTGAGTCAAAATTCTTGCAAATACATGATTCCCTCAAAAGGACATCTACCTCTCTCTTGTCCTGTTATTAGTAGACTGCTCCCTCGAAGGAAAACTATAAAAAGCTAGCCACTGTTTGTACCTAGTCTATCCAAAAAGAAGAAGACTAGCCTCGTATCTATCAAATAAAAATAATTCTAGAGCTTCACGCATCGATCAACTTCACGAATACCTCAAGGAGACATTACTACTTATCCCAATATAGAATTCCCACATTGATCAATCTATACATGCAAAAAGAAAAAAAAAGTCAAGAAAAAGACAAACTTTTGGTCATGGACTTGCCTATTCTGGTTTTGGGTATCTTGCAGAAGGGGCATGTTGTCTCACAACAAGGTTACACTAAACAAACTCTTCCACCTTACCTTTTTTTTATTATCTTCTAAATAAACTCAAGGGACATGGCGTGTATTCTACACATTGTGATCACACAACTTCTTTCAACTCTAGACCCATCATTCATGTAGTGTATCTAGGGACTTATGTTCATAAGTCTAGGGGTATCACAATTATGGTCCTTGCCAAATACAAGCATACCGCTTCTTTTGGTTTCTTATATGTTTACTTATTGTTTCTTCAACGAGACAAGACCATCAAAATTGAATCAACCACAACACCTTCATTCTTGCCTACACCTAATTAACCTTTCCTATTAAAAATTCAACTTTGCATATTTTCAAACATGACTTATCCAACAAACTTGCCTATCCAACCTACCTACCCAACTTACCTAATCACCCTACCTACTCACTTACTTAACCCAATATCCTTCTTCCCTGGTTTAAGGGAGAACTACATCGGCCTAAGGCCCCTTTTGCAAGGATATGTAGGTAACACTCCAAGAGCATGGGGCCCCGGAGGTTAGCTTTGCCACTTTTTTTCCCTATTCAGAATTTGGGACTATAGAATAGAGCTATGATTCAATAACAAACCCAATCATGCACATAAGATCTAAACAATTCCCAAAATCTATAACAGTGGAAGTATAAACTAGAATAATCCAAATCAAAACAAAGTACACACACATAACACAACATGTATCGTGGTTCACCCAATGTGGGCTACATCCACCAAAGATAAAGATCTCATATATATAATATAACAAGAGTACAAACCAACTCTTCAATACAAAAGTATAATTCATCTCTCCAAGAGTATCTCCTCTCCTCCAGATCTCTAAATGGATCTCCATGAGTGCACTACAAATGTGCCTCTAAACACCACTAGATCTCATATATCAGAACTACTACATCTCCCACTATGCAACCAAGCTCTCCTATGAATCTGCAAACAATACCTCTCACATGGGTCTACCAATGTGCAACCATATATGTGCACCAAGAAGTAAGTCTCTCCTCTATCTCACTACATCTGACACTGCAAACAAGAAGACAACCTCCTCTATAATATTTGGATACTATATGTATCCACAAGCTCTCTAATGAGCTATAATACTAGATTCTTATGGATTAAAAATGTAATATGATCTCATGGATCTACAATACAAGATCTCACAACTTGTGGATCTACAAGATGAAAGACTATGTGCTTTATATACTATGCAAGCCATTACATTTAGACAAGATAATACAAAGGAAATACAAAAGAAGACATAACCACCTTCTCACCATTCATATGTACCTGTTATTTCCTTCTGTCTAGCTTCTCTCCATTGAAGCTCTATCTTCATGCAACCTTTTTCTTCTTCTTCATCTTCAACTAAGGATAATTAACATTCTTCCTCTATCCTTATGTTCTAACCCTATTTTTCTAGCTTATATAATCTTAGAAAAACTTAGGGCACCTTAGTTATGCATTTACAACCTTTAGATCAACTTTATAATAAATTTAGATCTAATTCCCATGAGTTAAATATAAACTTTCATGCATAGGTAATCGATCGACGTTACCTAACGGCAAGTGCTGATTACACCGATGTTGACCAAGTGTTAGTTACCCTGACCGGAACCGGTTACCCCGATTTTGATTGGTGTCAGTTACCATGGCTGGTGTTAGTTACCATGATTAGTGTCGGTTACCCTAAACAGCGTCAATTACTGTGTAAACCAGCAAGGTGTAAATCATGTTAATTATGAAGCAATTCAGCTCCACAATCCTAACAATATCCCACTTGGAGATAAATTGTTGAACTTGTACCTGTACATCACCATCCTCTACATACCATGAAGACCATCTATTCTTTATATCAACAATTATCTCAAATGAAATCAGGAAGATTAAACCATCTTCTAAAACCAAGAAGATAATAAACCCATGACTTACCATATACCTACACGAAGCTACTACTGATCTCGTGATACATGAGTTATCCATACATCAAGCTCCCACTAAATCATAACACCAAGCCTCTCATGTAACCAAGCCACCATGACTAACACACCTATAAGATCTCCCACTCAAACTAAAATATTGAGCTTCAATTGCAACCATAGCCATACCTATAAAACCAACCATGTTCTCCAACCATCTATCCATGTCTCCATGTAACCACCAATGAAATTGACCAAAGACAAGTCAAACTAGAATATGCGTAAGCAAAACAAGATCCTAGGTCAAGACAACCCAAATGAGTTCTACATGCAACCCGTGGTTAATTACTCCACAACACCTACACAACTCAAAGAATCTAAATACTACATTCTGCAAATCCATCTCGTACATAAACAACTAACATGTCCAAGACAACCATGCATAGATAACATATCTATCAAGGAGTAACATAGTAACAAGAGGAAATAAAAACATTCCCTTCTCATGTTCAAGGCATCTAAACCATGCTCATAGGAATCCATGTGTAAAACAAATATCTACATCATCATAGACTCACAAAATAGAATATATCCACATGTATAAACTTACCATATACATCCATCCATATCATCAGGCTCTCCAAAAGCTCCAAGTCTCTCACTAAATAAATCCAAAGCCATATATGAATCTTGTGCTCATCAATGTCAACAACAACAACCCTGCTAACCATGCTACTAATAATTAGTGCAAATACCAGAAAAAAATCTCATCAACCTACTGCACAACCATCTAAGATGAAAGCAAACAAGGGTAAAATAAATAAGATGTAAATATACATTGTTGTCACATTGTAACCTGTAACAAATAGATTTTCCTTCTTTACCCTTCAATGTCAATAGCATTTTTCTCTCTTATTAACCCAATTGAACAACTAATAGGGATATCTAGGTACTATAAATAAAACTAGAAGTGACATCATCATGCAATAAACTCAAAATACCTGTAAACCATGATTGTCCTCCAAAACAACTTGTGCCTCATGCCACACAAAAAATGTAGCATACTCCTCTCACTCTGCATGTGCATATATGTCCAACTTGTAATGCCAATAACCATGGCTTGCTCCCACTTAACCTAAACTCCCTTTCACTACTTCTAATCACCAAGTTCAAAAGCTATATATGTCAGTGAGAAATAAAATAGATGAAAGAAAATATAAATTGATTCCCTTCTTATCAAAGAATAATTCTACATCACAGAAGTTTGGACTTCTTGTGAAGTAGGTGAATCAAATTCTTTTCAAAGCACGTGTACTCGTCATCTTTCGTTACCTGCAACTGTGTCTAAACATGACTTTTTATTGAGGATCCCATCCTTAGACTAGATATCCTTGTCCTCAAGATTCCAATGTATCCTGGAAATAAAATTCAAGCTCACCAAATATCCATGGTGAAATTTTTTCTTGTGCACACAATCCAAACATAATACCAATTGTTTCAAACAAAAGAAATAAAACATGAACCATATAGAGATACCTAAATTTGACCCAAGTCTCACTGGACTCACCCAAGGCCAACTCTGTCCTCTTTCTAATTCAAACAATGAAGTGATCTTCTCCATTTCTACCTGTACACACTATGTCAAAAACCTGATCCTCCAAAATAGGACACCAAACCATTCATGTCCTCTTCTACTGTAAGAAACCATGTGCAAACTCACTATCACAAAGACTGACCATGGTTCGTTGACCGGTACCAGTTACCCTTTGTGACCAATGTTAGTTCCCTAACCGACGTCTTCTTTGGAATGAACACAACGCCAAAAATTGGCATAGGTCACCAAACCATGTGCCTACTCCAACCAAACTGATAGTTGTCTTTGAGCCGGGTCATTTCAAGAAGTACCCAAATATTACATAAAAACTTTAACAAAAATAATACATGTAATAAAACTACACCAAGATGAAATACATCACCTTACTAGCACCAAGATACTCAACCGCATCTTCAACTGAAGAACATGCTTCTCTGATGGAAACCTCATCTTTGTTTTGTGCTACTACCTCTCTAACGAAGCTCATGCATTTGATTGCACCAAGGATGCATAACTACTCCTCTATCTCATACTCAAATCTGTAATCCCAAACCATGCATGTGTAACCAAAACATACAAGCATTGCAATACCAAGATAAAACCATACCTTTATAACCCGGATCTATAATCTGACCAACATGCTTGTGCCTCCAAGAACCAAGGACACCTCAACAAACAAGACACATTCCATGCATCTCTCAATTTCTTCAAATCTGTGATTTTTTGTTTAAAACCAAGTTTCCCAATAACCGACCATGGTCACCCTATAACCGACCATGGTCACCTTGTGCACCCGACCACGGTTACCTTGCTGACGCGTCGGTCATTGTATTCTCCAACAACCTCACATTTCTAGCTTCCACTTGAGATTTAAATCTCTTCATGTGATTTTCACATCAGGAAAAATAAACCCTGCTCTCATACACATGTTAGTAAACCACTAACAATATACTAAAGAAAAACCTTTCTCTGAAATAACCAAGCTCTGATACCAATTGTTGGGAATTTGGGACTATGGAATAGTGTTATGATTCAATAACAATGCACACAAGATCTAAATACTTCCCCAAAATCTATAGCAATGGAAGTATAAAATAGAATAATCCAAATCAAAACAAAGTACACATACATAACACAACATGTACCATGGTTCACCCAATGTGGGCTATGTCCACCAAAGATAAAGATCTCATATATATAATATAACAAGAGTAAAAACCAACTCTTCAATACAAGAGTACAATGCATATCTCCAAGATTATCTCCTCTCCTCCAGATATCTAAATAGATCTCCATGAGTGCACTACAACCGTGCCTCCAAACACCACCAAATCTCACATACCAGGAACTACTGCATCTCCCACTATGTAACCAATCTCTCCTATGAATCTGCAAACAATACCTCTCACATGGGTCTACCAATGTGCAACCATATATGTGCACCAAGAAGTAAGTCTCTCCTCCATCTCACTGCATCTACCACTACAAACAAGAAGACAACCTCCTCTATAATATCTGGATACTATCTGTATCCACAAGCTCTCCAACGAGCTACAATACTAGATTCCTATGGATCAATAATACAATATGATCTCATGGATCTATAATACAAGATCTCACAACAACATGTGGATCTACAAGATGAAAGACTATGTGCTTTGCATACTATGCAAGCCATTACATTTAGACAAGAAAATACAAAGGAAATACAAAAGAAGACATAACCACCTTCTCACCATTCAGATGTACATGTTATTTCCTTCTGTCCAACTTCTCTCCATTGAAGCTCTATCTTCATGCAACCTTTTTCTTCTTTTTCTTCTTCTTCATCTTCAACCAAGGAGAATTAACATTCTTCCTCTATCCTTATGTTATAACCCTAGTTTTCTAGCTTATATAAGCTTATACAAACTTATGGCACCTTAGCTATGCATTTATAACCTTTAGATGAACTTTATAATAAATTTAGATCTAATTTTTGTGAGTTAAATATAAACTTTCACGCACATGTAACCGTGTGTCGTTACCATGGTGTTGACAGATGTCGATTACCCTAATGTTGATCGGTGTCGGTTACCCTAATCGCCGGTGCGATTGCCGCACGATCTTTGACGATTGCTACGGTTACCCCCGATCGAAGCTAGTCACCATGACCGGCGTCGATTACTATGTAAACCAACAAGGTGTAAATCATGCTAACTATGAAGCAATTCAACTCCACAATCCTAACATTTCCCTCCCTTCTTCCCCCATAATCAAATCCTAGTTAGTTAGTTTCCATAAAAACAATAACTTGGAAATTAACTCACAACAAACCATACATCACCCATACAAATCATCATTTATTTTCCATAATACCAATGACATCATCAATCAAACCATGCCTAATCATAGCTTATTTCCATAAAAACAATACCTTGGAAATCAAAACAATATCATCTCATATCATGACAACATCAACCAAACCATGCCTATATATCTAATTTCCATAACATCAATAACTTGGAAATTAAACTAAACCATGCCTATAAATATAATTTCCATGACATCAATAACTTGGAAATTAAATCGAACCATGCTTATCATCTAGTTTCCATAACATCAATAACTTGGAAATTAAACCAAACCATGCCTACACATCTAATTTCTATGATAAAAATATAATGGAAATGAAAATCAAATAGAAAATATATAAATACCATCATCCATCTATATATCGGAAAGTTTGTATATCAATACACTGTATATACAGATATAAATACAAGTATCTCAAAAACTCTCATATACATCTTGCCTCTTCGGCACACAGGCTGGTATATATAAGTCAAAAATAAAAATAATCAACATCTCCATCATCTGCTCATCTCTAGGAGGGGTTGACACCTTTGTTACTCTCCCATGTCTCCTCCCCTGGCCTCGGTCTCCGTGAATTGGTCACCTCTCGATGTCCCTACCTATGTGATCGATGGCTCCACTGAATTGCTATTATTATGGGTCCGTGAACTGGACCTCTCACTAATTGCCTCATGGGCTCGCAAAGGAAACAAACGAGACACCAATATCTATAAGCCAATCCTCATAGTACCTAGCTTTGATCACAACCTCCTTGTACCTATCCATAGAAATCACATGTGGTGGTGTCATAGCTCTAGCACTACCTGCAAATCCTTTCCCAATAATAGTGGTCTATATGCTTGTACCTAAGCATGTATTGGTACCTATATTGGAGCCTATGCATGTACTGTGCCTGCAGCTCGTACCTATGCCTATGCCTATGCTAGCTACCCCCGTAAAGTGGCCACCTACACTGTAACATAGTAACCTAGGCCTACAATGCTATAACCTACCCCCCATCTCCGTCATGTCCTGTGTCACCTCTCTAGCTGGACTCGTAAGGTGGTCACATGTGCCTAAGTTGTTGATATCTACCATTGTAATGTCATGACCTGGGCTCAAATCTGTCATTTGTCCTTGTAACATGTCTCTCTCTCTGTAATGTGATGCCAAATCAGGTTATCTTGGCCTCAAAGGTGTTTCCTGTAGCTAGGCTATCCACCAATGCCTATACCCATCTGTATAATTTGCTTCATTTTTCCTCATGTCGGCAACCTACTCCTCTTGTCTGCCGGATGTGGTGGAGATAATGGTCTCTCCACATCATCCTTGCGGTACTATGGGAAGGGCGGAGGCACATCCTGTCGTAGCCCAAATTATCGTCTCGAACCATTCAATTGTTATCATCTTATGCTCTCGGTCTACGTCCTTGTATCCATCGCACTAGTTTTATGCCTTCTAACTCCTCCATACCTCCAAACAAAGGGTAACTGACATATGGCCTCCACAAAATATCAATCATTGATAAGCCATTTAGTAAACGCATGTAATATGTCACATCTCGTGACGTTGCATCCATCCTCGCATGCACCCCTATCTAAATCCACCACCTAAAACCTGCCCTATAGACCCCTTTGTACCAATCTTGTCATGGAAGGCCTAGTGGATGTAGACATACTATATGCTCGTAGGCCCAACAATGAAGAAGATAGGTGTAGCACATACCAAATCATGAATCCTCTTATATGACCACAGATCCCTGTATAATTGTACTAGGAAAGATGGTACCCATACAAAGTAGACCCTATCCTAAATCATGTCCTCCAACACTCCCATCAATTCTGTGGAAACCTCCCACCCTTAGAGTCTGGGAGCGCATAACAACCAATCCCCACCATCATCAACATTGCTAATCTAGTCTTCTCTTGGTGCACTACATGCATATCTCCATAATCGATGCTAGTTTGTGATAAGTCAAATTTATCATTGCCTCTCAAAAAAATGTAACCATAGGCTCAAACACCTCATCCGAAGAGATCTGATACAACGACTTCCCAATAATAGGTAGCCTCAAGATCTAGTAGACATCCTCCAAGGTGATCATCATCTCCCTGGTAGGTAGGTGGAATGTGTTGATCACGTGGTCCCATGTATCGATGATGGCAACCATCATGCTATGATATCGAACTATCTGCCTATACCATCTAATAGTTACTGACCTAACATCCCTCATGTGATCCCACTCCTCCTCTATGACGCTAGGCCTCATCTGCACTAATAGGGGTGGTAGTCTATCTCTCATAGTCAACTATTTTTGTGCCTACATCATCAACATTCACACCAGTTAATCATTTACCCTTGCCTATTACCTATTCAACATTCTACCTTGCCTTACCATTTTTACCCTACGACCTATCTTCCTTACACCATTTTTTGCCTTTTATCTTCTTACCCACCTCTATGTTTCATTTATTTCCCACCTTTCCCTTACCTTTGATATGTCCGTACACCACCTCATTTTTTCCTACCTATTCCTACCTTAAACTCCACCTATTCCTACCTTAGACTCCACCAACCCACCCTTCCCTCGTCTAAACCCACCTATTCCTACCTTAGACTCCACCAACCCACCCTTCCCTTACCTTTTAAACTCCCTAATTTTCCTTTTCTAACACTTTGGTCACTTGTCCACAATGATGGTATCGGTTACCCCAACCGATACTGGTCCCCTCTTATACCCCACCAATGTCGGTAAGCCTACCGATGTCGGCCAATATCCGTGATGTTGGTTCTTGGTTCATCCCTAAGGCTGAACCCCTACGTCCCCAAATCCAAAAAATTGTAAATACAACTAATCTACCCACCCAAACAACCACAAATTAGCCCCAAATTCATTTTAACCCCTAATTAAACTAGTTTCACCCTCCCCATACCCAATTTCACCTAGTTTTAACCACAATTAAAATAAAATTTCAAAACCATAATTTATAATATATTCTACCTTATTCTTCACCAAAAACAACAATGGAGCTCGACTCCTGCCTCTACTCATGCCGCCTCCGTGGTGGGATCTCTGGAATAGGAATTCGCCTCTCCTCCCGCGCCTCTCCGCCTCTACTATGTCTCAATCAACCACCCGGCTCTCAAATAATCCACTCGAGTAGATAAATCTCATAGGCCTGCAAACTCCACTCTAACAACCATGACTTCTCGCCAAATCACTCAAAAGGACAACTCTATCATTTTCTTCATGGGTTTTTGCTCTCTAACAGTCGTTTTCACCAAGTTAAAAGGCTCAAATGAGCTATTTTCATGCGGATTTTTACTTTTAACCCTCGACTATTAGGACCGACATCGGTCCGATCGTGCCCTAGATGACTAGCGTTGGTCACCCTTATCGCATCGGTTACCTCTCAAACGGTATCGGTCACCTTACCTAAACCATTTTGCTAAATTTGCCCAAATTTTTGTTGTAGGATGCCATTTTCTTACTGCCACAACCTTACCACCACCCTACAGGCTCACCTAATAGCCCTACCAGCCTAGTCACCTCCCTAATTATACTTAGGGGCACATTTTTTCCTACACCTCGGCCTTACCCATGGCCTTACCTATACACCCACACCGACCTCACATTTGACACTCGAATTCACTTACTCGTTGTACCTTGTGATGACGTTACTCGTGTTGTTTAGCCTACTGACCTTGCCTTGCCTTATGTCATGATGTTTATCTCGACTAGACCAAACCTTTTGGTGCTTTGGAACACACCTATGCCCATTCTTACACCTAGCCTTGTTATGTTTCTAGGAGCACTTCCTATACCTTGGATACCTGGACCATATTAACCTTGTTTGGATAAACTATCGACCTTTGACGATGTAGATTTTGTGAGCTCTTCAACCTAGTGCCTTATCACATTCTAGACGTGTGTGTGCATTTAAATGCCCCCACCTATTACCCACACCGATATCACCATTGCCTATACCCACACCTTACCTCATTTTTCATCACCTACCACTTTATCAAACCCATCACCGATTTTTTCTGCTACTTCATCAATTCCTAGTTTGAGGGGGATCACCTCCACCCATACCTGGGGCAACCACCTCTTATTTTGTCATTATCACTTATCAATACAAGCTACGTGATAAAAAGGGGAAAATGTAGACACCCAAAATTAGGTCGCAACCCTCTAGGCCCCCTTCAACTAACATACCTCTTTACCATGACCCCTCCACACATTATTATTAATTTAATTACCTATATTAAGTTAATAATTCCCTCACCCCTCCACCTCACCATGGACCCATTCCAAGCCTATTTATTAACCTAGACTAAGTCACCACTCCCCTTAACTAACTAGGAATCATTCCAACCCTAACATTCATTACCTATTATCCCTCCTACTAATTTCCCACTTCATTTAGTGCCAACCTAGACTCCTAGTCCATAAAAACCTTGACTAACACCAAAAATGGAGAGAAAAGGCTATTTTTAGAAAATATGAACTTTTCTCCTAATCGATGCCGATTATTCCTCAACTAGTTCCGGTCACCTAATCTTTGTCAATTTCCTTAACTAGGAAATTCCAACCTTTGCCCGAGTTCCTCCATCTTGGATTTTAGATTTATGGCATTTTGAGCATTGGCATCCAAGCATCCAAGCAACCTCACGAAAAACTAGAGATCATTCTAGAAATTCCCAACCTCCACCAAGCCTCAGCAGTGTGTTCCAGAGCATTGGGTTACCCACAAGGAAGTTCAAAGCCTTATGCCTCTGTTGCATGGGATCGGGACTTGTCTCTCCTTCAACCACAACCACCATCTACCACCATCCTTTTGTAAGTAAGTAATCTCTACCTTTTTATTTCTTTTATTATTTTAGATTGTTAATCATTTACCTAATTTCTTCCACGTTCTACCTCTCTTGAATCTCCTCCGTAGCACCTCCACCCAACCACTTTCCCATTTAACCTCGGTACCCTCCCCAACCACCTATTTTATCATCTCTAAGTCTTCATATAAATCCCAACACCTAGCCTAACCCCTCCCAACTCTATGTGAAATCACAAAGAGCTCCCAACCAACTTATTTTAACCTTTCCACCCATTGCTCCTACCGACATCGGTCACCCAACCGACATCGGCTATTACCAGTACCGGCATCGGTCGCCTAACCGATACCGGTCACTGTGTCTAGTAATTTCCCCAAACTAGAAAGCCCATAACTCACTCAAAATCACCCAAAACCTTACCAAATCTCACCCAAACCTCTTTAACAGCCTCTTCCACACCTGTCTACCTTGACCACCCCGAAATTTTTCTAGATTTAAATACATATTCAATATTTAGCTTAAATCTAGTTTATTGTTAGTATGTGAGATACTTAAATCATGTTACTACAATAAGATCTTTCACTTCTTGTTATTTCTTTACATTAAATTGTATATTGAAAGTGGATTGACAACCTTTCAAGGAAGCACTCATAATCCCCGGATCTAGCTCACGCTAAAGTCCACTAACCTATATTATTAACTCTATTTAGTGGTATTATTTTGTATTGTAGGTAGTCCTTCCTATCCAAAAATGAGTTCTTCCCGATCAACCGGTATTCTAAAATGTGTGCAACCTCTTCAACTTCACAAGTATTCCTCCTCACCTTACCTTATCTTATTTGTTTTATACGCAACATTTTGGTGAAACATTGAACCGAGAGTTTGCACAACCCTCAGAACTTTTCACGATCAATTTTTTTGTAATTCTCATCCTTCTTCCTAAAAATAAAATTAATATTTGTGAACCCGCAACACAAGCCATTGGTACGGGAACTCGGGCTTTCCAAAGAATGGCAGCTCATATAATTGCATTACCTCTACGATCTCTAGCACTTGTAAATATTGTTGTCATAAACCTTCTATATGTCCGCACTTCACTGTTCATGTTCGAAATGGTATCTTCCCGATGTCCTTAAAGGTTTGCTCGGTCGATGATTCGTGTCACTAATTTTCCACTTATTCAACTGGGACATCCACGAACTTTCTTTGATCATTTCCTCTGGGTATTACATCTCTCGCAAATCACTCATTTGGTACTTCTTGAGTCTCCTTTCCACGGCCACAACTCTCCTTGGTGTCAATACTCTACTTAGGTAACAACATGCTATGTAAGCTACAAATGTTTTAACTCATTACCCTTTCACCTTCAATCTCCTTTGATGCCTTGACCACTTTGTGCCCTCATGTGTCCTAAATGTGAATCTACCTTCTTCAAACCCTAACACCATGAACTTTCCCTTTCACACACACCCATCTCGCTTAAACACCCTTCCACATGGAGCTCTGGTAATGTCATGTCTTGAAACCACCGGTTCACTACTCAATTGATTTCTCTTTGTACTTCACACTTCGGCACACTCCACAACTTGATAATTCAAAATATGCAAGGTAATAAATAGGTTCATATGCGCTCCTTTTATAACTTTTTCTTTCAAAATTTGTCTATTCGTTTGCATTAAATGTTCCTCAACTACCACCGTATGCGGAATTAATTCCACTCTTTCACTCTTCTCGCGTGTCGCGTCGTATTCTTCTACACCCCGGTTGTAACCTTATGGCGCCCCCTACTTCTCGGCCATATACATCCTTTTAGGCACTTCCTTTCTTGAATTACCTATCAATTGTGCCTCATACCAAGTAGTTTCCCATATTGTTACATACCTCACGTTACCCCGTGTGTCCATCCATCTATGTGTGGTCTTCAATGTGAGAAAATTTCCTTAAACACCTGTAACCTTTTCTCTACACACACCAATCTATAACATAGCACCAATCACTTCTTCTTTCTAATCCACCCCACACTTAAAGTATTTGTGGTCCTCATGCATGAATCAAGAGATAGTAATAAGCTCCCGCCGCACAAACGCGCTTATTACAAAAAAACACACGAACTAAATTGACAAAGCATAACAACGATGAAAGGAAACACATTAAAGGAAAAATAATTAAAGGAAAATCTAATCTAAGTGGCAATATTGCCTTATTACAAACACCAAGAATACTTATTTATAATAGGGCTTTAGCCTACTCCCATTGAAGTAACTGGGCAATAAAGTTTCATCCAACACTTGTAACTAGAAAGCACCTAATTCTAATATCTTTGTTACTATAAATGGTCCCAACCAATGAACTTTAAATTTTCTGGGTGGCACACAAACTTTGAATCATACAGAAGAACCATCTTTCCCACCTCAAATGCTTTATTCTTGATATGCCTATCATGTCATGCTTTCTATCTAGCCTTTTGTCATCTAGCTTCATCGGGAAAAAGTGCCCCGCTCATTCAACTACATCAGTTTTTATATGTGCTTCCAAATGGCTTGCTCATCATCTAGTCCTCCTACACACGTAATATGCGGGAATGGTAGCATAAACTCAACAAGAAATATAACCTTAATGCCAAACACCAACTGAAAGGGTGTGGCCTTATTCAACCTCTTGTAGGTAGTCCTGTATGCCCAAAGTACAACAGATACTTTATCATCCTTGTCTTTCCTTCCAATATCATAAATTTTTGTCACTGTTTGTCCTGAATTTGTTAAAAGCTTCGGTAGTACCATTGGTATATGGGTGATAGGGTGTTGTCTTTTGGTGCTCCACCAAAACTTTGCCAATAAAATCCCGATGATCTCACTCAAAAAAATGTGTGCCCCTATCACTTGTGAGTCTCAATGGACATCCATACCAACTAATAATGTCCTCCCATAAAAATATCATTGTTGTGGAAGCTATACAATCCTTTGTAGGTGATGCTTCTACCCACTTTTTCAAATAGTATGTACAAGTTATAATGTAGCTCGTGCAGGTCCTACACGCAGTGGGGAGATGGGACCCAAAATTAAATTACCCATTTCTCAAATGGTTCAACACTTGCAATTGGCCTCAAAGGAATCTCATATCTGGTTCTAGGCTTCCCAAGGCACTGACAATGGTCACATGCCTTGACATATTCTTTATTATATTTGTAGATAGTCTCCCACCATAGTCCAATGATTAGAATCTTGTACACAAAGCATCACCTACATAATGACCACAGTGCAATCCCACTATGAGCTTATTCCATTATTACCTCACACTCATGCTCCATAACACACCAACATAAAACTTCATCACAACCAAGCTTATACAAATCTCCACCTATCAAGTGATAGGGAGCCACGTGTATTACAAGTTACTTCTTTTTTAAAGTCTTCATTCCCTCAGGTGCTTGTCTAGTGCTCAAGAATACTCTAATGTCCTCTAGTTACGTGGACCCGTGATTCAATCTAAAGATTTTTGCATCTGACATTATGTCCTTGATGCTCTGCGCATACTCACCGGAATTGATTCTTGATAAATAGTCAGTCTTGAGTTGATTTTCCCTGGTTTTAAAACAATTGTAAATTATAACTCTTGGAATAACGGTATCCACCGCATATGCACCCTTGCAAAACATGTTTGTTGACCAAATACTTAAGTGTTATATGATCTCGTAAATAAGATAAACTATGTTTCCAATAAGTATTATCTTAATTTGTGCAACGCGTAGATCATGGACAAAGCCTGCGCTTAGTAGTTGTATAATTTTGTTCATCTAGTGTCAACTTCGCTAACAAAGAAAATGGTGTGGTCTCAATTCCTTTGCACGGTTGTGCAAGCATGACGTCAATCGCCATCCCGGATGCATAAACATGGACATGAAAAGGTTTGTCCCACCAAGGAAAACATAAAATAGGTGCGGTTGTGAGGCTTTACTTTAATGTTTCAAACACCTATTGTTGCACTTCATACCAATAAAATTTCCCTTTAGCCTTCAACAGTTCCTCCAAGGGCACAACAATATTTGCATAACCCTTGATAAATTTCTAGTAATACCCTGTATGTCCCAAGAATCCGCACACCTCACTCGATGGTTAGGTTCTTCCAAACCCAAAATCGCAGACGACTGGGCTAGATCGTCACAAGAATCCTTCTCTACATATAATATGGCTAAGGAAAGTGCAAAGGGTATTACAAAGATGCACTTCTTAATATCAAGAGAGATGCTCAATTGCCTGCACCTCTCAAACATAAGTCTTATATTCTCACAATGATCTTTAACTAAGCCATAAATGGTCCAATCATCTAGATACACCTACAAAACATATGAATGAAATCCTGAAATGCATGTACCATAATGCGCGAGAACATAACAGGTGAATTCTTTAGCCCAAAGGGCATTACTGTGTATGCAAAAATTCCCCACTTGGTGGTGAAAGTTTTCTTTTCATGATATTCCTTTATGATGTGCAATTGATGATATCCAAAAACCCATCTTTAAAAGAGTAGATATCGCGCCCTACAATGCCTTCAAGGATCTCCTCTATAAATGGGGTGGGGAAAGGATCAATAACACATGAAGCATTCATCTCCCTATAATCCACACATATCCTTATCCTCCCATCCTTTTTATGCATATTATCATTGGGCTAACCCACTCGACTCCTCAATGGACTCAATTATACCAGACTTGAGCATTTTATCGATTTCTTTTTTTACTTTGATGCATAGATTAGGATTCATCCTATAAGGCCTCTTCCTAATTGGGTGTGCACCTTCTTTAATTTTGATTCTCATCTCACCTAAAGAAGGGTGTAATCCTTTTAATTCATGATATCCCCTAGGAAATAAGTCACGAAAGTTGTGCAAGAATTCAATAATTTTAGCCACCTCCTACTCTGACCAATAGTCACCAATAATGCCCTTTTTAGGATTTGCATTTGTTCCAATATTAACCTTCTTTGTCTTTATAGGTGCATGATACACATGCGCCTTCACATCTGTTGTGTCCATCACCTCATGCATACCTTCAATGTGGTTAAAATCTAGGTTATTATCATCATCATTTATTAGGCATACAATTTTACCCTTTTCCTTTTCTTCCCATGTGCGAACCATCTCTTCTTCTTCAGTTTCTTCAAGGTCGAGGTACACCTCTAAATCCAACTTTCCAAACATATCTAACAGGAGGTCCTCATCCTTCGCACTATCCCCTAAGGTAACATGCTTCATAATTTGGAGTGTTTCATTGACCGGTGGCTTAGTAGAACAATAATAAAAGTATGAATCATACCCGAGGTCTTCTCTTGCCAATTATTTAGTCTTGTTAAGTCTGCATGAACATACCATGTGTGTGCACATTTGCTTAGGGTGGCATAGAAATTATGTACCCAGAGTGATGGTGGGAAGGCCTCTTGTCTGTCCATCCAAAGTCTCTCACAATTCTTAACGTGGTGTGAAGCAAAAGTCTTACCATGGAATTCACATATTTGAGAAAGTACATTACTCCTTAGGAACCTAATAGAAAAAGTGATTCTCACCTCTCGCTTTTCTAATAAGTTGTTTATGTGTGTAGTACACCAACGCATTACTATCCTACATAAAATATATACTATCATATTTCATCTATCACATTCATCCTTCTATTGGGCTTCCATTGCACACATAAATACATCAGGGTTCCCGTCACCGATTGTACCAAGGTACCTGGTTATAACCCAAGCATTGAATGGTGCCACCTAATTACATGAGTAACTGCGTTCTTAATCTCTCGCCCAACTATTTCATACATTCCATGTACCTAGTTATCGCAAGCAATACTTGTGGTATCGATAATGAATGAGCATCATCCCACTGTATCAGTCCTTCCTTAGATGGCTCATTTAGCTCAGGATCCCTATTTGTGCACGCATATATTTTATTCAAGTAATCTTCCCTCAAAAACTCAATATACATGAGCAACCTTTGCATCTGTTAGAGGTATAATGACATGCTCTTCTTTGTTCTCAAAGCTAATGTACCCCTTGTTGAAGTGTAAATCTACATTATTAGCATAACACCAAGGGCGCCCAAGTAATGTTGGGAAGTTATCTGCTTTAGCTAACTCCAATACTTCAAATTCCCCAATAAAATTGGATCCTTGAATCATAATAGTCACATCCTTTAGTACCCCAATAGGATTATCCCTAGTTTTGTTGGCCACATACAGTACATTTAAAGAAGGTTGTAATGGTGGTCTCCCCATCTGATTCCATGCATCCAATGTGATTACATTAACTTCCACACATGTATCTATTAGAATATTTCTCAAGAGCCATCCATCTATGACCACATTCAGTGTAATCTCTTTATCATACTCATGATTATGGGGAGGAAGATTTGCATGAAGTATCTATCTCTCGCACTCATTACCCGTGCCTTCGTAATTTTTCTCTCAACCATTCTCCTAACAAGGGGATTATTTTCTTGCAGCACAAAATCTAACATACCTCCTTCAATTCATCTACATCCTTGTGTGGGAGTTTATATTTCTTTTCTCACTCCATCACCCATGCCCGATCCTTCAAACTCTAAATCTCTCCTCGTAAATATCTCGATAATGTCCATAGTCTCTTGGTATACCTCTTTCTAATGTGTAACATCAGGATACTTGACATTTATCACTTTTTTCTTGGTTAAAACTAGTTTATTCCTCGAGGTCTCACATGTGCGATGGCTTAGCGCGTGTGGTGACCAATACAAGCTATAATTTAGAATTAAATCTAACCTTTGACATCCATTGATCTTTATGTGTGCAATGTACCTTAATCATTCCTACACCCTTGTCTTGTTTGTGTTGCTTACTCATGTGCTCATATAAATTAGGGCATTCTTCAAACTTGTGTTGTTTCCCGCACCATGAGAAAACCACATTTTGAGGGCATTCACATTGATAATGATCGGAGATCCATAAGTATAACAAGTTCCTCTAGGAAATCCTCCTCTTCCACCGCGCGACCTCGGCCTCTATATCCCCACAAAATTACCTATTCTCTGTTATCCCCATTATTGTGCCCTTCATTATGTTGTTCTTCTTGTTCCTTAGATCCACTTGTTACACTAGTATGGCACACACCAGTCTCAATAGCCTCATGAATATGATCAATAACTCTACTATAAAGTGTCATAAGTATGAGTTTTACAAATCTTACAATACATGGATATATTCTTTTGGATCACGTGCTTTGCAAGAGGGGACATTTTCTCACATCATGGTCCAAATGATAGATCTCACAATCCAACATGTATGGCGCACACCAACTTACGAGGATAACTATCCTTAGTGTGTCCTTCAACCTCAAAATTGTACACCATATTCCATTACATGTCTCATGAGCTGAATTAGCAAAGAGCTTCTCTAATTATTTTTCCATGGCTACAATTTGCACCTCAAAAATGGACTTACTCCAAAGATCCGTACTCCCGGTGGCTTGATGTGTAGAGTTGATTCCAAATCATCATGCAAATCCACAAATTTCTTATGGGAGAGTGCCCTTCTAAATGTAATCAACAAACCACTATGGATGCTAACTATGATGTATGTCATAAGACAACTTAGATAAAAAAGTTGTAAAGCACACATCATATTCTTGAACACTTTCTAATAAGCCATGCAATATCCTTAAGACACCGATAATTTTTTGTTCAAATTATGGAATATGGAATTCAGACACAAAACATCATAATCCACTATAGTCTAATGTGGATCATACTTTCTATACCAGTTATGCGAACACGCACCTTGAAGCATGGTAGCAAACTAATTCACCTTCCTATCTGAAGCGGTGATTCCCTTAGCATGCCATATTAGTTCGCACTTGTGCACATGCTCTATAGCATCTTTAATACCTCTATATTCTGGAAGGCGGAGGGACATCTCATAATACACCTACTAAGGTTGATGTGGGGTTACTGGGAATGTGGGCCTTGTCCACTAGATCCAGAACAAGAACTCCCTCTAGTATTTCCTCCACCACCGTAACCACCGATCTACTTAATCCTAATCCTCCCGATCCTCTTGATCCTCTAGAATGGGCATCGACCAATGGATGTACTTCCTTGAGTCCTAATAGTAGTACTAAAATGAACTCCCATAGTCTGTGAAGTTTTAGTACTTCTAGATGTGTTCCCAATGTTTTGCATGCCCACACTCTATCCTGATGATGTGCCAGAAAATATTCCTCCAATCGGACCTCCAAATAACAAATATGATATTTATGATGCCATATATGTATGTGTTATCTGATGTATTTATCTATTCAAAGGAAAATGATATCTACCTGAAGCTACTGGATTACCTATACTTTCCGATTATCAATGGTTACTTTTGGAATTGGAACACCAAGCGCAAGGGCTAGGTTGCTAGGTGGGATCAAATGTGTGCATATGGCCCTTATACTTTCCTCGACACACTCTCATTTGAAGTCAAGAAGGGTTCTCTACCATTCTTACCCAATGTTGGGAGGACCGGATGCTCTAGCTTCACGTCTTCCATGTGATCTTCAATTCCTTCACAAGCCATCTCTCCCCTCAATGCCATGCACTCCTCGATGTCACGTTGCTTCACCAATTCTCTCTCCCCTTCTTCATTGTACTTAATCCTCCTTTCTCCCCTCTACCTCTCTACCGCAAGGTCTGCCATCCGCCACCACACCTACTCCCTGCTCCTACGCGCGGTGGTATGTTTAGATAGCCATAGGTAGGCGCTTTAAACTTAACACCACCATCAATATCTTAATTACCAAAGGAATAACGTGTATGTAGGATCCTCTGGGATCACACAAAAATTCAAACTCAACAAATTACGAACAAGAATATGTAGACACAGTGTACTCTAAAGTATAACTGTGCACAACACCAACCCACCAATGATCTACAACACGTGTCCAAGGCTCATCTACTTGAAACAAAGTCTGGTACTCTTCCTGCATCCAAACCCTTGATATGTAACTCCAGTTCCTCTTTGATGTGTATGTGGACAACCACTCATAAAATTCTATTGGAAAACATCTAAAAATGTCTCATAGAGTTCATGATATAGATTATCTTCCACCGAATTATGCGCATTGAAATCAGGTCCAGAACCATATCTTCGCGCTATAAACACCTAAAATTCCACTTTTCTAATCTTATTGCCAAAACACATGCAAATCACTCTCATTCTTGCCAATTTCGTTATAATTAGTGCTCTTTACTAATTAACTAATGTTTCTTGCCACTTTGGTTGGTTAACAAGCACTTTATTGATCACCAAACCTCTTTTACATTCAGGATGCCACTTTATGACAAATCGTAAGTCAAAATCCTCTTCAAAACAAACAATTAGCAATTATAAGCTAATTAAGCCTATTTTGCCCTTGATTTGGTCAATATACCCTAGTATTGGCTTAAACCCCTCTTCCAACCACTCAAAATCACCCCATTCACCTCCACAATGTCTCAGCAAGCTTTAAAAGCTTATCCTAGCCTCCTAGTTGACCCTAAGCGGTCGATTAAGGCTCCACACCTCTTAATCACTTTGTAATTCACTAATTATGATTAGCAAGGCCTAATCATGATTATAAATTCTAATCTAATTTGGGGCTTTTAGTCCCACATGCACCAAAATACAAGTTTCTCCCAAAAGGAAAACTATAAAAAGAGTGCACCTCATTCCTTTATACTTTACACCATGCTTTGATTTGCATCTCATATAATAAATATGATATATAGTCAAGCTCAATCCTTGCTTAAATCCTTCAATGGGGTTAGTAGATGGATATCCAAAATGACCAAGTAGTCATTTGGAGGGGCCATTTCACCTTGTTTGGAGTAGTAACCAACCCAATTTGATTTCCCTTTTAGGTCTATTTAGGCCCATGTTAGGTAATTCAAGCATATTAGTAGGCATGTTTAATTAGATCTTGCATTGTTTTCATACTAGTTAAGCATTCCCTTTAACTTCTATCTTAATGTTACATTCCTAGACTTAGAACCTTGGCTAGATGGATGGAAGTGGTGCTATATTTCCTTGTTTAGTCATGTAATTTACTTTGTAAAGTTTGGGGTGATTTCATTTGGCATGCCAGTGGGACAATACTACATTTCATTCTATTTTTAAGTTTTTAACTTAGTTTCAAAGTTTTTCAATTCAAAGTTTTAGATTAGTTTTAAGTTTCCTAGATTAATTTCAAAGTTTTATAGTTTACTTTCAAGCTTTCTAGTGTATTGGTAAGCTTTTTAGATTAATTTCAAAGTTTTAGATCAATTTCCATTTTTTAAAGTTGTTTCAACTAGATTAGTAGTAGAAATTGTGTTTTCTCTTTTTTAGGATATAAGGAGGCAAAGCCCTATCAAAATTACCAAGAAATCCCAAAGATTGGACCTTTTTCAAAAAAATCTTCAAAACTCAGATTTTTGACCATCTACAGGAAAAAGGCGCATGTGCATGATGCGAGTGCCTCTACACTAGTAGGGGTGCTTGTGCATCAAGGTAAAATTTTCTCAAAATTCTAGAACTTCAATTTTATGATTCCTATCAGTTTTTAAGGGTTTTTAGATGTTGTTTTTGTCAATTTATTGATTTTAGAGCAATATTCCTAACAAAATTGGCTTAGGGTTTGATAGATGATATGTTTTCATACTTTGTTTTGAGTTTGGAATAGGGTTGTGTATGCTCTTCTCTTGCACCTAGTGTGATCTTGAGAATCAAAAACACCATAAACCACTTTTTTGCTTCTTGGGAGTAAGTAGGAACAATCATCCTTCATTTTTGCTTAAGGGAACAAACTTATATGTTTGGCATGTACTTGATCTTTTAGTTTAAGAGATTTTTCATTTGATAAAGAACCAAGGCTAAAATTTGTGTATGCTCTTCCCTTGCACCTAGTGTGATCTTGGGAATCAAAAGAAATTTTAGTCTTTCATTAATAAGCACTTGGATTAATTGGGAATAAACCTTGTTTTTGCAAATTTTGATGGTAGTTAGTTTATTTACAAGCATTTTCATGGCCATATTTCTATGATATTGTGAATATTTTTGAACTACTAACCATTTGTGTGAAGGACCTAAAATTCTTGTCAAAGAAAGAAGGGATCTCTTTAAAACCAAAATCTAACATTCATGTGTGTTGTAGGTTTTCATTGGTGGTCTAAACCAAATTGTTTAATCCAAAAGATTAAAAAAATACACTAACATACCATTCAAAACATCGTATTATAGGTTTCGGTTAAGAGCTAAGGCTCATCCGCTCAACTTGGACATAACCCCTCTGGCATAATCCTTAAGCTATAATAATGGGGGTGGTCCTATGAACCTTAAAGTAGGTCACGCAAGAGGGAACCTTGTGAACGAAACAGGAAAGTGCCCGAATTGACTAGTATACCTTGGTGAGATTAGAGTCAAAGATATCTGTATCGCAACCCTAGTAAAAGTATAACTGAATGCACTTTGGTGCTCATTATACTGAAGGGGGTAAAGTAAATTTGAGATACTCCTTGAGAAACCTTGGTAAATCGATCTCGCTCTAGATATCTTGTGACACCTAGAGAGATTGCCACCTAGAAGCTTGCCACCTTGGAGCCATTGTTTTTGTCTTAGTTGTTATACTTGAGTGCTCTCACAAAGTGACAACTTTGTCAAATTCAAACTCTTGTTTTTTTAAAAAGGGAAATAATCTCTTAAAGTTGAAACCACATGACATTTCATCACGAAATCTACTTAGTGTCATTTTGTCCTAGTTTTTCACTTGTCCTAAGACAAGGCAAAACTCTGCCAAAATAACACCAAGTTTATTTCAACACCATTTGGTCTATCCCCTTATTTTCTTGTTGCTCATTTTGAGACAAAAGGAGAAACATACATGGATACCTACTAGATATAATCATGTCCACCACTTTTGTAGTCTTCTTGCATGACCATGTTGTGGTAGGAATGCAAGAGTTGAAAGTGTGAATGGTACATCTTCACGATCTAGTAGCCCCTTTTGTCTCAAAACCCATATTTGAGACGCACTATTATCAGTAGCTAGGTTGTCTTATCATTGTCTTCTCTAGAGTTGTTACGTTGCTTGCATTATAGCCATACAATTTTGACATTTACATATCATTTCCATTGTGAAACTTGGCCTAAATCTCTATATTGTATCGTTATGTTGCTCGCACGCTTAATAATTCCTTGTTATACTTAGATGTAGTTTTTACACCCTAGCCTTGTCTTGAATTTTGTAAGTGTTGAGGTTACTTTGTTAGCATCACTATAACATCATTTGATACTAAAATCTCACTTTCTTGCAAATCTTGATTACGTGTCCAAATAGCGTTGTTACGTTGCTCACATTTGTATCGTCCATTTTACAAGACTTAGACTTTGTTAGTGTTTAGAAACTTGTTTTAGTATATCTTGTTAGAAGGTCGCGTCAACATTCTCTTATCATTTAGGCCTTGTTTGTTTCAAACTTGACCTAACTGGTGATATTGTGTTGTCACTATTTGGTTAGTAAACCTATCTAGATGAAATCTTAGAGAATAAACTATTTGGTGTAACTAAATTTTGAGCGTTGTACATCATTGTATTATTCTAGAAAAACTTGTGTCATATATTACCTTCTAAGGTAGCTTATTCTTTAATTCTTAGGTTCACATTGACCTATTAAATTTGTGGCTATTTTATAGCCACCATTATTTTTTGATGAGTTAGGGTGATTACGTTGCACAAATTTGACCAGTGGTTCCTTGTTAATAAACCTTAGTGGAAATATTTCACGTTGTACCTTATATTCTAAGTAATGCCTACTACGAGAATGGGGTCACAAAAGTTAGAAGCCAATATATTTAGAGGTGACAACCCTCTTTTAGAGGATAATCTCATGGTTAACCATAGTGGTAGAGAGGAGGATTCTCCTCGTGCGGATGTAGAGCTTCATTCCGCCCATTTTGACGATTACATTTTCCAAAACAAACATGAAGTACTTATGCATGTTATGGAATTAGGAGCCAAATTACCTTCCACAGTAGACCCTTATCTTATCACCGGCATGGTTTGGGGAGAAGAAGAAGTAGACCACCCTCGTTGCACTCTTAATGAAATATTGAACCTAGGTCATGCCTCTACTTCTAGATGACAAAATAATGAAGAGGTTCCTTTTGAAAATGATGGGGACCATCACATACCTACAGTTAGGGTTCATTGTGAAGATGATGAAGACCATGTTCATCATGCACAACCTCCTCCTAAAAAAATATCATCATGAAATTCCTGTTAAAGAGGTGACATTAAAACAACAGGTTCAAGCCCTCACTTGCCAATTGGAAAGTTTGGCATCGCATATATACAAAAGGTACAACCAAAAGTTTTGAAACAAGTTATACCAAAAGAGAAACCTAAAGCTTCGTTTTATAAATTCCCAATGAACACTCCTCGACGGGAGACACAAAAGGATCTCGTATGAGGAGTTTTTCACTAAAAATCAAGGTGGGCATACACCTAGGCTTAACCCTTTGTATAGACCTATGCCACCACCCATGCAAGATCCACTTTTAATCAAGAGTGGTCAACTATGAAGAACACCCTTCAAGCATTACAAGAGGGCCAAACCGATAACAATAGCAAGAAATATTGGTTCGATGAGTTATGTCCCTACCCTTTTAACAAAGCCATGCTACAAGTACCTTTCCTAAGACATTTTGATTTTCCAAAATTTGATAAATATAAGGGAAAAGGTGACCCTCGTGATCATATAAAAGACTTTTATATGGCATGTCAAGAGGTTACATATAACGACAATTATCTTATGTGCCTCTTTCCACGAATTTTAGGAGCAACAACGCTAGAATGGTTTGTACACATCCCTAAGGGATCCATATCAACATGGCCAGAACTAGCAAAAAGTTTCATATGACACTTCTCTTTTAATATAGAAAACAATGTCACCATGTTGGATCTCTGCAATGCGAAACAACGAAAATTTTGTTGTATTTTTACAATGATGGAGAGGATTAGCTAGTTGATTTCCTTGCTCCATACCTGAAAAATAGTTAATCATTATATGTGTTCCCAACCTCTATCTAGACATTACGTTCCACTTACAAATGCATTGCGAAACACATTTAAAGAGGTAATTGAAAAGGGAGTCAAATTGAAAAGGCGTTGTATCTAGAGGGACTCTAAAACCTTTCTCCCACAAACACAACGATTCTAAATCTAATGATAAACCAAAATTTGTTCGAATAAAAACAAGCATGTCGTTAGTGATGGGACTAGTAGACTCTAAGCGGGTGCAAGCCATTCAGAACCACACACCTTTAAAACTTGCAAAAGGCAATCCACCTACGGAGTATAAGCATTGTAATTTCACTCCTCTTTCTGACTCAATGTCATCAATACTAAAACAACTAGAGGTGGTTAATATGGTTAGATATCCTGAAACTATGCCTTATGAGGATAACGCGCCTAAACCATCATGGTTTAGAGATAATGAATATTGCCAATTCCACCGCATTAAAGGTCACAAAACAGATAAGTGTTTGAAGTTGCAGCACTACATCCAAGACTTAATCGAAAGTGGCGATGTGGAGATGGATTCATCCACTCCTAAAAAACCCCCAATACGAAGAATTTTCCTAAACATAATCAGGACAAGAATGTTAATTATGTGTCTAATGAGGAGAATCATTTTGATGCTCTCATTGGTTGTGTAGATACACCTATTGAACATGTCAACACAATAACTCTTGTGATATCCTGGATTATCTATGTCTAGGCATGTCTTGACAAAGACCGATTATCACATGATTCTATATACTTATGAGAGTAAGGAACCTAGGTTTCAACATTATCATCAAATGATGCATATCACAACTAGACCTCATTAGATTCTTTGTGCTAAAGAAAGTGTTCACTTACCTCTTCCCCCATCTTAAACTCATGGTAAGTGGTATGATTTTGATTCTTCTGATTCTTACGAAGATTCCAATCCCAATGATTCTAAATCTTATAATTCTTCTGAAGATTCCAATCCAAATTATTCCTCTAATACGACTCCTAAGTCACGTTCCTCCCTGTCTTCGCAGGACCCCATTTCGTCTCCTCAATGGCCCCTTCTTTTGTTGAAGAGATCTCGACTCAAAGTCCTAATCAATCATCCAAGTTGACTCCCATGTCGTATTAATCTAATCAACCCCTTGTGGTAGAACAACTACCCACACCGATTGATTCATTTCATAATGAAGAAGCAATTAGAGAATTTATAAGGGTACATGAAGACATTCATCTAGAAGTTTGTGAGCAAGAAACCTCTTTAGACCTCGATACGTTCACATATTGGGAGGAAGATATTGATTCCTTTTGTCAGAAAATAGAGGAAGACCCTAAGATCATCGAACATGATCCTCCTCTTATTCTTCCATCTTCACATTATTCATTGGGCGATGAAATGCCTGGGTCTAACATTGATCCGCGGCCTATCTTCTCATTACCTAATCATTCTTTATCTATCAAGATTCCTCCATCGTAATCTTACCTTGGGTCACCACCTGGTAGCCCATCATCTTCTTCTATATGTGGGCCACCTCCAAGTAGCCCTACATCATCTATATGTGGCTCACCTCCTGGTAGTCTAATTTCTTATGTGTATGCCTCACCTCCTAGAGCCAATTTTATTCTATATGTGGCTCACCTCGGGTAGCCCATCTTTGTTTATATTAGGGGCATGTCCTAGAAGTCCCTCAGCTTCGATTCTTGGGCTACATCCAAGTATCCCATCATCTTCTATATATGGGACACCACCAAGCAGTCCTTCATCTTTGATCTTAGGGCCACATCCTAGTAGTCCTTTATCTTCAATCTATGGGACGCCTCCTAGTATCCCATCCTCTTCAATTCTTAGACCGTACCCTTCGCGTCCATCATAATGTTCTTCTATCAATGATTGTGGAAAACCCACCGTCATTTCTCACACCAATTCTATTCGTCCACTTTCTTCTCCCACTTCTCAGGATCAAACAAGTCACGTTATAGCTTATGAGAAACCAAAACAATTTCTTCATCAGACTCAGATCAATAATTCTAAGAGCTCCAAAGATCACAACAATTTAAACAATCTTAAAGTTTATAATCAAACACAATTCAAAAATGCACATCAACACACCCATCAAGTATGGCGTAAAGTGCGAAACATCTGGAGAGGGACCTCAAGCTCCCACACAAAAAATCCATGTTTCATGATAAAACGTAGTCATCTATTGAGTATGAGCTCACCACGATCATTAAGATCGGGGATAATATGACTCTTGATAAGAAAACATGCCTAGTATTCCTTATCAAGGAAATTTCTAACATTTTGTTGGATCTTATCACATCAACACCTTTCAAAAAAGATAAAATACAAAAAAATGAGAAAACATTTCAAAAAATATAATGTAAACGAACACACATCGCAATCGGGTGTATGCATACACATGGATGTTCTTTCTTCCCTTTCTTGCTCTTCTTCTACAAGTCTTCCTACCATTTTCATCCCTTCAATGATATTTTGGTTAGCCTATTCACACGCATTTTATTACAGTTATCTCTATGGTATCTGTTTGGCCTTGGTATTTTATCACCTTGGTAAATTAAATAACGACTGACCTCTTATAAATCCTATCACAATCAACATTTAAAAACTTGTTGCAAAGAAATTTGGGATATATTTGTTAACACTAGCCAATGTCATCATCGCAATCACTTCCACCTCCTTCCATCAAGCCATCAGTGGTTCTTAACCCCTTGTCAAACAAGAGAGCTGAAATAAGTTTTCAAAAAGCAAAAGAATCAATCAAATCAAAAAGCACAAAGTTGAAAGCAAATGCTAAAAGCAAAAGTAAATTGATATATAACTCTCTCTTGGGGTATTTCCAATAATCTCTATCATGGCTATGGACGCCTGATCGGCAAGAGAGAAGTAATGTTGTGATTTTAATTAAATGCATATCTGTGGGGCTATGGATGCCTAGCTAGCAGCGGAGCAATGTACGACTCTCCTTCCACAATCCATTAAAAAAATCAACTTTGAAAAATAAATCATTCCTACACATTGGCTAGGGTGTCTTCACTTGTTGTCTATCAAATCTCCCCTCCAAGAGGTAATAAATTTCCACGTGCACATTTGGATCTCTATGAGCAAACATGATTAGTATGTTACCAAGTGTCTTTTTTTGGACCTTGTTCAGACTCTTACTCTAGTTTGTATCTTGTCTCATGATTCATGCCTTTGGCTAATTGCTTCTTCATCACAAGGCTTCTAAGTTACATTCACAACATTCACATCATTCTTCTACTTATTTCAGAACATCCATGTGTATAATATTGCATTTTTGTCATGTTGTTGGGAACCTTTGTCCCCTTTCACAAAAACAATCTTCTACTTCTTTCTATCATGTGCTTCTTGGCCAACTTACACTAGGGGAATCCTTGCTCCTTCTTAGCACTTCATTGGGTTACGTTCATCAATGTGTTGAACCTATCTATATTGGCCCTAATCCAACTTTTGTGCATGAAGATGTTGCCTTTGAATATTCCCATCTAACGTTGGGGAAAATTTCACATCTTCACTTTCTTGCGCATACGCATGGCATTCTGCCCTTATACATCCCATCTATCACTGGGAGCATCCACATTTCTTCGTTTCTTGTACATAACTTCAAAACTTCTAGAAAATCAAAAATTCAAATATGTTAGTTGGAAAAGTCAAAACATCCAAATAAACATAAAAAACCCAAGCAAACTAAAAATCCCAAACGAATGGCTAAGACAAATTCAAAAACCAAAATTTATCTTACCATTTTTTAGTTCTCTTTGATACCTTTCCAACGCAAAAAAAGGAGTCGTTTTGAGGTTAAAAGAAAAATTTATGGCCTCTAGAAGATAGGTAGTGCATTCAGTGTTGCCGACACAGCGCCCATGCCGAGCATTGCCAACATAGGCACCCAAGCGCCCATGCTACATGCAAAAATCCAAAAAAAAAAAAAAAAAGGAGGCCAACACAAGCACTTGAGCGCCCATGCTACCTCACAAAATCCAAAAAACTCAAAAAGTAGGCCAGCAGAGGCACCCAAGTTACCATGTTGCCTTACACAAGCCTAAAACCCCTAAAACAGGGTCGCATAGTGCCCATGCTGGCTCAAAAAAATGCAAAAATCCATCAACGTGGTCAGCATAGTAGGCACCCATGTTGGCTCACATAATGCAAAAATCCATCAACAAGGTCAACACAGTACCAGCGCCCATGCCTTTGGCTCACAAAATGCAAAAACTCATCAATAGGGTTAGCACAATGCGGCCACACGTCCATGTTGGCTCACAAAATGCAAAAAAAATCTCAAATCGGTCAACATATGCGTCTAAGCACCCATGTTTCCCAACAAAACCCAAAAATCCAAAACGGAGGCCATCACAGGTGCTCCCCTGAGTGCATAGGTGCACCCAACATTGCACATGCCATAACTTTTGTTCCCGACCTTGAAATGACTTTGTTGTTTTTGCATTGGAAAGGTATTGAAGCAAGATACACAATGGTAAAATTAATTTTGGCTTTAGATTTACCAAAAGTTTATGGTTTTTAATTTTTAAAATGGCTTGCACACAAAGCCTCTGTATCACCTGCATTATCCTCAACATCGAAATTGGTCCTACAAAACCATCTTTCTGATGTTCTTGCTTGTTCTTGTCTCAAACAACATGCGAGATCATTATGATCTACCTCCATTAAAAAAGTTGGGTCTGCTTATTATGTTGGTACTCTCGCAACAATGAGTTGTTAAGTATTGTGTCATAATGCATGAATGCTTTCCATGGGACTACTTGTGTCCTCTATTTTTCCCTCGCATGTGTTATTGCTTGGGGCATCATTTTTAACCCTTGTCATTACAACACGAACATTCAAGAACTGTAACTTGATAACAAAAACATTGGTACAACTGTCTTGAATGATTGTTTGTTTGAGTATATGTGATTGTGTTTGTTTCTCTGTTAGGTTAGCTGGTTTACTTTCTCATATTGCATTGCATTATGTATGTTGCATTGAGTTAAGCATCGTTTTACTTACACGGATTACATTGCGTTATGTGTGTTACATTGATTTAAGCATCATTTTACTTTCTCGTATTGCCTTACATTGTGTATGTTGCATAGAGTTACATAAAGAATGGACAAATTTTAGTAATTTAGCTTTTCATGTTATCTTACATTTTTGTTCATTTCAATAAAGGATTATGATGTAGACCTAGGGGCAAAATGATATACACAGGTTGTTTATTGAAAGGTTGGATGCAAAGATTGGGCTTGTCCTATATTCTCCATCAATCATTTCTTATCACTTATCATTTATTATCACTACTAATTTCTCTTCTAAAAATCACCCGGGGCAATAAACAACCATGTTTATCCCTATCCTTATTCCTTCTCAATACCTAAGGTTTTTGCACCCATTCTAACCTATTTACTTATACCCATTTCAATATCGATTGACTTCTTCTATCTCCCACTCGAAACTCGAGGGGGAATCCTTCATCTTGCTAATTTTTCTTTAAATATTTACCTATTTTACACTTGTCTACTATGTTTGAAGTGAACTCACTAACTTCACCTCAAACAAGGGAAAAACCTAAATTCCACTTTTACAATATTATTTCCAAAATGCACGCAAATCACTCTCATTCTTGCCACTTTGGTCAGTTAACAAGAACTTCATTGATCACCAAACCTCTTTTGCATTTAGGATGCCACTTTACGACAAATCATAAGTAAAAATCCTCTTCAAAACAAACAATTAGTGATTATAGGCTAATTAAGCCTATTTTGCCCTTGATTTGGTCAATATACCCTAGTATTGGCTTAAACCCCTCTTCCAACCACTCAAAATCACCCCATTCACCTCCACAACGTCTCAACAAGCTTTAAAATATTATCCTAGCCTCCTAGTTGACCCTAAGCGGTTGATTAAGGCTCCACACCTCTTAATCACTTTGTAATTCACTAATTGTGATTAGCAAGGCCTAATCATGATTAGCAATTCTAATCTAATTTGGGGCTTTTAGTCCCACATGCACCAAAATACAAGTTTATCCCAAAAGGAAAACTATAAAAAGAGTGCACCTCATTCCTTTATACTTTACACCATGCTTTGATTTGCATCTCATATGATAAATATGATATATAATCAAGCTCAATCCTTGCTTAAAGCCTTCAATGGGGTTAGTAGATGGATATCCAAAATGACCAAGTAGTCATTTGGAGAGGCCATTTCACCTTGTTTGGAGTAAAGCAACCATACCAATTTGATTGCCCTCTTAGGTCTATTTAGGCCCATGTTAGGTAATTCAAGCATATTAGTAGGCATTTTTAATTAGATCTTGCATTGTTTTCATACTAGTTAAACATTCCCTTTAGCTTTTATCTTAATGTTACATTCCTAAACTTAGAACCTTGGCTAGATGGATGGCAATGGCGTTAGCTTTCCTTGTTTAGGCATGTAATTTTCTCTGTAAAGTTTAGGGTGCTTTCATGCACAAATTGATATTGTCCGTCATATACCCAATCTTCAATGGCCGCAAGAGTCAATTGATACGCCATTAGCATGCAACATCTTGGTAAACAATTTGAAAAGAGGTCCCGACAACGGAACCAAAATGTAGTCTTTATTTTATACTCGATTCCTAAGCACATTGTCACTTCACTGCATGATTTGAGTGCTCACCCAAAGCACGCGAAGCTTACCATGTCTATCTTTTCAGGATCTGTTTGTCTAGATGTTAGCATGCATGTTTATAATAACCATAATAAAAGGATATATTCCATCATAACAACCAGATCCATGAGCTCAATTTAGAAACACACATAATAAGGAAAACATATAGATCAAATAAGGATTAATATTAGATTTATCATACAATAACCACGAGTAAAGGCATCAATTACTAAGATCCACTCACAATGATCCATCATATTAATTCATCAAAAACTCAGAAGTTGAATACACCATAAGCATCATCACAAAGTCATGCACATAAACATACCAGCAACATAACTCTGATACAAACCAAATCTCTCTAATCCATGTAAATCAATACATATATATATAGGGGTGGGGACTTGTCCTTCACCGCCCACACACTCTCAAAATAGGCTACATAGCCATACGCTACTACAAAGATAACTAAAGAAGCATGCAAGCTTCACCTAATAATATATTATCTATAATTAACTCCAGATCTAATCCTATTATTAGCTATAACATTACATGTCTCTTGATCTTCCACTTGCTCCTAAAATAGCTTTTCCTTAGTCACGAAGTCTTCATGCTTCTATCCTTTACGTGCTCAGCACTCCATCCTATTTTCAGCCCATCCCATGTAAAAACGACTAAGTCCTCAAACTCTATCTTTTTGGGCATGAAACCTCTGGGCACAATTATGTCAACCTTTCACGCCTACTTACGCACCCCCTTCTTCTCGCACCACTATCACCTACACTTTTGATATTTATGCATTGTTCCAAAAGCCCAACACACATCTTGATGATCGTAGCTAAAATAGTTCCCAACAACATAACCAAAATGTAGTTTTTATAAGCTAACACCACTTAATTGGGCACACTGACACATCATTCAAACAGATGTCCAAGTGCTCACCCAAAGCACGTGTAACCTACTAGGTCCCTCTTTGTTTAGATAATTCAAGATGTATAGTCATCTTTAAACATTACGAGAGCATAATGCATAATAATAGTATGGAGCTTTGATCATTCATTCTTCAACATATATAATCAACAACAAGATTTGAATGCCAATAATACCATGCTCATCTCTCCTAATCTTAGCAATCCATATCGGATTTTCCATTACAAACAAGTAACATGATCTCACAAAATATTACAAACTCAGCAACAAACACTCACACACTTGACTCTTTTAGTCACGACTCTTACTTACATAGACATGACAAATATATATCGTTGGTGGGATCTTGTCCTTCACCACTTTACAATGTTTTAATCTATTAATAGACTATCCTATACTTAGCTTGCATGTACCTTTAGTCTACGCTTTAATCCTCAACTAGTTGTTTTATTTCCATCTGTGCTATTAACAACTTCCTTGATCCTTTCGCCATGCTATATGCTGTATTTTTTCATGCATATTCTATCTTTATCCAATGGTATGCATGTGCTTTATCCTTCTTTAGTGTTTCTTTATCCATGCTTTTATCCAATTATAACTTTATCTTACTCATCATGCCAACTCGTGCATTTCTTATTCTTAGCTGATCTCTATAAGTCCGGCTATCTCTTGATCTTTCTTTCTTTGCACATGAGACTTCCGTGTGTCCTCTTCTCATACGCCCCTACAACCCTTCATGTAATTATAATACTTATGATATTTCTCTTTTACTATCGTGTACACCTTCACGTCGGTTCATACTTGAGCCATTTTTCCTAGTCTAATATTCGCCATGAGATTTGAAGTTCACCGAAAATTTTCTATTACACAACATGTCATAGAGGACCTCATGACTCATGGTAGAAGCCACATCTTGAATCAAGTCAACGACATAATTACTAATACATCGCAATCTTTTTGTCCTTGTGTCTAGTTATTTATAATACCTTGATTACATCTTATTTTCCTCCTTTTTCCTAAACCCTCACCTTCGCTTGGGCTCTCATCCCCCACATGCATTTTTCACATACTACCTCCGCCTTCACTTGGGCTCTCGAAATCCCTTGGGTTTTTGCATAATTTCTTACATCTCGTTACATCCTTTCCGGGTTGTTTGATCCGCTTTGATTTATCGTCATGTATGCCCTAGTTTCTCCTCCTATTGGAGCACCTTGGTCCCAATTCCACCTATTTTGGATTTTGTACGTCTTGATCTTTCCTATTAGATCGTTGTAGTATCTCGCACATCCTTCGCTTAAGCTTATGGCCTTCGCTTGTATTTATATACTGTTCACGCTTTGACATCCTACCATTAGATGTCTTAGTCTTGTTTCACCTCTTTACTTCTTCACATCACCTCAATTGGGCTATCTTACCGATCCCTTTCTCACCGAATTTACCTATCTAATCACATTATCATTATTCCTAAGTATCATGGTATCATTACATACATACATGCGAAAAAGTAGGAAAATGATAAAAGAATCAACATATACACAAAACATCCAATCTCGCCAAAATCATCATCTACATATATTTCAAATTATTTTTATACAATTGAAAATATCATACAAAATCCATACATGGATCTAGCCCATCTACAAAATGACTCAACACCCTCACCCCCCCGTGGGGTCTCTAGATGCTTTGGGTCGATGGGTCCGTGTTCAGTAGCTTTTGATGTGTAGGCTAGGGAATCTCGCCCAAGACCAAAGCTTTGAAAGGCTCTCCCTACGCTCTCACTGTGTGTGTCTCCAAGGTAGTAATCCTCTCCACTTCTCTTTGGGCATCCGACAGCAAGTTTCCTACTCCTAAACTAGGGATGCTTACACCTGCAATAAACTCTGCAACATCACATATATGTAATTGGTAGCTGCTAATGCCTATGCATCCTAATATCGTTGTAGTGCCCTAGATGCCTCTCTAACTAAATGAAACAAGCTCACCGAATTGCCCATCGATGGTGTTACTAGATCGACCATCACCGTAGTGTGTCTGACATCTAACACTAGATCTAGGATCTCATGGTGGGCACTCTCTATCAGGGAGTGTCACTCCAACATTTTCTCCATGAAACCAAATAAATGACACATGTTACTTACGATATCTATATAACATGAATAATTCATCTAAATAACATAATATAACACATACGTGGTTATTCGGGCCTCTCCACAACTATCTCATCGTCTCCACAACCGCCTAATACCTCCTCCTCCTCGTCATCATGACAAGGTCTTGCTCCTACGTACTTTTCCCTCCTATCTCTGGGAAACCAATATCATGTCCCCCATGCAATATGGTCTGGGCCTCTATCTCAGGGTGCATGACTATCTGGACCTCGATTGACATCAAGTAACCTCCTCTTGCTGCCACATCTTATGCTCTCTTAGTCATATTGTTGACTTCCTTGCTACTCCCTCTTTGGTGCTAAGACTAGCTCCACCGCACCCGACCTATGAAGTTGTGTCGGCGGATTCCCTCTCGATCCCTCCTCCGATCCACTCATTGTTGTGACCTATTATATGTATACATTCGATGAATTTCGATTTTTACCTATTTTTGACACCATATCATCATACAAAATCTCAACACTATGGCACGACATCCATCCCATGGGCCCCTAACTAGGTGATTTATGTCTTATTTTACTGATGATCCTCTAGTGTTTCATTTCAAATTTTTTCTTCGTGGTTCTTGCAACATGGATTAGACTTCGATATGATAGAACAAGTGACACTATTAGGTACATTGGTGGGTATATTTCATTTCAGCTAGTCCTTTCTTACTTTCAAAGATCTACTTTAGATTTCAAGATTACAAATCTGTTTATCGGCATCGACCACCCCATGTTTCGTTATTGTGACATGTGGTGATCAATAGTTGGGGCATATGTATAAACCTAATTTTTCACTTTTCATCTTTCATATGTGTTACAAACAAATTACTTTGTGCGAGATAAGGGTCACTAATGCATCTATTTCTCGAGCGAGTGCCTTAAGGGGTCTCTGTCATCGGGAATGAGGCATGATTAATCACATAATCATTATGGGTTAAAGACAATACACAGAGAGAGTATCTTTATTTGGAATTAGCCTTTGTTGTCCTTTCATTAGTTATCATTGTCCCTTTAGGTCTCATACACATTGCACTCTGACACTTTGCTTGCATTTCACCATTCGACACTTTGTTCATCTATCTCGCTTGAGCCATGACACCTCTTTTTCACTTTTTGAATGACATGTTACTTCATGTTTTCATCTTGGCCGATGTCATCACCTCGTGGGCGATGGTGTCGATGTAAGTTTTTTCCTCGGCCGACGCCATTACCCATGTGAAATGGAGTCATATATATATATATATATATATATATATATATATATATATATATATATATATATATATACATACCACACTTTGACATTTATGAAGGAAGGAAGCCCGAATCTTAGGAACCGCCATCTAATCTTCTTTTGTGCTAACATTTCATCTTCTCACTCAACTCTTGGTTCATCTTACACTTGGCTTGGATTGTATTGGACACTCTTCTTCTTGGTTGGATTACTTGCACTATGAGTCATCTACAATGAGTATAGGACATGAACGGTGTTCCCTTGTCCACCTAATAACGATTCTATTTTAGTGTACTATGTCTCGGGAAAGATAGATGCATCATTAACCACCCTACAAGCAAGTGTTTTAACTTTCTTTTACTTTTGCATAGATTAGTTCATTTCCCTTCCCCATTTCTCTATGTTAGCTTAGTGTTATATGAACATTGATACTAGTTAGCATAGTGATCTTATTTTATCGTTTCTTAGCTTTCATTTCTTTCATTTCAGTTACATTGTAGTAGTATAGATTGTGCATGCTTGACTTATCCCCCATCAATCTATATCTCTCCCACTTACCGATATCCTGAAGGGTACTCTCCTCTACCTTGGTTGCATGCCTTGAAACCAGATTGACCTAGTGTAGGGATTACTACCCTCACGGATATGCGACCCTAACACTTGTCAGAGCCCCTTTAAATCTATCTACCGTGTTTCAATCTATGTTTGTCTCTTATTTATTGCTTCAATACCCTTCCGTAATGAAGTACTTAGGAGTGCAAGCCATTAAGACACATTCTTAGCCCTGCTATACACATGATATATCACACCAATTTGATGTTTCCTTAAGTCAAGCTTTAGATCCCTACCATTGTAACATGTCAAGAAATTTGCTTCTTTTCAGGCCGACTGGACTTCACATCGATATGTATCGGTCTCACAAGTGTGTTCTCACAGGCTATAGGGTAGAACATTTTCCACATTTTCATAGGCTAGCGAATAAGTGATTGACCAAAGCTACCTATGACTAATACAAACAACATTTAATCCTCCTTGCCTTCATGGTCATATGCTAAAAATGTTTGATGGTGCCACTTAGGATGTTAACTGACATTTAAAGTGACTAAGTAATTCCCCGCTCTTTATCGAGAAGAAATTATCACTCTATAATTTTGATTCCTCAACCCCGTGACATCATCCTCAATACTATTTGCCCCATTTCTATCATCCACTCACATTACCTCAAGATTCCACCCTTTCGTGAGAGGGAGAATTGAGAAGAAGCTTAATGTGGTTCAACCCCGACTTCAACCTCGCGATTATAGTGATCTCTATCCTTATCCATTCTCGCATTCATCGACAAATTTCAATGAGGTAACCAAGCGATATTGTTTCTCCAACATACAAACACTTAAAATTATGCATGCTTGACAACATTACTTAACTATTGTAAGTATGTTGCCCACGTAATTTCGATAAAGTAATTAAGAATGAATTTGACTTTTCAATATAATGCATGTGGTTACAAAACTATCAAATGAGTAATAAAGTAGAAGGATCTGCATGAGGATATGTCAAATAGTGACCAAAAGGCTCTAAACTTGCATGTATGTAATTAAATCTAGGTGTTGATGAAGTCCGAAGGTACAAAATGAAGCACATAGAATATAATGGAGCCACACGAAGATCATTTGACCCGATAAAGGTACATGTAATTCCGTGCCGACAAAAATCTCCGCACATAGTGATGCAAAACTCAAATAAATATACCATCCTAAATGACATGGTGTTTGCCAATTTACAAAAATGTGAATAATCGAGATCATTTTGATCAACAAATCCACTCGATGAATGAATATACACCCTCGGGTGTAAGGGGTGTGGCCTGATGGTGGGGCCTGAGTGCTCACTAGCCAACCACACTGTTAGAACAAGGATTATAAATCATATTTAATCATATTAAATTAATATTGAA